>JAFREQ010000071.1:1357500-1915000 GCA_025331565.1 Holacanthus passer | reverse complement strand
TGAAAGCTCCATCCACCAACATTACATCTCTTTTCCTCTCTTGTGTCTTCAGTTTGCTTTTGATATGAACCGTACGTCATTGAAGTTAGTTTTCAAACGGTGGCTTCTCGCCGCCACCTGGAGCTGCTCGTGTGTGAAGTTGCTCAGCGCGTATCGTCGATCCGCTCGATCAGTCGCAGTGGCTCAAATGTTGTAAACTCAAAACATCCAAAAAAAAAAAAGTACAAGTGTATAAAAAAATAAGCACCATTGAAAATCAGGATGTCTTGAGTTTGAATGTTTCGATGAAGGTAACAATCCTAATACAAGGATTAAAATCAGCAGCTGCTCCCAACCGGCCCCAAATCTCCACAGGCCCCGAAAGGTCGAGGTTTACTGATCAATAACTGGTTTGTGCTAATTTAATTGAAAATTCGGTCAGAACCTTCGACCAAGACACGACATGGACCCGAAGATACCTGATCTAGAAACCTTGTCTTAAAGAGGGGTCCCATGTCAAAATCTAGTTCCAAGATGATTTCAGTTTTATGTCTTCATGCTGCAGGTTAATCCAGTCGTGTCCACTTTCTGATTTTAAACCTTTATTAGCCTGGAAAATCTAGGCTTAGAGACAAATGCATGATTAGTTATATGTTGTGTAACAACCATCCATCATCCATTTTTATTTGTCAAGGTTTCAGAGAGTTTGGGTTCAGCCATGTTGCTGTTGTTGTTTATTATCTTGGTCTTTACATCGACATCATGTTTGGTTGAACTCAAAGTGGGAAACCATGGGTTAAAAATGTTTCCATGTTGTGCTCGACCTGTTTGAGATTTCCTGCAGAATGCCATCTACCCTCAATAAGGTCAACAAGGTATTCATTCCATGGAATAATAAAATACAAGACATGGAACTGTCTCAATAACCTCAGAGAGAAATGTGGATTTTCTGTTTGTGTGGATGTAAAAGAACCTGCAATCACAGCATGAGTCAGCCTGAGGTCAGTCATCGCTAATGGAGCCGCCGCCACCGCACACTGTACGCCATGACATCAGCGATTAGAGTCGATTAGCTTCCTGGTTTCTAGCTTGGAGACAGTCCTCCTCTGGCTTTAATGGCATTTTGATTAGGCTTCTTGTTATTATGAGACATGTTAGGTGGCGCTTAGCGCAGCAAGACTTTTCTCGCAGCATCAGTTCAAGCTGGCAGCGACTGAAGTGATTTGGCAGATGCTTTCATTCAAAGCAGTTTGTGGTGTTCGTGGTGAAGAAAACACTGTCAGATCAGGGGGAAACTTTTGTTGCATTAAAAAAGCCAAATAAGAAAAGGCTGTGTTAAATCATTTGGTTTAAGACTGAGCCTTCACAACTCTTTGTTTAAGCTCCCCGGAGAGATCCTGACCACTAGTAGTGCTGTGGAGCAACGTGTCCACAAGAACATGTCACGTGTGCATATATATATATATATGTAGGTACATCGAACACATCCCTTCCCGTTCCTCAGTTAATGGTGGCAACGTGTCGAGAACCAGAAAAGGCAAGAGAGGACACAACTGTTGAATCATGAATCGTGAGGCCTCGAGTGCAAACACTACTCCTGTGGTTTTGGTACTTATGGAAAAGTTTGATTTTCAAAGACCGATATGAACAAACATCCCACTGCAGAGCCCACACACACCACAAGCCCTTCAGTCTGTCAGAGAGGAAATTAACGTCACCTGGAAACAGTTGAGTCAGTGTGGAGGTGGACGACTGGCTGGACCGGATCCAGAACATTTGATATTTACATTCAAGGTGTATTTTCAGTTTGAAAGCCAACGTGAAAACAATTCAGTCGTAACCGATCTCAGCGTTACAGCGCCGGAGTCCCAGCAGTGAGGTGAGTGATGACATTATCTGCTGCTTTTTGACATCTCTTTAAAAAAAACAAATCTAAGATTCAAATTCTTTTATCTTCTTTTCCACTTTATTTCCAGGCAGCTGCAGGCGAGAGGAAAACCCCACGGCTTTGTGGAGGATGATGATGTCAAATATGTGCTAAAAAAAAAATTCAGCAACTTATTTACTGGCATAAAGTCACATATTTAGTGAAAGTCATTTTCTTTCATTTTTGAATGACTAAAAACCGCAGGGGGAAAATCTTTAACTCTGGCTTAAAATAAACACTGTTAACTGTGTGAAAGCAGTTTGACCTGAGAGAGAGACGCCGACAGAGCTGTCAGACGTGATGACCTGGCTGCACGTCTACAGACGGAGCAAGGTGAAGGAGAAGGGATTGAGATTAAAACACACGATTAATGCAAAGTTTAAAGCTCATAATTTTTTTCCATCAGAACTGATCGTTGTGATGGATCAGACCGCTCGTCCGACGGTCCAATCCATCATGCTAATAGAGCCACAGAGGAAGGTTAATAGCATCTTCTTCTCAGCTGGGGGGGAAGTAATGGATTACATTTACTCTTGTTACTGTAACAAAGTCTTTGCTTTGTGTAATTTTGCTTTTACTTCACGATATTTCAAGTCTCATCTGTTACAGAGTAAAAACATGTTGCATGAAAAAGTCCTGATGAGAATGAAACAAAACAAAAGAGCCAAATCAGGAGAGATGAAGCTGCTGTCTGTTCACCTGTCTGTCTGTCTGTCCGTCCATCTGTCTGTCTGTCTGTCTGTTCACCTGTCTGTCTGTCTGCCTGTCTGCCTGTCTGTTCACCTGTCTGCCTGTCTGCCTGTCCATCTGTCTGTTCGCCCGTCTGTTTGTCTGCCTGTCCATCTGTCTGTTCACCTGTCTGCCTGTCTATCTGTCTGATCCATGTCCAGGGAGGAGACACCCAGGGAAACATACATGTTGAATGTGTTTGCTGACTGGCTGAGTGTCGGAGGTTTAATGCACCACCTGGTGAGCACGCACAAATCAAACACGGCAAGATGCCACCTGAGCAACAGGTGCATGCTGGGTGGCAAAATGTTAAATGCTAAATGCTAAAATGCTCGTTACGGATACATGGATAGAATATGATCTGAGATTGGTGGAGCAAACCAAGAGCAGATTGCTGAGGACTTTTTGTTGCACAAGGCTCAGAATGATGTTCAGACAGATGAATACATCCACTGCGTTGACTAGCATGTGCACAGTCTGTGTGTGTGTGTGTGGCTGCAGCTGTTTTGGTTTATATCGTCTCTGTATCTCTGTGTTTTGTGTTTTATTCTGCTGTTAAAGCGGTTTCATTTCTGAAGCCTCATGTTGCTCGATGCAGCCGCTGCAGCGTCCGCAGCTCTTTTTATTTATTATTGGTCATTTGTGTTTAATCAAATTACAAAACTCTGTCTGTACAAATGTTGTTTATTGTTGGTTTGACATTTAATGCAACTGTAGCCTAAAGATATTCTATAATTTAACAACAGCATCAGCAATAATTTCCAAAATGTTGCACAGTGACGATATTTATCTGACTTACTTATTATCTTAAGTATCTTAACATTATGAAGTAACAGTGCTTTTCCTGTGTAATATTCAGCTCTTTCCATCTGTGTCTCTCAGCTTCGGCCTTTGCATTGACCCCTAACACGCCCATGGCATGTCCTTTTCAGAGCATCGATCGCCTGCTCTGCAACGACACAGGCACCTCATTCACAGTTTATTCATGTGCAACAAAGGAAGAATCAAAGCATCAGAGCCGACGGGATCGAAGCGGTTTGTGGTTTTTAATCGACTTGACACAACACAGCGAGGAATTGTAAGAATAAAAAGTCAAGCGTAATCCTGAGATGAGACTATACTTTCTTTTTTTTTTCGACATAGTAATTCAGTCAGACAGGGCGATCGTGGTCATTCGTTCTTGCTATGACGTGGTTGAGTGACAGGGCCGACCACCAATCACAGCCTGCCATATATACGTGACTTAGAGTCTCACCCAAAGATCATTTTTGTTCCATCTCATGTCTGTTGGGTCATTATCGGGCTGATCATGTGGTCTGACCTCAGCATTAACCTCTCAGACGTCTGTTTGAGGAGGAGCATTCAGGAAACACATTTTAAATCAAGACTTTCAAACTTGTAGACGTCTCCCTGTGTTTCCTTCATCAGCACTCGAAAGTCAGAGGTTGTAATCCACGCTGCCGTCTCTCGCCACTGTGCAGAGGAGGCTACGGTAAAGTATGAATATTCATTTAATCAATAAAGCCATCGCTGTAACCTGCGGAGTAATCAAAACTGACGCCCAAAAAAAAAAGAATCGGGTAGTGATTGAATAAAGCGCACGGCGGTTTGCGAGGGCTAATAGAATGAGTGACTCTCGGGCATTTAAACGAGTCTCGTCTTTAATCAGGGTACAAACTAATAACAGGTCTGCCACTAAAGACGCGGGAGGATGAAAGGCACAACACCAACCTCCATTGTTTTATTCCATCACTCATCTCGTCCCCCGGCGCATTAAGGCACTCGACGGCCTTAACAAGCTCTCCCGCGACATTCACTCAGGCTTAATGGATAGAAAATGTGAGTCTAAGTGTGCAGCGCGTGTGTGTTTGCTCTTCTCTGATAATGACTGTGACTTACCTCCACATTTTTAAAAGCAACATCTTTAAAAGAAATCTGAAATTAAGGTTTTTCTATTATCCTAAGACGACCTCTGATGTGCAAATAAGCAGCTGCTACTGATGGTACAATTAGTCCTAATGCAGGGTTGACTTCTGGTTTTTCAGAGAATGTCGTGAGGCCACACGCCCACAATGTGCTATGATACATGAATCCACACAAAAATATAATAGATATGTTTCACTTCAAACCTCATTTACACCTGTAACTTCTGAATACTTCTTACAGTGAGTGTGTTCTCTTCATCGAGGCTCGTACACTTTCAAGAGCAGACTGATGTTTTGGGAATCGCAGGCAGAGCGGCGACGGCTGGACTGGCTCCATCAAAGGTGTGAGAATACACCTTCCAACACACTGTTTTATCTGCACGTTGTGTTTTGTATATTTAATGCATTTTGAAATAGAAAATGAGAAACGTTTATTATGACTCCATCTTTCAGAGGTCCTGTCCTCTGAGATGGGTTGCCAGGTTTGCACATCTTTCTAAGCCTTTGTCAGTCTTTAAGTTGTTACAGTTGTGTTTTTCATCAACCTGAATTTTAACAACAAAGTAACCGAGTCTGAAAACGACCCAAGGATAGTGAGACAGACCCAAGAGAAATTATACTGTGTCCAACTTAAATAGAGGAAAAACACCGGGACATGGCAACAGCTGTGTTCATGCATGGCAGCAACACGTGTACTTCTTCCTGCACATCATGGTTCACACGCATCTTGCATCACAAAACACACCTGATCTGGCCCCGACTCAGATCCCAGGTCAGTCTGGGTTAGTGGGAACACCTGAACTATTGGGATGAAGATCATGCATCTTATCAGACTCCGAAAATGGAACTGACACTATAAACAAGAAATTTCCTCAATCTACACGAGCAAAAGAAAACTTGACAATAATACAAGAAGTTAAACGTGCTATTTTTCATGACACTGTAATGGTAGCAGTAGGATCCAATCGCGGCACACAGTCACAATGGAGAGGATGACTTCCCCAGACAGCAAAGGTAAGTCGAGGCACAGTTTTATGACAACCAGGAAACAGTCAGGTTGGCAGGAGAACGGGATAATGACCCGGGCCGGCCGGCTGAGGCGGCGCGAGTGTGCAAATGAAACACACTCGCAGGAACAGGAGCAGACAGGAGACGTGGTCGGGAACGGAAACAGTCCAAAAGCCGGGTAGTCGATGATCAGGGCAGACAAACCAGAAGGGATGAGACGACGGGGTGAACCAGGGGCGGGCGAGGGATCAGAAAACCGGGAGGAAAGTCTCACAAGCAAGAGGCTGGGTTGATAGACGCCAACACGGGCAACCAGGGACAGGAACGCAGATACAGATACTCGTAGTCTGTGATAGGAGGCAGAGGTCAGGATCAACTCACAGGCAGGCAGGTAATCAACAGGCAGGAAGATAACGCTGGAAAGTCTCACATGTGGCAAAGAATGAATGAACCAGTGGGGTTAAATACTGGCTCGATTGTGATTGGTGAAACAGATGAGGTGGGAGTGGCTGGCAGGTGAAGTGAGAATAGCAGTATGGCAGGTAAAAACTGTGACACACACACACACACACACACACACACACACACACACACACACACACACACACACACCACACACACACACACACACACACACAGTGGTTTTATTTGCCTCTGTTGTGAAGAAACCATGAGTTTTTGGACACTGAACACGGATCAATAGTGGAGGAACGTGTCTGGATTTTTGCAGCATCATCTGGTGTTTTTGAGAAATTCCTTTAACGCTGCTATATCTCCTTGTGTGGATGTATTATTGAAGAATGTGGAGCTGATGACTCTGAAACTCGAGACAGATTTGAGAACTGCAGCACGACGACAAACTATGAAAAAAAGTTGTGTCACCCTCAAGACTACAATAACGATCACAGTTTCGTGTCAAGCCAACAGCCGCCATCCGACACATTATAATGGCAGCTTGTACGGCGCGGCGTGCGGAGACTTCACTTTCATTCAGAAAGACTTGCAGCTGGTGAAGCTGCCAGTGAAAATGTAATTTTCCAAACCTCACAATCTCAGATCTGCTATCAGCCGGTGATAAGCTGGAAAGCTGTTTTCTAGCATCCCCATTCAGGAAAAGAAGTTCTGGCCCACGATTAATCGCTTTCCCTCTCTCTCAGATGGCTCGAGATAAAAAAAGCAAACAAATTCAAATCTCAGCCGTGAAAAACCCGGAGTTTGTGAATTACATATGAACAAAACCTGCCATACGGACAGACGGGGGGGCCGAGGAAGAGGCTGACAAGTCGGAGATGAAACTACAGATGTGGACAGACAGACAGGCAGACAGGCAGAGAGACAGGCAGAGAGACAGGCGGGCGGCGGCAGAGACAGGAAGACATTAACGGGGCGAAGGGAAAACTGGCAGAGCGACACCCAGACGACGGAGCAGTGGGAGGGAGGCAGACAGTTTGACACACTCAAAGAGACGGACGGACAGGCGGGCAGGCAGACAGACAGCTGCGAAGGTCGACAGGTTCGCATACAGTGAGACCGTGTTACTCTGGCAACGGACAACCGATCAGTCATTCACAGACCACAGAGTTCAGTTCAGTCAATCTTTATTGTCCCCAGGGGATAATTAGGAAGGGCAAGCAGGCAGAGAGACGGGCAGAGAGACAGAGAGGACAAACAGGACGCTGAGGACAGACAGACAGACAGACAGGCTGAGGTGCAGCGGCTCGATACACTGCTGGACACTCGACACACGCTCATCCTGCTGGAACCAAGAGATTTAAATCCCACTTCAACGTCGTTACAAGAGAGAAATTGTTTTGGGTTTTTTCATTTTACACATTTTCAGCTTTGCGCAAACTGTTTCTGCGTCTGTGCAAAGTGGCTTCGTTTTCTGAAGAACTGGACCAACAACATAGTGAAACCACACCCGGAGCCAGATTCCAGATGGCAACGTCTGTCAGTTGGTCAGTCGGTTGGTCGGTCAGTCGGTTGGTCAGACGGTCAGTCGGTTGGTCGGTCAGTCGATCGGTCAGATGGTCGGTCAGACAGTCGGGCGGTCAGACGGTCGGGCGGTCAGTCCACCACTGTTGATCCACTCAATATCTCAAGTCTAAATGTGACTTCATAATGTTAATAAGTTAAAACAGTGAGTTTAAATGTGCACATACATTTGTGTTTGAGCTCCTGAGCAAAACAATTTGTTGAACCTACAAAGGCCAACAGGCCTACAGCTCCTGATGAGATGTAGCTGCAGAGAGGTCGGCAGGTTAATGTGGGTTCTGACAGACGAGACAAGTCGATGAGATCGACAGCCACAGTGAACAACTCTCTGTAAATACATCATCTGACCTCTGACCCCCGGCTGCTGGCGGGTGTCTACGACATCCTAATGCAGCATGAAAATGTAATCCCTCTCATTAGCATCGCTGCAACTCTGCTAACACACACACACACATGCAAAGTTGGATATGAGTAGAAATGTGAAGTGACACACACATAGGAATAGTTCCACACTAACATTTGGAGGAAGTGCACACAGATGGTTTCATGAAACACACACAAGCGAAGACTTTACTGCACGCACACACACACACACACACACTCTTTCCCACTTGATTAGCATGAGCACCTGTCCGCCTCCAGCAGCACACGCTCCAGCGTACATGTTTACTGCTGCCATACGGACAATACACGGAGCTATTATAGCAGCTCGCTGACGAGCGACAAGGTAATTTCCTCCTCCCTCAGGCCTCCTATGAGGGGAGAAATAAACAATGCATCGATGCCTCCGGGAGCTCGACCTGCACAATAGACCGGAAATATTGTCTCATTCCATTCGCTGTTTGTTTTTAACATGCAATCGAGTTTGGATGGTTTTCCTTCTCAAACACTTCTCTTGTTCTTTGTGAAAATGAAAAAAAAAAAAATTCCAATTTTGATTCAATCACTTGCTTTGACAGTAAGTTATCGTTCAGATTCAGGCGACTTTGTGTCGGTTCTGAAGGATGAAACGAGTTGTAGATCCACAGAGACACAATGATACACAGCCACAAAACACAGAAGAACAAAATGCACAAAACACAGGGGAAGAGAAGGTGAAGTCTTTCTACACTGAATATGTGAGCATCCATCCATCACTGTGGGTAACCGCATGCAAACACTGAACAGTGTTATGATGAATCAGTCTGACCCTGACCCTCGGATCAGGGTACGAGGTGTTTTGTATATCAGACTTTCAGTTGCAACACATTCTGTCCATATGTTGGAATATTTACCAGAGGATCTTTGCAGCTCTTCCAGTTGTTGACATCTCTTCTTCTTGTATGCACAGTTTGAATGAAGGTCAAACCAGAAGATGCTTTCCTGTGACGTCCGATGCATTGAAATCTAATTCCAAACAACAGTTGATGAACAGGGAGGAACTGATGTCACATAAAACAGAGGAAAGATCAACGTGTACAGAGAAAATACAAAGAGAGACTGAAGTGTCACCGTCCATCAGTGGTGGAACGTGAGTGAGTAGATATATTTACTCAAGTACACATTTGACATAGTTCTACTTCACTTAGTATTTCGATGTCTGGATACTTTATATTTCTACACCACTGCATCGATCTGACAAGTTAATTTACAGATTTTAGAAACACACGAAGAACTTTTAAGACACGATGCACTGTATGAAAAAATGTAGCTACTCCTTCTACAATTTGAGCTTAAATGATGAGTCGATTAATTGATAAGCTGATTTGTCAATTAGCGCAAAATAGTCAGTGAATAGCTGATTGAAGTATTTGATTTTTCATACAGAAAAATTTCCTGCTCTCAGTTTCCATTTGATGCTTTCGTTGTTTTGAATCAGTCAATTTAATCATTTTGAGGTTTGTTGGTCGAACGAAAGTTAATCAAAAACTGGGTAACTGGGACAAACATTTAATGGATTAATCAATTCTTTACGACAGCAGTCATGAAGTAGCATCAACCACCCGCTCTCACATGAACGCATCAGTAATCTAAGTATATCTGATATTTTTGATATCATGTCCATATTTGATTTCGTTTCCTCAGCACAGACTGGTTTATATTGGAGGTCGTGTGGTTGTTTTTCTGCCGGTGTTTGTTTCCGTCTTTGCAGTGAAACTCAATTCCGTCGAGGAGGCTCCACCACCATGTAAACAACTTTGCAGGCGGTACAGTGGGGATTATTTCTCTTATAGAGCCAGAACAAAACAAGCTGCCCTGGTGTTGGTACAAAAACAGATCAGCGCTGGTTTGAACACAATTAAAGCTTCGCTCAAAATAGATCCAGTGGTGGATTGTGGGTTATAGGAATCTTGTTCTCGAAGCAGATAACCTGGTGTTTTTCCCCAAATTTATAAAAACCTGAGATAGATATTTCCAGGAGCCTCGTGATTCAGCCTGACAGGCAGATATATCTTTACTCTTTATAGCGGAGCCTCAGTCGCTTCACATTCTTCATTTCATCCCATGACGGCAAATAATGAAGGTGCCATATTGCTACCAACAGATTTACGCGCCCCATAAAGCGGCAGTCCATGATTCTGGAAGTGCAGAGGGTGTCAACATGTCCGTCCTTGGCTGGACAGACTCCCCCGCCGAGCGGCTCAGCGTGGACTTTGCACCGAGGCCGCCGTTTGCTACGCCTGGCGGCTTCGCCCTGTCGTCAGGCGCCGCTGCCTCCCGGCCGCTCACACTCGTTAATCATGATTAACTTTCTGCTGGAAGCCGTTCATTACCAGCTACCTCCCAAACACCTGTGGTTCTGGACCCCCGACACATCTCTATCAATCCCCCGGCTCGAGGAGAGGAGGAGAGACACAGAGAGACGACAGGTGGTCGCTGAAGGATTCCAGTCGTTAGAAGAGGCAGATGAGTCGAAGCTGTAGTTTTACAAAGACAGATGAAGCTGTGTTTTTGGCACCAATTTTTTTTGCCACTTTCATGTTCAAGTGTTGCAAGAACATTTTTATACACCCAGATGTCAGAAGACTGTTTTCCCAGATCTGTTTTCTTGTCAGAGTGGAAAAGCCTCTGAACACGTCTGTCATGGGAAACTAAACTCTGCAGCGAAACACAGACAAAAGAACATCTGGAGCAAAATAAATCTCATTACTCTTTTACACAATGTTGTGAAGCTCTGAAAACTGATAAACTGAATCAACTTTAAACCTCTTCGGGTGGACTCCAGGTAGAGACAGAGGACAAATGGCATCAGGGACGATCCACAACTGAAGAAAGTTGAGACTCAATGTGACAATAAAACAGAATATGATCATTTGCAAATCCTTTTTGACATAAACTCAATTGAAAACAGTACAAAGACAATATATTTAATGTTTGCGCTGCCCCCAGGTGGCCACAACAATCTGTTCTAGCTGCTTTAAGGCAGGTTTTGGTGACACATCTGACGCAGGACAGACGTTCAGGGAAACAACTGGGATTTTAAATCTACTGAGCTCAGGAAACCAAATCTACACTCGACACCAAGAAGGTCTTTCTTCATTTGTTTAACTGTAACTTCATTTTAATTGTATTTAATTCTGTTCGGGAAATGTAATTTTGCCATTTCAGTTTTTCACTTTTTGATTTATTTTTTCTTTTGTTTTTATCTAAAACAGTGAAATTCTGAGGTATTGACTGTTGATGATTATTTTTACTTCAATCAGCTAAAAGAGATACATAAAGGAGATGAGCCTCATAATCAGCCAGAAGCCACGTGGTCCTCCACACTGTGACTCTGGTTGTTCTGGTTACATCTTCATCATCGTCGTCATCATCATCGTCGTCAGGTGCAGACAGCAGAGAGTTGCAGGTGCAGCTGGTTGGATTGATACTGAGGGTGATTGGTTTCCGTGTGAGGTGACTTTGCTATTGCTTTATTTCTTAAAGATCAAAATGGCCGACAGTTTTAATTCTAATTTCACAAATTGCTTCTCAGTCTGACACAAATCTAATATTTTTATGCAGAATGTCAGAAAATGCCAGAAGTGAAATTCAGCAAACGTTTCACTTTGAAAAACAAACAAGTTGCAAACAAGGCCAAGTTTAAAATTAAATTTAAATTAAAATCAGTTTGTTGCAGAAAAAAAAACATTTTTATTTCTGTGAAATTAAATCTTGATGCATGTGACAATCACATTGCAAATGATTTGAAACAATTTCATCATGTTATGTTGGAAATGCCCTTTACTCCTGATTCATTCTCCAGCTGGATGCATTTCATGGACTTTACGATCCGGTGCGTCTGTGACGACTTCTCACTGCGGCTTTTTTTTCACTCCTGCGTACAAAAACATTTTCTGCCTTTCAGTCAAATTTAAAATGATGCTGCACATTCAGAATCGCTTTAATTGGCAGGTGTGTTTGAGGGGTTTCGCTCCTGAGAAACACAGTGTTTGACACCTATTCACAGGATGAGTGAGTGCAATGAAATTCTCAGGGACACTTTGAAACCTTGGCACAAAGATAGCTTGGTCTTTTTTATGCATTTTGCAGATACAGACTCATTACTTTAGGTCAGGGTTATTGAAATGTGGGCGAAAGCCTTCACAGGAAGCTGTATTTTACTTGATTACATGTGTTGAAAACATTTCACTCACTGTGGCTGAATATTGAGAAAATACCAGACAATAAGAACCAGGACATTTTATCACAGTGTACACATGCTAATCCTTCCATCCATCCATCCATCTTTAATCCATATTTAATGCTCCTTGTCTGGGCCACAGTCACAGAGGCAGCAGGGTGAGCACAGTTTCCCCTGCAGCCTCCACCTAATGCATTATACAGCATATACAATAAACACGGCAGCGCCATCCACAAACTGACAGCGCAGATGTATTTTGAGTGGAGCCGGATTGTGCAGAGGTTTGCACTTCTCGCATGAAAAGAAGAGAAGAATCCTCCGACGAGTTCCCGACAATAAAACGTGGTTCTTTTGTTCTTTTTTAAAAACAAGTTCAGCGCACTCGCTCGCCTCGTGGCGCTCGCAGGAGGATAAAATCTCTCATTTGCGGTGCGTCCCGGAGCCATTATTACGTCTCCTGGGCAGAGGTAAACCAGACGAGACACATTTCTGTACGTAGCCCCGTTCAATCTGCGGAAGAGAAGTGGAGAGAAAGCGCTGATGTGGAGAACTAAATGAATCCTACACATATCAGCTCTCGTTCCGGGGCCGGGAATAATAACTTCTATTTACAATGTGTTCAAGGAAAAGAGCTTCTCCGGCCTCCGAACTCCTGCAGACAGTCCCGTCTCTCATTACACTGACAGAGAGGTGGAGAACACACAGGTTGGTCAGAGACGTCCAGACTAACAGCAGATCCAGAGCTGCAGAACTGAGACTGTTTCACACAAGTATCTTCGAGTGGTCTGCAGCATCAGGTCGGTCTTAAATAAGTCAGTCGCCCTCGGGGTAACTCAGAACTGTGAGCCATGCTTCCGTGGCGGCGATGGAGGAAAACATGGCTCATAATTTGAGGTTTGCTAACGATGTTGTGGAGCAGAGAAGGTGAAGAGTTTATAGAGAGCGCGGTCACCTGTTGGAAATGTACAGCAGCGAGAACACGGTCGGTCATTTGGATACAACAGGTCTGTGTTGCTACGCTCTTAAATGTCAACTAAAATGCTGCCTTGTATTTTTACTTTGAGTTTCCAAATGTACCCAGAATCCATCATCCTGAGTAAGATGATCAAGAACACAGTTCGGTGCAACACATGAATTTAGACTCCAATCTAAAGTCGGACTATGAGGTCAAAGGTCAAAGTTAATCTGTGTGAAACCAGAACTCGAGACAGACTAATGTCACAGAAATGAGCAGTTTGGAGTCGACCGATGTGAGATTTGACTCATAAACACCTGAGACTTGCAGACAAACACATCAAGTCTCAAGGTTTGACCTGGTAAAATATCAGAACAATAAAAATATAATAAATAAGAGATTCAAACAATTGACTGAGTGAACGAAGTGAAAGAAGCAGCTCTCAACTATCAAGTAAAAACATCTCACAGTTTTCTTCTTTTCAAATGTTGAATCATTAAGTTCTGCATCTTGTACTAATTTGCTTTTGAAGATTTTTGACTCGACTTGACAACGACTTCAGACTTGATCTTGTCTTGACTTGAAACTCGTCCCAAAAGACTGAAGAAGCTCCTCTGCACATTTCTCTTTTTTCATCCCTTTGCGAGACAGAGGTCCGACTCTGCAAGACTAAATACATAATGTACCTCAGCTGCAAAGCTCCCGTCCCGACGGCTCTGCCAGCCTTTAATTGATATAATCAATAAAGCCACATTTTCAAAAGAGGGGAAAAGCACATTTGCAAATTAAAGGACCGTCTAGTGAAGAGGTAATTTATCACTGTGCCTGATGCCAGAATAATATAACTGCTTTGTCAGATGCTTTTTGACCGGAATTCAACACTTTTTAGCCTCGGAAGCAGAAACGTCTTTGGAAACATTCAGTTGTTCAATTGTAGCGAGGCAGCTGATTTCTGTAGCACAGTTCACTGCGAGAGCTTCACATTCAAGTGTATAAAGAAGAAAAACAATATTTAAAGTCAGCGTGAGCGGGAAAGAAAATTAATTAGAGGGAAATTTCACCAAAGACAAAAAAAATAAACAATGAATTCAGCAGTAATGGAGTAATTCATTGCCCCAAATTTAATTAAAAAAGCTAATAAAAACAGTCTCTTATCAGTGAGAACAGCAGCTGGAGGTGGACGATGATTTTAAAATGGAGAACAGACTCAGACGTGAGCTGTGATCGCGGAGTTTCAGCACCTGGCGAAGGACTCGGAGTCTTTCTGCTCCATCACGGCACACGGCGGCCATTTTGTTTGTTTTTCTGCTAAGAGGCAGTTTCAACCTTGTTCATTGCTCTTTTATTTCTTGCCGACGTTCTTAAGTGGACGTTTGTGCCGACAGCTGACTGACACACTCTGCACGTTTGTGATAAAGGGAAAATGCCTCTGAGGGGACGCCGCCATTTTTAGCAGATTTGGGGATTCCAGTGAAAGTGGAGGGGCAGATGGGCAGGTGTGTGTGTGTGTGTGTGTGTGTGTGTGTGTGTGTTCAGGGTGCAGCTGCCCCGGGCCCTGAGCCCAGAGGAGCACACACACACACACACACACATCATTTCATTGGACAAGCTGGACTAATGGAGAGTTTCCGTGTAAAAGAAGACATCTGCCATTTGAATTGGTCTGAGCCTTTTTCCTCTTTGTGCACACGTTGGTAAATCTGTGTTGAACAAGCAAAGTACAACACGGCACATTTGATCCATTCAGTCGCTGCAGCTCAGCTCCACTTTAACCACCCTGCAAACTTTAAAGACCCAATTAGGGCAAGTTGTAAAATTCCTGCTATTAATAGTGATTAATCTGCGACACTTTTTATGACCAAAAACTGAAATCTCCTTCTTTCTTTCCAGCTCAGATGAAGACGTCTCACCTCAGATGGAGGTTCCTCATGTGGACACGTCTGCAGAGCAGCTGTTACAACTTCACTTCAGGTTTCACGTTGAAAGGACTTGGACTAATGGACCGAAAGCACTCGTCACCCAGCTGACAGAAGTGAAGAGTCTGTTCTTCAGCAGCCACATTTATTATGTAGTTTAGAGCAGCTTCGCCGACATTTGTCATGTTCACAAGCATAAATATGTGTTTGCCGCTCATTTAGATGTAACAGACGCCTTTCTGTCTCTATTGAATGTGACAACCTTTTGTTGCTTCAAACCTTGTGTCATTAATCATCTGAAATGTCGCCGCGGCTCATCTCAGCGCCGCTGACACGCGCTCTGTTTTCTGTTTGTTTCGTCTGTCGTGATCAGTAAATAACGATTTTATCTGCAGCTCAGCAGCTCGGTAACGACTGCGGTCAGTATCGTGTTTATGAGCCACGATCAAACAACAGAAAAACATGTAAACGAGAGCAGCTACATTGTGAGTGATGTGGATTATAGGTGATCACAGTTAAACAGAGCGTCTCTCTCCGTGTGACTCTTTCCTCCTCGTCTCTCTCTCGTCGTGTTGTCCAAAGCATACCAAGTATGTTTTTGGTTTCTTGCATTCCTGGGAATACGATGTGACATTTTCCGAGGTCATTTCTCTCCCTTTAAAATGTTGCTGCCGAGTAGCTGACTGTTAAATGTGGGATGTTGAGGCGAGCTTTTAAAAACCTGCTCACAGATAATAAAGACGGCAAAATGTTCATTGTGATTAAATTTATGACGTCATAATATGAAAGTCTGCTATATATAAAGTACACGCACGTACAGATGTGATATAGTTCGTATGGGAAACACAATCCCGCCCTCAGGTCGTACTTGATATATTGCAGCGCCTTTCAAAGCGACCCCTATGAGCACTTCGACTGCAGTCGCTGGTTCCATTTGGCCTCTGCACTCGAACACATGAGCTCATGTTGCACTTGAGTTTGTATTTGAAGGGACGGTCGTTGGAGTCTGCGCCTACAAACACCGCAAGACGTCCGTGAGGAGTCTGAGCTGCGTGGACCCAGATTTACTTCTACACACTTCAACATGTGCATAAGAGATAAGAGTCCTGGTTTTGGGTTTTAGTTTAGTTTGTTCCTGTTCAGGTTGAAAGAGAAAGTGCTCAGGTGTGTTGTTCTTGCCTTTGTGTCTGCAGGCTTCAGGGTTGCTGATTGCTTTCACCTGTGATCCCCCCTCCTCCTGTGTTCCCTTCACATTGACCAGTTTCTTTGCACCGTGTCTCCATCCTGTTTCCTTTTGTTTTAATCCTTGTATTTTGATTTTTGCTTCATTTTCCCCTTTGGGTTTGTCTGTTGTCTGACACTTACCTGCCGACCGTCCTGCCAGCCTTTTGATTTATGCCTGTGAATAATAAATGGCCGACCTGCCGCAGCCCGGCCTCTGTTGTCTGCGTTCGGATCTGAACTCTTGTCTTCTTCTAATCCCGCTCTCACATTTGCAACAAGAAGCAAAAGTGATGAAAGATGTCAGCAAAGAGCAGGGAGTCACATTTACAGGCAAGTCGGAGGTCGTCCGCTGGTTCTGTGGTAAAAGGAAACTTCGATGGAAAATAAACTGTCGTCAAAGTCTCATCATGCATATTTCAACACGCTGACCTCCAACTTTTCTGTAGGAACTGTTCCACTATTTCCTGCTGTCGTCCTGAGAAACATTGATGACACTGACGATTTTAAGCTCGTTAACAAACGACCGATGCTGGTGTTCCTCTGCGGCGAGCGTCTCGGCCCGGCCTTCGCTCGGCCTTCCAGCTCGCCTCCTCTCCCTGCTGTATTTCCCTGAACACCTGTGGAAGCGAGTGGTGCTCGGAGTCCTCGTCCCACCTGCCGTATTTACCACCAATGTTGATTTACAAGGACATCAATACTCCGCAGCATGCTAATGCTCTCAGCTGAGATTTACACTGATGTCAATACACAATGCTAATGAGGTCGGGTGATTGTTTGCCGGCGGCTCGTCATGACGGCTCGCAGGAGATTATTTCAGGGGCGATTTATCAAGGTGTCCTCTGCAGCTGAACAGGTGAAGCGGGACGGTAACACTGCCAGGATTTCAGCTTTAATTCCTTCTGCGGCTCCAATGTTACTGTGTTTTTCCTGCTGGGGGTTCAAGCGTGCGTTGGTCCATGAGGCTGCAGAGCTTTCATTAAGCACCTCCTCAACTGTACATCAGCCTGAGAAATTAATTTCTAAAGGTCAGAAAATGGTTCCAATCTGCTTCTCCTGCAGCTACTTTTCAATTCAGTTGCGCTGGAAGATTGATTTTCCATTTCACATCGCAGAGAAACTTCCCACATGCAGATTTTGTGGTTATGTGGAGCCGAATACGACCATTAAAATACATTTAAAAGATATTTGGATTAGCATCTTCTGGAAACATTTTAATGAATCATATTATGAAGTTCTCAAACCGAAACATTTTTGGCCAATTTATCCAAAGCGCAGGCTGAATCTGACAGGATGTCACTCCGTCCCACCCGACTCCCCCGACCCTCATCTGTATCTGTTAAGCTGAGGGCTGAGCAGACAGGCAGTCGCCCCCTTCTCCCAAGTCTCGGCCATAATTTGGCCTAAAATGGAAGCATTAACAGTGCACTCGCTGCAATTCACACAGCTGTTGGAAAGTTGCCTTCCAAGATGCACAGATGCTCGTCTTCCTACACAAATTTGAAATTCTGCTCTTATGTGTAAGTGCCTATAAACTAAAGCAGTTCTGTGCATAATTTTCAAGAGGGCGTTTCTCTTCACAGTGATTTGACACCTGAAAATTAACCCACGGACATTTATACATTTTCCTCCAAGTGCCCACATAAACATAAAACCTCGGGTTCAAACATGAAAAACAGGATGTCAGTCAGGTTCTTGGTTGCAACTCGCACAATGAGAGCGTCGGGTCTGAGGTCGTCCACCAGGAAGTGAAAGGACAGAATGAGTTGTTGACGTTAATATTCAAAGACTTTGAGATTAAATTTAAAAATAACTAAACCTGTTTTCCAGTAATCTTCCACTTTATGTCAGAGTAAATACTGTATGTTAAAAACAGTCGGTTAAAAAGGATTCACAAATCATTGCAGTCTGTTTTTATTCATGTTTGCATGTATGAAGGAGGATATATCGTTATTTCAAGAGATTCAAGGTCAGGAAAATTTGAAATAACGCATAAAAAGATTATTATTGATTATTCTTTATTATTAATAATCAAACCTTTGGCTGGTGTTTTTTAAGCTTTAGTGCCCCCACTGTTCCACACAAGTCATCACAGGCTCATTTCCATGCAGCGAGCAGGATCATTATTTCACTCATGTGGTCCAAAAGTTACGTGCACCTACACACACACACACACACGAGCAACAAACACAAAATAAAACACTGACACACACACTGTCCTGTGTCTAATTCAAGTATAAAATCACACACACACACACACACACACACACGCAGTGCTCTGATAAACAAAGCTATCATCTCCCATTAGCATCCTGTTGACCTGCTCATATCTGATATTAATCAGGCGGTGATTATGTGATCAAGTGAAGAGCGCTCTCCTGCCAAACCGACAAACACCCCAGCGGAGACGTGTGTGTCAGGAATGAATCAAACAAATGTCTCTTTTTACCGAGTCACAAGTCCTCATCTCCTCTGACTCGTTCGCCGACTCGTCCCTCCCACCTGCAACGAGCTGGTGTGAACTGCAGCATCAAGTCATTTTCTTTCCCTCAGAGTTGGTTGAAGTTGTTTAATGTGTGTTGGTCGGCTGGTCTTGTTACTGTTATTGCATATATGATTTTATTGTGTGTGTCTGAGATTTGCCTGTGAGATCTCTTGGTCTGATCGTGTGAATCAGAGGACTCGGTGGCTGCGAGTGAGTGACTGGATGTCTTGATATTCAGCTGTCGGCTCGAGTCGAGCAGCTCTCAAACAGGTTGAGTGATTCTGAGGAGTTGCACCAGGCTTTGAAGTCAATTTGACATTTTGGTCGAACCATGTCATCACAATTTCCTGCCGTCCAAAACGCATTTTTCCTGCACACAATCGTGCAAAAGGGGCGGCTGTGAAATGATGAAAAAAAAAATTTGAGCAACTATAAAGTGACTCTTCCAAAACAGGAAGTCGCCCGGCTCGACCGACGGACGTCTCCGGTGCATGTGGATGTCGAGTGTGTGAGTTATCAGAAACCTCTTTAGCAAGTGGCTCGTCCTCGACTCTCTGCAGCCCAGAGCTCCTTCGCTTTCCCACATGTTGTCTGATTGTCTTATTTTATTTCCACTTTCAGGATCCGGCTATAACTTCACTGACCCTGCTCTTATTCTGGTTTGCATTAATGCACATTTACGCTAAAGTCTAAAGTGAATATAAAGTAAAACCAGCTCCACCTCGAGCTGCTGCAACAATCGAATAATTATATTATATATAATATATTATATTATATCAGTCATAATGGCTGTTTTTCTCATTTTACACCTTTGAATGAAGGACTTGTAATGAACTGCATTTACAATGTTGCATTAGTGCTTGAACTTAAGTAAAGGATCTGAATTGACTCTCAGTCACAGAATAACTCGCTCGTGGGCAGAGTGAAAATGTGTTGATCTCCAAAGTTATCTAACGACGGTTAAAGACAACATTATGCTCCACAGTTTGTTCTTATGTCGAGCGATAATGAGCTCTAATTTCCTGATCTAACGGATGAACGCTTTCATCACACAATCAAAACACTTTTGTTCTCGTCTTTGCTCTCGTGTTTTTCCAGAGTGATTCCATGAATAAACCCTTTTTGAAAAACTATCTGTAATCCAATTTGATTGCAGTGTAATCACATTAGCTGCGATCCACCGCTCACCAACGCTGAGAGCTCATTTTGTTTCGCTGATTCAAAAGCCTCTCGTCTTCCTCAAAACACAACTGGAACTCGTGTGAGCGTGTCGCTTCCTTCTGTTCTTAAAAGGACTTGATTTACTGTCATATGATCAATGTCTTAGTGAATCAAGATGAAAAGTTTGAGATCACTCTAATATTGTTTGGACTAGTTTTTTTTCTTTTTTCCTCTTTACAACATCTTAACCAATGCACGAAACCTATTAAGAACACTTTAATATATTAAAATAAAAAGATGTTTCCTTTATTCGTCCCACAACAGGGAACTCTGCAGCGCACAGCAGCACAGAGCATCCAGCAGACAAACAGTGGATGTAATTCTGCTAGAAGAAATATAAAAGTATTAACAGTATTAATAATTCAAAGAAGATGTAAACTACAGACAGGATCAGTTGAATTAAAGTTTAGATGAAATTAAATGAATATTGCACAGCGTAATGACACAATCAGACGGTCATGTATCCATTAATTATCTATTTGAACAACACTGAATTTGCAATTTGCAACCACAATCCCACTTTTCACACTCATCAAATATAACTGGTCGATATAATCATTAAACATGGGATCAGAAGACTTTCACCCGGTGTGTTTTCTGGAAGGAGAAGCCGTCTCTTACAGTCGGCTCAGCTGCTCTGTGCAGCACCGAGCCTCGACTGGAGTTTGGAATCACAAAACCAAAAAATAGATCTCCCAGCTCCCTCAGCTTTCTATTATTAATTCTTGCCTCGGCCGCTCCCTGGGCTGCAGAAATCCTTCTTTTCTCTAAAGCAAATTCTTGTTTCACCAGGGCGCCTGTCTGTGTGCGTTGCTGCGGTTCCTTTGTGGAAACACAGGCTAACTGCGGCGCGTCCACACCGGCTCACCGTGGATGTTTTCATGGAACAAAGTTAAAAACAAGCCCATCCCAGGCCGCAGGCAGGAGCTTCTTTATCACTGTGGCACACTTTCCTGCAAGAAAACTCGAGCTGCCAAGAAGAACTAGCCCTGGAAGTAACACGCAGCACATCGCCTGCACACATTTATCCTCTGAGTTACAGAATATTAGCGCCTTACATCAATATTGCATCACCGAAAAAATCATTCTGGGATTGGGAATAAGGTTGGCGGTTGCTTTTCAAGTGAGGCTGGTCACACTGGTAATAAATATTCATGGAAGTAACATTCACACTGTAATATTGTTAGTACACACTACACTAGTACACGTTACTGTCTTGCAGAATATATAAGCCCAGAGCACTGTGTTTGGGATGGAGGGAGTAGATTCTGGGCAGTTATCCACGGTTATATTAACGCAGTATATCAGGCATCCACCGAAATCTTGGATCAGCAAGAAGCCTCGAGCCTTTCAGGAACTGAGAACCAATTTCTTTTCATTGAAGAGTCCATCTCCGGTGCCACGAGGCTGCTTTCCTTAATAGCACAATACACATTTTGGAAGAACTTGAAAGAATTTGCAACTGGAAATTTTCTATAAAACACAAACTGCGATTGTGTTTTCATGCACAAACTTTGTTCTTTTAATCTCAAAGTCTGCCTGTGTGTTTTGGTCATGAAACTAAGCCGCCCAGTCGAGTCCAGATGAAATGTGCACTGCAGAAATGTTTGAATAAGCTGCGTTTTATTCAGCTGGAAAAGAGTTTATTATTTCTTATTCTGCATAAAGAGAAGAAGAGCTGTGCAGCCTGTTCTAGTTTTGATGGACTTGCACTGAAGCTCAGGCCGCTCTGCACCTCGCGGCCTTCTTAAACGTTGGAAATAACTGAATCCTAAGAAGCTTATATCTTCTCAAACGTGTAAAAAGAATCTGTCAGTGCAGTAAAATATTTCTTTATGTTTGAGTAATTTTCTGGAAGCGACTACCTGCACAAGAACAACAAGACAGGCTGTTGCACTAGAAGCAAAAAATAAAACTAAAAATAAAATGTGTGTGTATTTCTGTGTCAAAGTGACGACTTTAATGATGGATTTCCCTTCACACAGCTGCTCCAACAGAGATGTAAGAAAGTGTACAGCATATTAATACACACAGTCTCTTGATGAGTACAATAAAAAGGTGTAATATCGAAAATAAATGGGGACTTCATGTACTGGATTGTATTTCTGCAGTGGCGAGAGGAGACCAGAGGGTGGCAGCACTGTGCTGCAGAGCCACCAGAAATAGGACCCATGGGCTGTCATTTCCTGTGTGTGTGTTTATACGTGTGTGTGTTTATATGAGATTTTTTTTCCATCCAACTTTATCCCACCTGCAGTTCACACACACACACACACACACACTCTCTCTTGTGTATTTATTCCCCTGTGTGTGATGTCTACACTGTCTTTGAGCAGGTGTGTGTGGATTTATGCACCTTCTACACCTCTGTTCATACATCCTCCTGCACACTGGAGCACATGCATGAATACATGAACAAACTGTCCTGCAGGACTGAGACGACGCAGGGAAACTGTCTGCTCCACACACAGCACACGATGACACACACACACACACACACACACACACACACATCTGTGTACTGAGACAAACACAATACACACATCTGTGTACTGAGAAGACAAACACAATACACACACATGATCTGGTCGTTGCCCCTCCGGCCTCAGGGGGCAGTCATGAGTCCATTAAAGTTTGGCACACAAGCGTTTCTCTATGGATCTGAGGGCACATTTAAAAACATACTTTTCAGCAATATAGCAGCTTTTTTTTCTATAAATTAATGTGTAAACGTGACCTTGTCTGAACCCTGGACAAGCTCAGACCAGTCAGACTCGTGTTGTGTTGTCTGTTTCATATGTCCACAACTATGTGAGTAAATGAAAGCAACAGAGTGTGAGATGAAGGTAAAATCAATCAAATCAAGATTTTGCTGGTGTTGAAATCATAAAATCACCGATGCTGTTCACCAACCTGGCAACCTCGTGATATCAAATGATACTGAAGGTAAAGGTCTTTTAAACTCAGAGTTTTCCAATTTGGGAACTTTCGATTTTTCCCTTCCTGTGGGCAGACATGATTTCCCACTCGTGCTCAGACTTGACGTCAGTATTTCATTTGGGCAAACAGCAAATCTGCAGGGTCTCAATTAGTTTAGGACGGACGATCTTTGCTGCCGAAGCCACCGACTGTGATCTACACTGATGGGGTCGGTGTTGTTCTGCAGCCGCGGAGCAGAGGGAAGGTGGAGAGAAACGGAGGGCGGTGACGAGACGCGAGAGGAGAAATGAGACGGAGGTTGTTGTTTGATGTTTGCTGCTGGTGCTGAGGGTCCAGAGGCTCCAGACACATTAGAGAGATGATGAAAAACTCAGAGAGGAGGCGGAGGACGGACGGACGAAGGTGGAGGAGTGGAGGAGGAGAGACAGCAGAGGACAGAACGTCCCCGAATAGTCTCATGTTTCCTCTTTATTTGTTTTTGTAATTTCATTAACTGAAAGTGTTTTACAATAGAAATGAAGTCAGGTCCTGCATTATTATTAATATTGAAGTCCTGTGTCCAAATATTGAAAAGCTTCATTATTTTATATTCTGCTCTACTGAGCTTTAAACCAACTATCAGCTTTCTGATTCATTTAGCTTTGTTATTTTCCTCTAAAACGTGACCTTGCACTCCAGGTCCTTCTCTCAGGAGCTGGTGGAGAACAAGAACAGAGCGAAAAGCAGAGTCAGTAAAAGACATTGAATTAGTCAAGTGGCCAAATGAATGTTAATGTCGCTCCGTGTCTCCTGGATGTGCAAATTTGTCCACATTTGGTGGTTTTGCATTTCTCAGAAAAACTGAAGGATTAAATTTCCTTTATGTGCTGAGAAAATTATTGTTCTTCTTAAGCTAAAAAAACCCAATTACAAACCCAGACGTTTTAGGATTAACTTAAAAAAAAAAAAAGCTGCACAAAATGCCACAAAAAAACATCCTTGATGATTGTTAACCTCGATCTAACGAGCTAAAGTGAGAAAATTTTGCATTTGAAGAGCGACAGAGAGACAGATCGAGGGACGGGTTCACCTGAGGACAGGAGGCCGAAACACCTTCATCTCCATTCAATCACCACATTAGCTGCCGGTTAATGGCTTTGAAACGACGACCTCGCTGACACGCAGTCGGTCGGCCGCAGTTATCAATGCAAATAAGGGAAGGTAAGCAGGAGGGTGTGAGAGAGGAGGGAGGACAATTTACATGCAAAAATGTTCCCGATCGTCGACGTGCGGAATATTTCACCGGGCTGCGACCGAGGCGCCGGCGACGGGAGGGTGGAGGCAGCTTTGCTTCTGAAAAGTCTAAATGAGCACAATTATGCGCAGGCTGGTGCTGTGCATTAGCAAGCAAATGGGAGAGACACAATTTATGCAAAGAGGGGTCTGGGAAATTATGATGGTTGCTGCAGAAGAAATCCACAGCCGAGATTGTGTTGACTGAATGTCAGAAGGGAAAAAGGGAGATATATGTAGATGTTCAGCGCAGCGCAATCAAATCAGCCTCATCGCGATCGAATCATAACGGCTCTTCAGAACAATGTGCGTCAAAAGTGCTGCCATGTGAAGGAAGTTTAATTGTGCTAATAGCAAAACTCTCATTTAGAAGATTAGAAAGCACCGAGGGACAGGAAGCAGGAAATGAACCGCAGCGATGGATGCGGACGCAAACAGGCCGCCACATGCAGCATCCAACAGCTTCTCCATCCAAAGGCAACAACTCCACCTACCAGAGCGTCTCAGTCTCACTGCTGAACACGTCCTTTTGTTTCATCGGTAAAAACCGTAACACAGCGCTCGTGCAACAGTAGAGAGGATTAGTCTCTTACTCATTTGTCAGGTATCTGCTTTGAAAAATCAGGAACAATGCACCAATCTGCCAATTGATCCCACTCTGACCCACACACAGCTCGGCCATTATTTCCACATTAATTACCTGAGTGTCGTCCCACTGTCATCGCTCGCTGCTCATTCATCTCAGGCGAGTGCAGCCGAACGGGGAAGCGATGAATGTGTGGAGGAGGTGAAAAGAGAGACTGTAAGAGAGCTCCGTGTACAGTGAGGGATTATTTTTTAATTTGAGCAGACAGAATGAAAATGAGGAGACGAGTGGAAAGAAAAGAAGAAAAGAAAATGGAGATGGAGAGAAGAAAGAGGGAGGAGGAAGGATGGAGGTGAAGATCAAGTCATCCTCTGCTGCTTTTCCATCATGAGGAAGGAATTTTCTGGTTCTCGTTTTCCATTGCTGGATAGACACCAACATTTAATCTATAGGATTTGGGACTGGGAGCACGAAATCCTCAAACGCTGCCATTTGAAATAGCTTTAAATACTTTTACCAGATGCAGCCTTAAATTCAAAGTTTGACATTTTTCTTATTCGCATGCTTGTTGAGAGCTGCTCTGTCTCTGTTTACAAAGACAGCTCAGTCCAAATCTTAATGATGAACACGCTGCGTCTCTTTTCCATCATGAGGTCGACATTTGTTGTTTTTAATTAAATATATTGGAGGAATTGCCATGAAATTTCCTTCATTTCCCCTTAAGAGTGAATTGTAATTTTCATTTAGCACCATCATCAGATCAAAATGTTAATTTATCCAATGCTTTGTTTCATGATCAAATGCCGCTGAAGCCGCGTCCTCATCGGCCTCTGCTTTCATTTAGGAATTAGGAAATTAGGAAATGCAAACACACTAAGATGATGAACGTGGTCAATATTATAGCTGCTAAACATCAGAACAGTAACATTTTCAGTTCGAGCACTTTATCCTGCTGATGTTCGGAGCCGCTGACGTGGCTGCGTTTTTCAGTCGTCTGCCAAAACGCCAGTGACCTACACTTGTGCCTGAAGACGTCGTGTGGAGACGCCGACGTAGGACTGACGCTGCTCGCTAGGATTTCTTTACAGTCGCTGAGGAAAGATCGGGATTTTGGCTGTTTGGAAAAGCAGCATCACGATGCTGTCAATTACCAGAACAGAACATGCAGTGATTGTCCTGTTTCCACCTCTGCATTCGGTGTGTGCATGGCCACGAGGAGACTGGGAGCAACACTGATGCAGATGTTTGTGCATATGTGTTTTCGTGTTTGTGTGTGTGAGAGAGAGAAAGAGATAAACACAAAGAGAAGAACTATTCATTCGTGGGTAATGAGCATCAGAAACATGTGTGTGACATCTGGCAACAACCCCCCTCATCTGGCACCAGGATTCTCCCTGAATCCAACCAACCTTCATCCTCCCCTCTCCTCCTCCTCCACTCCCCCGCCTCCCCCTCGCTGAAATCTCAAATCCTGCTCTGGACAGACGTAAGCAGAGAGGAGTGACCAGCCAGAGGGATGATGGCGGGAAGGTGAAGGTGGAGGAGGGACGGGGGAAACGTTGACAAGAGGAGGTGGGGGATGTAAAGATGAAGGCTAATGAGGCAGCATGATGAGAGGAGATGGTAAGAGCGAGGAGTCGTCACCAGAGGAGAGCGAATGAAAGTGAAAGTGGTATAAATCATGAAGGCGGATGCAAGGAAGGAGAAACACTCAAAGGACGGGAGACACTTTGAGGATCACTACAGGAGGAAAGTGGTGGTGAGATGGAGCGCAAGCTGAGAGAGTCCACACACACACACACACACACACACACTCACACTTCATGCCTTCTCCCTGAAAGTGTACAGACCCGTAAATCCCTCCGAAGCCAGCAGCAACGCAGCTCAGCTCGCAGCCTCTGGATCCTCTCTCCATATTCCAAATCCCATGATGGTCTTATTACCATAATCGGCTCTGAACGGAAACACAACAAGAACTCACACACACAGCCAGTCAGCCAGTCAGTCAGTCAGTCAGTCCACCAGCTGTCCACTGGGCCAGTCAGCCACATGTGTTTACCTAAATCCCAAAATGGCCCTTTCCAAACCAGGTCTCCCGAGAAGCTGTTGGACGTTTCTGCAAGACACAACTCAACCGAGCTTCGCTGAAAACGGATTCATAATAACATTAATCCAACAGAGTCAGAAGTGAGACTTGAAGTCAGTGCCGTCCTGTAGAAGCGCTGCGGGGTCTCCAGGTGCACTCCGCTGATTACCTCTTGTTCAGGGCTCATTGCACGGGAGGAATCTGAGTCTCAAGCAAAAATAAATGCAAGTCTCCTTCAAAAACAACCACAGACTCTCTGGAGGGTTTGTGCAAAATGAAAACGCCTCAGGGAAGCAGCTCGCTGTCCCCGTGCTTCTGCAGCCCTGCTCGTCTCACAGTCGAGCTCAGAGGTTTGTTTTTATGTGAATTCATGTCAGAGAGCTGAATTCATTTAGATCCTGTAGGTTCTGACTTTACCTGCACACTGTTCACTACTTATTATAAGTTGAAAGGCAGGAGCTTAATGAAGCACAAGAACAGGTTTGACATCTCACATGTTTTCTCTTCAGTCAGCCTGTAAGTCAACGCACCAGTCAGTCAGTCCATTAGCGTCTCAGTCACCAATCAGCCGACCAGGCTCTGCTCTGACAGCCTCTCTAACCTTGTTACACCTTCACCTTGGTGACATTACACACACAAACACGCTCAAACAGAACCTGGCTAGATAACAAGGCCGCAAATGAGGCTAACCTCGTGCAGCGGAGCAGCCAATTAAACGCCGGCAGCCTCCAGTTTCATGATAACGATGATGGCGGCGATGATGGCGCCCGCACCGCCGAGACCAAACAAGACGGCAAACATCGCCTCCCTGTAATCGCTCTTTGATTCCCCACGGAGACAAAAAACACGAGGAGAGCAGGAGGAGGAGGAGGAGGGGTGAAGGGAGACGAGTTGAAAGGGTTTACTGAGGCTTAGTTTAAAATATGCTTCTTCTTTTTCTTCCATGAACTAAATTTAGAAGCTCACAGAGCTGTCTGGCTCTTAACATAGCAAGTTAATGAAGCATGCAAACCACCACCAACAGCTCCCCACTATGTCAGACTGTTAGTCTTTGGTATATTCATTAACTGTGAGTGGGTTCTGGTGTGGGCTGTAAAAAACTATATAATCTTTGCTGGAGAATGTAAATATTTGAACATGCTCCGACTGTCAGACCTCAGAATCTGGAGGAATGTGGGTTTTGTGGAACTGATGCTGGTTTCATCACGTGTGATTTCTGCACCAGGAGCAAACGTATGAACGTGTCCCTCGGGGTGTCCTGTGGAGAAGCTTTAGAAATATGGGATGGCGGGGTCGGAGCTATGTGCCAGCCAGTGCTCGTATAACCAGAGCTGTTCAGTCCAGGTCTTCATTGTCCCTCGAGGGACAGTAAGTCAACAACCCTCCCTGCAGGTGGTCTCTCCCAGCGCTGAGCCACGTCGTCTGAAACCCCTGGTTCATCAGGTTTGGTCTCAGTCTGCTCACACAAAATCCCGTTAACATCCAAACGAGAGTTGGCAAAAGAAGGTCAGGGGTCGTGATTGAACTGCAGATACCTGAATATAATAAAATAAGCCTCCTGAAATCGTAAAATCCTTCTTTGACCTGAACACTAAACATGATTTCTCTGGAAATCCTAATACAGTTGACAATCAAGAAATAGTTCCGACACATTCTTCCCCGAAACCAGACAAAATGTCATTCTTACTTTCCTGTGTGAGTTCATTCAGTCTGAAACCAGCAGGAAACACCATGTGAACTGCTGACAGGTGTTGATGGGAGCATTTTTGAACGGACCGAGCCAGTCTAGCTTTCCCTCCGTCTTTATGCTAAGCTAGGCTAACCACATCAACCCATCACAGCCCTTAAGCTGCTTGTCTTTAGTGCTGGTAACTCTTCTGCAGTAAATGTGAACTTCAAAAGACAAAAACAGTCCACCTTCAGTTGGACGTGGCAGGTAGAAACGCACCAGGTGAACACAGGTGAGTTATCTTGCACGACACTGCCCCCTCTTGGTCGGCCTGAAATGGACGACTCCCCGAGGTTTTAGTCACAAGCAGCGAAGATGGAGTATTTCCACTTCAAACCCGATCTCAGCCTTATTTTTCTCTCTTCTTCGCTGCTGCTTGGACTGATCGTTCCCTCAGGGGAACAATAAAGTTAATCTAAATATTTCACACATGCAGTGTTTGGAGGCTTGGGTTTTCTCCTCCACCTCGAGGCCATCCTCTTCTATTCTTAAAAATGTGGATGCTCTTGGAATTATCATTCATAATGTTTCCACTTGAGTTTTGGTTTTATTAATATTGCAAACTGTTCTGAAAATGCATTCGAAAAACGGCACAAATGAGTTTTTTATTGGTTTTGCACAGATGGTTTCTCACTTTAAGGATTAAGGGTGTTTTTGTTGTTGATGTTGTTGTACTTCTCTTAAATGTGGCTTTTAATCCAGTGGAAAGCACGAGTAGTGCCGTCACGCTCGCTTTAATTCTTTACAATCCATTCTTAGCCACATTTGCATTTTCTATCCGTCCCTGTTCGAGTGTCACTTCGTTCTTCTGGCCCTCCTTTGGCAGCTGAGGGCACCGTCACAAACACACACATACCTCGAGCTGAGCTGCTCCCTGATGTGGAGAGGGAGCTTAAGTGTGTGTGTAAGCTCATCTTGCCTTTAGCTAATGCCACCCACACATACTGTACATGGACACACACACACACACACACACACACACAGGCATGCAGAAATTATGATTAGGTGGAAAATAAACATTGTGCTGCAGCGTCACAGACATGTATGAATATTGATGTGAGAACAGGCAGCTGCTGTCACACACACACACACACACACACACACACGGCCAAAAACAGCTCTGCAGTGCACGCACGCACACACACACACACACACACACCGCAATGGAACAGAATACTAATGTAAAGGGAAATGACTGTCAAACGTGACACACACACACACACACACACACACACACACACACACAGCTGAGCATCCAAAGGTGTTGAAAAGGCCCACACACTAGTCATGACTGAGCAAACTATATCCTCCTTCTCATTATCTCTCCGTCTCTCACACGCACACACACACACACACACGGCGAGTAAATCATCGCACATGCATCTTTACATGCACACATTCATGTCAAGTACAGCAAAGTTTTACACACTCATCAAGTAGAAAACACGCCTGAGCATTTAAGCCCTCACACACACACACACACACACACACGCTCATGCATAACAGAGCATCACCCCCCCCACCTCTGCAGGACGAGAGCTGCCCCCCGCCCCAACACCAACACTTCCCCCCACCTCCAGCGACCGTTTCCATGACAACATCCAATCGGCAAGCTCGTTCGGAGAAGCAGCCAATCGCCTTTCAGAGCAGAGCGAGGCTGATGAATTCCAATGGAGGGAGGTGAGGGAGCGCAGAGAGGAGGAAGGACAGGAGGGGAGGAGGAGAGTGAAAGACACGTCAGGATGGAGGGAAGTGGAGGGGGAATGAAAAACGAGGGGGGATGAAGACAAATCAGGTGACAAGGTGAAGAAATTAAGAAGAAAGGGAGAAAAGGAGGAAAGGAAAGTAGGAAGTAGCAAAAGAGGGGAGGAAGAAGAAGGAAGAAGAGAGAGGACAAAAGGGTGTGAGAAAGACAAATCAGGAAAGAAAGAAAGAAATGAAGGAAGAAGGCAGGAAAGGAAGTAAGGAATTAAGTAAGCTGGAAGTAGGGAAGGTGGGAAGAGAATGGATGGAAACAAATCAATGGGGCAGAAGGAAAGGAAGAAAGGTGAAGAGGAAGTTATCAAGTCAGGGAGAGGTGAAGGAGAGAAGAGATAACAAATTAAGAGACAAGCGACAAGGACAAGGTGAAAGGGAGGAAGGGAAGGAGGCAATGGGGACGAATCAGGAAGGTAAAGAACAAGCAAAGAAGGGAAGGGCAGGAAGTTCGAAAGAAAATGCAAGGAATTTAAGTAGATCGACAAACGATAAGGATCAGACGACGAGCAGGGAGGGAAGGAAGGGATGACTGAGCAAGAGAGAGAGAGGGAGAGAGAGAGAGAGAGAGAGAGAGAGAGAGAAAAGGAATGTCGGGTCAAAGGTCAAGTAAAAGTTACACAGCCTAGATGAAGGGGTGGAGATGAAAGGGTGAAGCCTGTGATGTAACAGAGTAAGACATGACTGGCAACAACACAGGCCCCGGTGTGTGTGTGTGTGTGTGTGTGTGTGTGTGTGTGTGTGTGTGTGTGTCCACCATGTGATGTAACACAGAAAATATTTACAGGGGTCCCTTTTTCCTAGAAAACCTTTGGTCCTTTCAGCTCTTGGAAAAGTGTTTTCAGGAAACGTTCCTCTGACCTGCAGAGAGTCAACTGTGTGTTTTCACCTGAACGACCTTCGACGCCAAAACACAACTTTTTTTTTCCTTCTTTCAAACAAAGATTTCTTTGTGAACTGCAGAAAACAGGCACCAACAACTACAATCTGTTTACAACACATTCAGTAGAAAATGTAAAACAAACAAACAGTAAAAATATAAAAAAGAAAAAGAAATCATCTTTTTTCCTTGAGCAGCTGATGCAGATGTGCAAAATCAAGCTGCAGCAAGTTCAGAACACTTTGCTTTTCAATCATTTCAAAACTGATCCAGAATCTGAAAGTGATCTGATTTAAACGGCTGAAAATTTTATCGCCAATCTGCAAAATATCTGCGGCCTCAGTTCAGCATCGGCAGCTCAGTGAGTGGATGTTTCAAAATGAAATACAGCTCTTTCAAGTCCACAGACTTGAACCTTTGACTTATTACAGCATCAAAGAACCGGATCAGTTTGAACACAGTGGTTCATATTTTGTACTGATGATTTAATCGGAGAGTTTCGTGTCCGTTCAAGGCTGAAGTTCTTCTACTGTCAATCACATTATAATTTAAAATCTGGAAGTTTTCAGCTCAATCGCAAACAGTTTTTCCCTCTTTCTTCACAGATAAAAAGAAAAACCCGAGTTTTTTTTCCCAGAAAGTGTTAAAGATGCTGCACGTGAAGATTCTTCTCGCTCTGGTCTGGTTTCGGTTTCAATCACAACAAAACCTTGATCCACAGAAAATGATGTCTACAACATGTGACATTAAATTACAGACACACAATCAGAAACCATGTGACACGCTGCTGACGTTGCCTTCAAGACTCACATCTCTTTGTGTTTAAAACCCTGTAAACAAAATGCAGCAAATCGCATCAAACAGGAAAATCTGCTTTTATTCTGATAACATGACATTTTTGGCTGTCAAATGTTTTTCACCCTGCGAAGACGACGATGCGCAAATTAGATTCTGAGATCGTTCGCGACAACAAAGTCTTGACCCGCATCGCTCCTCGTTCGTATGGCGGCGGCGTGACGGGGCAGTAATTAGCCGCAGAGCGCGGCGGTGATGTCGAGGCCGACCGCTCTCTCAGAGGCAACACAACCTTAATTAGACTGTGTGGAAAAAAAACACCACGATGCGCTGAGAGATGTGGTTCAGTGGGCAAATGAGACGGCAAATGGGGCATGTTAAACTGGATGAAGAATACTCAGCATCTCTGCGTGTGTGTGTGTGTGTGTGTGTGTGTGTGTGTGTGTGTGTGTGTGTGTGTGTGCATCTATCTCTGGGAGAACCAATCTTAGTTTCAGACTCTGGGAGTGAGGACGCTGTGGTCACTCCTCACAACTTCAAAGGAGGCCTGTTTGAAGGTTCAGATTGAAGGTTAGAGTTAGGTTGAGGTTAAGGTCAGGTGTGTGTGTGTTGGATGGGGGCACGTGTGTGTGTGTGTGTGTGTGTGTGTGTGTGTGCCAACCCGGGCTCCTGTGAGAGAGGCCTTGTGCTCGTAGGAGGTAACAGCTTCTTCAAAAAGCTCTTTCCCAGAATGTCATTAACATTCATTCAGGCAGGCATCCTTCCATAAACAGTCATTAGAGGAGGAAGGCTTCGCTGTGACACCGGATCACTGAGCCTCTTCACACTCCGCATCACCGCCTTATTCCTAAGTCACCAGTTTAATTTGAAAATCTATCAAACGCAGTGTGAAATAAAGGCTTTCAGTCTGTGGCGGAGCTGCAGTTTGCAAACTTTTCTTCTTACTGCCGAGGAGCCCTGGATGGAGACGCTTCACGCCGCAGTCACGCACTTTGTTTTCTTTGTTTTCCAGAAAGGAAACATTTATTCTGTTTGGGGCTCGTTAACCTAATTACTGCCTAATTGGAAATGAATCACGGCCTGTTAACTGAGTTTTGCTAATTTCTCATCGTGTCAGATTTTAAATGTGAATTATCGTTTGATGTCTTTCTTCTCTGGTGTTTATGTTCAGAACATGAGGAAAGAAATCTTCTACATTTTCTTATTGTCATCAAAGTCCAAGAAAAGACCAAAACCAACCGTGAACTGATGCAACTAACAAGTACTGTGTGAAACCATGACACATCTCCTACTGTTGTCTGAAAACCATGAAATCAATGAGTCACACAAACGTGGATTCATCCGCCGCTGAAAATAGTCCCCAACAAACTTCCTCCTGCATCAGTAACACTTTCTTTGTTGACGATAGAAAAGAGCACAGCAGCTGAGAATGATGGAGCTTCAGGCCTGATTTCATTTCATTCTGCTCGGCTTCCTGAACATATGGAGTAAGATGTCAATAATCCATCTCTTTGTACCATAAACCCTTGTGTTTCAGGTCATTTCCTGCAGAAGGTCTGAGTTACATTATCACACCTAACAAACTCTGAGAGAAGAAGACGGCTGAGAATCTCATTTTCCACACTCTTTTGTGCTGTTTAATTCAAATAGCAGCGACTTTGCCTGGATATATTCACTTCTTCTGTCGTCACACATGCACAACCACTTTTGGGCAAATGTTTTAGTCAAGGACGTTTTTAATGAAAGCACACAAACAAGCTAAGGTTCCCACTTTACCCAGTAAATACTCCAGCTTTAATTACAACACGATGCCTCGTTGTTGGACCAAAGGTGTTGAAATGAACTGTCACATCAGAACAACATGACAGTAATTAATCTAGTACATCGTGTACAAGTACAAGTGAAGAGTCAAACAAATACCAGTTTAACAGTAAATTGCACATTAGCCTCAGACAACGAGTTTAATGAGAGTCAACTGAAACACATCAAGAAGCTTAAATACTAAAAAATGAGCTCTTCCTTCTCGTGTCCGCCTCGATCAAATTAAGCTCCTCTCAAGGTGAAATTACAAAACTGAAGATGTGAGACGCTTCAAAAACTCTCAACTTCATAAAAGCGGTTCCTTCAGCCTCAGTTTTCTTGCACAATCTGTAAGAGGTGAAAACGTTTTTCAGAAGGAAGAAGAAGTGAAACTCAGCATCATTAAAGCAGGTGTGTGTTTAAGTGATGTTCGAGGCTCCTCTGTTTCCTAAAGCTTGTTGAAAGGTCTCTCTTTCCACATGAAGCTCCCCCGGCCGCTCCCCGAGGACCAATTAGACTCTAACTGGGGGGACGTCTCCTCCTCGTCTGCTGAGGACGAGTCCACCAGCACCGTTTACCTCCACTTTATTTAACCGGGAACTCGGCGCTGAATCGTCTCTGGAGCCGGAGTGAAAAACTGTTCAGCTTGAACTGAGGATCTGCAGAATAACGTGGATGTGTTCAATCCCTCAGCGTTCATTTATCGTCACATCAGAGTTTTTAACACAGTCGACCATCTTTTGAACATCTATTGATCAGATAGAGAGTGAGGTGAGAGACTTTTTTTACTTAGGTCGGCCAAGGGAAAATAAAACCAATGCACACAACACAAGTTCAGGTTAAGTTGAGAAAACAGTAACTAACCAGATTTTACAGTATAACTCTAAATATATCAGTGATTAAATCAATCAATAATTAATCAATAAACACATCAGAATCCATTCTTTCATCTTAGCAATGGGTCAAAAGAAGAGCAGTCGCTCATAGTGATGAAAGTGTTTTACAGTCTTTCAGCTCATGTTTTGATTTTTGACCTTCCCTGTTTTGGGCCGTCGCTCTCGTTTGCAGTCGCATCCAAATCCATTCAGAACTGTTTGGGAAAATGTAACTCGGCTGCTGTCTGTTACAAAATGGCAACTATATCAAATCTTTTTAAAATCAATTTCACTCAATAGTTTTCTTGATGTTAAATGATAAATCCGTCCAGCTGACGATGACGTGATCATTACAGCCACATCAGACATTCCTTAAAATGTTTGTGCTCAATTCTTTGTGAATCTTGTTTTAGGGTGGATTTCCACAGCACCCACACTCTATTATATGTAATTACACTGCATACAGCTGAAATCAGCCTTAATTTAAAACCCTCTAATAGAGAAAACTGGAGCTAATTACAGAACTCTCTCTCTCTCTCTCTCTCTGCTGGTTGTTTGCACACATGTACTTAGCTGCGCTTGATTTACCCATTTTCCTGTGTATAATAATTCCCGGTGACGACCAATATTGGCAATATTCGCTGTATATTTTTTTCAGCCGCTGTATTTCAGCCGTGCACCTAATGAGGAGGAATCAAGCAGAACGAAGCCTCCCACGGTCGCAGCGGCACACGAGTGAGCGCTCGTCACATCGTTAGCGTCTCCGAGTCAAACCGAGTCAGCGTTGTTATGAGGCTCGGGGGCAAAAGTTGGAGAGCGGGAGAGATGAGGACAATTGATTTATCTGTGGTCACATGGAGGGATCGTAAAGGGACGATCGAATGTATGAGACTGGATGTATGGGCGAGTTCGATTCGCCGCATGTGTGTCAGGCCCGGCCGAAGCCCTAATGAGCTGCGGTTGATTTTTCTGTCAGTTTGCTGAAGATGAAACCTCCACAGGGGAAAAAAACCATCTCTTTCTGAGCCGGTTTCTCAATATTTAAAGTCGTGATAAGAAATATTTTATAAGCACAACACAGCAACACACGGTTTGAAAGGGCTTTGACCAACAAGTGAAGCTTGGCCTTTCACAAAGCCCGATCACAGGGTAAACAAGGCTTTCTCTCCTGAAAGTTGTCTGACCTTTGACCCAGGTTAAAACTCGAGGGTAACCTGTGCTGCACAGCTGACCTGCTCCAGATCACATCTGTGTTTGAGTTGGAATAAAACGCCAGAGTCCTGTGTTACATGCAGCGTTTGGGGAAACAGATCATGCACAGGAGTTTTTACATTTGACACAAATTTCTGATTTGAAAAGCAAAATAATAATTCATGTGCACAAGTCATGGATCACCCACTGTGTGTCAGACCAGACCGTTGCAGCATATTGTAGCTAACTGTAGTTAGTTTAGTTTCCGTGATGTCCAAAATGTAAAAGTAAATGTGTGTGTCTTCGACCAAACAGCAGGTATTTAGTTGATCAAAGTTCTCAGGAATTAAATGAAGTGCAGCATTTTAATTGTAATTTTCATCCCCAGCTGTGATTGGCTGAACATCCCTGGACGCTTTGCACGGACACATTATTTGAAGATAACTGTTTGTGTGACGGTCGTGTTTTAAATAAAGAGAGAAGCCTCCCGTCATTAGGACACAGCGAGCATCTTCTTTTATTCGCACACTTTTTCATCTCAGTCAGTTTCATTCTATTGAGACGGTCACGACGCGTTGGGCTGCAGAACGGGGACATGAATGTTTTAGTCACATTAATGTTCATTTGTGTATTTAGACAATCTGCTGTTATACAGAAGAAACAGCGACTTTAAATAGTTAAAATCATCTGTGTTCCTCATGCAGTCATCTCTTTACTGCATATTGAAGATTATATAAATTTAGTAATACTTGTGTTTGTTCTGCTGTGTTTAGACTCCACAGAGATCGAGGCTTCGACCATATTTGAGGTTAAATCTCTTCATCTGGATCTGATTCATTTGTTCCATGAAATCCAGGGTTAAGTGGAAAAGCAGCTCAACAAGTTAAAGTCATGATTCAAAGACGTCCCGACGAAGCTTCGCTGCTGCTGACACCTTCAGCCTGTTTAAACTTTCAGCTCCACACTTTCTAGTTTCCAGGCCAGCGCTGCTTCGAAAATAAAAATTCATGACCCATTGTAATTTTAAGACACTGACACTCCCCAGACTCTGGGTCACGACACGGCCCGACTGCAGCCGCGAGCTTCCAGCAACGGATGTTATTCCCTCCTTTTGGAACAGAAACTCTTTTAGAATCACAGTAAACAGCAGAAAATATGAAAAGTGAATTTGGCTTTCGTGCATCCTGCAGACATGTAACAGTAATTTCTGAGGACACGATCAACCAGCGCTTCATCGAGCTCAGGCAAATATATCAGCACTACATCAGTCTTCAGATCTGAGCTAACGTGTCCGTAAACACTGGATTTTGGTTTCATTCGAGATGAGAACTGATAGCTTTTGATTGAAGTGTTAAAAAGCTACAAAGGCCACATTAAACAAGAACACATGAGTTTCCTTCAGGCCGCTTTGTGAGAACAAACCACAGCGATCACATCTGTCTCCTCTGCACATCAGCACAGACGCCCCGCTGTTCCAGATCCACCCCCCCCGCTGCTGCCTCCCCCCTCCGTCTTTTCATTAATCACGCTTCACCTTTCTGTTAACTCTCGTCCCTCCAGAGAAACCAGGAAATGTCAGCAGGCCTTGACGAGGCCACGTCATCGCAGCGGAGAAGAGAAGTACGAGACTGAAATCACAGAGGCTGAGATTTACCTCTGACAGGCTGCTGGTGTCGTTAAGATCTGACTCTGAAGTCCTAAAACTTATTTCACTATTATTACACCTTGGACCTTATCTTTATCAAATATGGTAGTTTGATCCATGGCTTATATCAGTGATGATGATATTGCACCAGAGACCTGTTTCTGACAACCGTCAATCTGAGTTAAGAGCTTCTCCACAAACACTCTTCAGTTCCTACAAGAGTTTCCCAGAGCAGCGCTTAAGAGCAAGAGAGCGCCGTCATCCTGCAGAGTGTTTCTTAACTCTGGTGCTGAAGATGATGCTGAACATCCAACGCTGTTTTCCCAAATCTCAGCATTTAGTTTGATGAATACAATGTTATCATCCACAAATGGGATCTGCCACGATTATCCTGCCAACAAACAGAAAGGGGAGTCAGACTTATTGTCCATTCAAAGTGAGTTCCTGCATGTGCAAACAGAAAACTTTTCAGACGCTGGGGTGCACAGAACTTTTTAGTCACGTACGCTGTGTTGAAGAGAAATCATGATCGTTGCTGTCGGCGAAACAACCGACGTCATGCATCCCAGTCTGCAACGCGTGCACGGCGGCAGTCATTGGTGTGAAATCGTTGCACTGGAATCACAGCGATCAAGGTCCCACAATGCATTTCTGTCTAATAGAGACCCCACACAACCTGAACAGCAGCAGCCTGGAGACAATTAGATCAGACGGCCTGATTCTCTCATCAGTATGCTGCTGCTGACATTTCACTGCCCGACTCGTCGTCTCACACACCACAACACCAGAGCTGTCAGGTGGAGGTGTGTGTGTGTGTGTGTGTGTGTGTGTGTGTGTGTGTGTGTGTGTGTGTGTTAGAGATGAACTGATGCACTCTGTGTTCTTAGGTTGATATTTCAACTGGACCGATTATTTTTGTAGAGCAGCCTTGATGTTTCTCCACATGAGCTCAGGAACACTTTAGAAAATGGTTGTTTCTCAATTTCTTTGTAAATGATTGCATCTGGTTTTATTTCTGTTTTTGTGACATTTCTGTGACTGTAACATAAAGTAGAGCTGCTGCATCACCCTGACAGTCTCACTGTCTCCCACTGAGAGAGAGAGACCAAACATGTAGGTCTGAATATACATCGATTTCAAGTGTCCAACCCGGAGTAAACCCTCAGTGGACGCAGGTAGAATCACTGTGCCGCTGTAACGAGGTGTATGGGAGGACTCACAATGACACAGGTAGGTTTTCAGTCTGTCTGTAATGAAGTGTTCAAAGGTACACAGGCTGCGATGATCAGAGAAATATGCAAAAGTCCAGCAACCAATGCAACAAGGAGCAGACCACAGAAGAAGCCAGAGCCAGGCGGGGGGTCAGGAAGCCGCTCAAACACAAACAGGAAGGCAGAGACATGTAAGTGCAAAACAGGCAGCAGAGAGTCAAAGAAAGAAAAGTCTGTGGAAGTCTTGAAAACAAAGGCCTGGAGACACAGCCTGGCTGTGGGTGAGCGTAATGAGGTGGCTTATACAGCAGGTGATGGTCACTGGCTGCAGCTGGGAACACAGGTGAGTGATGAGGTGGGTGTGGCTGCAGGTCAGGTGAGGCAGAGGCGGGGTCAGTGGACTATGGCAGGCGAACAGGGACAGAAAGACTGAACTGTGACAGAGAGGATGAAGTAGGTCACAGGCAGGACTGTGACAGTCAGTTTGATGGAGTCAAGGTCGGAGCTGTTTGCAGGTTCGTCGAGTTCTTTCACACCAAACTGGGAACAACTGTGTCTTAATGAAGCTGGTTTTGTTCACATGGGCATCGTCATGTTGAAACAGGAAAACAGGGCCTTCCCCAAACTGGAACTAACGGAGCCCCTAAACCATAAAACCCAGTTCTTGACCAAAAATACACAAGGTATCAGCAGGTAACAGTGACAAGTATCAGGCTAAAACATCCACCCAGACTTTAAACAGAGCCACATTTTGCTCTTATGCAGCTCAGACCTCATCTCAGGTCGTCAGATAAATAGTTTAAATGAGATATAGGAGATGTCAAATTTATCACTTTGGACTTTAGCAGCAAGACAAGAAGGAAAAAGCATGCAGGAAAAAAACACAGCAAGAAATTAACTCCATCATAGAATTATTTTTATAGAAATAAATAAAACCCGTCAGAAGTGGAGTTTTTTTTATATTCTGTCACTGTTTCATCCTGCTGAATACAAACACTGTTTGTTCTGTTTGTGCACACACACACACACACACACACACACACACACACACCGGTCCTCTGTGGACCTCAGCGGGTCGGAGGAGGCTTGTGATTGACAGCTGGTTGGGATCAGGTGGAGCTGCTGCTGAAGGTTTTTGAGGGCAAACGGAGCCTCGGAGAGACATTTAGAGTGACGTCCTCACAGTGAGACGGACAGAGACACGGCAACAGATGTGACAGATAAACCTCGATCTGACCTGCTGTCTGCTCACACACACACACACACACACACACACACACACACACACACACACATGATGGTTCATATCATTAATGATTGAAGAGTCTCTCGTTCCTTTGCTTCTTGTGTTTGACAGAAAAACATACAGACGTGTTGAAGTGGCCTCAGAGAGCAGCTTCACAAAGTCTGTGCGTCAATAGAGAAAAATAAAATTAGGCCTTTACCATTTTTGGGAATTGGCCTTGAATGTGCCTTTAAAGTGCATGATGAAAACAATAATAGTTCTATTTCTGACTTATTCAAATTCTGCCTCCTGAAACAAAACGGTTGAGTCCGTCACAAAACGAGACCTTGAAAGTCACTAAAAACAGACTCATCAGCACAATTTATCACAAAGTCACCAGATTTAAAATGACAGAATGAAATGTTTGCTTTGACAAAATCAAGTTCCAAAAAGCTTCTGTTTTCATATTTAATTTCTTTCTGTGTCAGCCGTCCTCCCAGTTTGTGATCAGAAAATGTTGACACAATTAAATGAACTAAAGTTGCGCTAATCAATATTTTAATATCAACAATCAATCAAACAGCTCTGTGACAAATCCACAGGGAATTCTCTACAGATCCTTTTAGCATCTTTCAGTTCGTTGTTTTGGTTCTCGCTCCTCGACTTCACTCTTCATTATTCTGATAAATTGCTGGTGCTCGACACCAGACGTCAGACAGACACAGTGAGCGACTCACTGGTGAACGCAGCGGAAAACACTGTAATTCAGCTAAAATCATTGTGTTCGTCAGAGAGAAAAACTTCACTTTGTGTCTTGTGTTAAAAAGCCAATTAGGTTCCAGTTAACGATCAGGATTTGCTCGAATCAGTTTCATGTGCAGTCGAGTTGATTACTGCTGCTAAACTGTCTTTATTTGCAGTTTGATTACTGGTACTTTAACTTTGTCTTAGTAATGATGTTCTAAACAGGATCCTACACCTTAAACAAAGGAGTGACATACAACGAAGATCCTCCTGTGACTTTAATGTCATTTCTTCTTCTGTTTTCTCTGCAGCGTCTTATTTCTCTGAGTTTCTCCACAATGACGCTTCATCTTATTTCAGCATTGACAGAATTTTGTGTTTTCTCATTACAGTCAGCCACCAGGGGGCACTGCAGCTTCCCCTGCGTGATTTCACACATCCGAGCTGACGAGGAGCCTTTTCTGTGGCGGCAGAGTGAGAGGAAGTCAGCAGGGAAATATTTCTTAGAACCAGAGGGAGGCTGAAACACACACACACACACACACACACACACACACACACACAGACTGAAGGTGAGACGGCAGGAGGTAAAGGAGGCAGGAGAGGAGAAGTGTGTGTTTGTCTCAGTCCCTGAAATCATTAAATGAGTTTAATTGTGACTTTAATTGTCCAAATTTGTAATTAAATCTTCTTTGCGGCCTCTTAACGTCTCGTTCTCCTTAAATATCTTCTGATTACTCTGATGAACCGGTGGAATAAATGTAATGGAGTTACAGCCTGATGGGGAGAGGTTAAAACAATGAACGTTAATTTAACTAACCAGCCAAAAAGGAAGAAAGGTGTGTGAGAGTGTGTGTGTGTGTGTGTGTTTTGATACCGATCAGGGATCTGTTCAGGTTTAAACGCCGTCCTTGTCGTGACCAGTCGTCCTCATGGGAACAAAGCCTGGTGCTAATGAGGCAGAACGTGAACATGAGGTCCTGGTTCAGGTGAGGAACAAGGTGTGGATCGAGGGTCAGGTGTTCAGGTTATGATGGTTAAGGTGAGCGTTCGGGGCTCGGGGATGATGTCAGTGAAACACATCTAAACTCTCAGTGAGGGAGGTCGAGCATCTGGTTCCCATTAGACTGGAGGTGGAACACTGGAGTCACCTTTCACCCAGTTCTCAAACACACACACACACACACACACCTGAAACACATTGCTGATTGATGAACTGGTGATCTTCTTCATGCTCTCCTCCTCTTCTCAAGTTCATCATTTAACATAACTTGGTGTCAGTTGTTCACTCAAATGCAGCCAGTTTCTTTGTTGCCTCGTTCAGAGACACGTGTCGACAGCAGGGTCGTATCACCTGAGAGCAAACACACCTGCCGCGCTCACACGGCTCCTATTTCTGTGGAATGACACCATTTAATTTAAAATGTAAAATGTGAAAGTTTGTGAGTTTTCTGTACTTTTAGCCGACATGAAAAACTTTGGTACAAACAGTCTCACAGCTCTCGTCAAGGTCATGTGTGTTTAAGTATCAGAGATGATAAACAATCAAATACCTGGACTTTGGGCTTTTGGGGGCGAAAGTTGTACAGAAGTCAAATTCTTGAGATAGACAACAACATTATTTACACGTTCATGACTAATCCAACCTAAATCATGTTTTATCTGTCATCTGATAAACAGTAACTTCACTCGATTCAGTGCCTCATATCATTATTTTCCGAGTTCCTGTAGCTGTCGCTCATACAGAAGCCGCCATCAAAAAGGTGTGCAACTCTGATCGCCTGAATTCACATGCTGATTTGCAGATGTGCAAATTTGGTCGATGACTTCACATTTTTTGATTCAGGTGTGAAAGTGATTTGCATGAGTTGTGGATGAGTTGTGATAGATAAAGTAGGATTTGTGCACCTGCAGCGAAGAACTTCAAGTTTACTGATGCACACAGGTGCTCAGTTGTTTTGCTCCAATGATACCTTCAGAGGCCTGGCTTGGCTTGGCTTGGCTTGGCACTTGGCTCGGCATGGCTCGGCACAGTGTGGCACGGAGCGGACCGATGGAGCACGCTTTGGCTCAGAGTATCGACACCAGCTTGGGCAGATGGTCTGCGACGTGACGAGGGGGAGCCGGTGACGCAAACATCGCCGAACAGCTGACGCAACCCACCAGATACAGGTGGTGAGGTGATCCACTCCCACACACACACACACACACACACACAGAGGGGCTCACAGGCCGAGCTGGTGCGTGTTACATAACTGAGGTTGAGGGGCTTCACTGTGTAATCTGTTCAGGGGACCCACGATTCATAGTGGCAGGCATGGAAACACATACATTAGCTCACGTGTCCAGTGAAAACACACACACACACACACACACACTCTGTTACTGTGGATCTGACGTCTGAACAGAGAAGCTGTCAGAAGCGTCCGAGTGCCTCCCAATGGTCTGCTGTCGCACTCTCTTTGTAAAACATTGGTTCTTCAGAGAAGAGGCCACAATGAGAACATCTGACAGTGTTACAGTTATGAGCTGTAAATCATGTGAATAAACTGAACTGATACTTGAGATCAAACAGTAAAAGCTCCAGCGTTTGACAGAAAACAAGAAGGTTTATAAAAAAATCACCACATTATCAATAATGAACTCAACTGTGCTCAGTTTCTCATCTAACAAACGAACCATCCTCTCTTTTACTGAGAAAAAAAAATTACATTTCGGGGTGCAGCGTCTGTGAAGTCACTTGGTTTCTGTCTTTCTCGTTAGTCAGGAAATCCAGTTTTTGGACACTGTGCCGCCCGGTTTGACAAACTGTGATTTCCTGACACCAATCAAGGCGAAACAGGTGTGATGATTTCAGTTATTTCTTAATTGGACCCAGGAGCAAGACACAGATGAGGGTGAAGGTGTGAAAGGGATTTATTAAATAAAGAAACTCCGGGATACAAGAAAACAAAAGGGTGGCTAAGACTAGTGCAGGTGGAGCAGGTGGAGATGAGCACCGAGGAGGCAAAGCCAAAGAAACACTGAAAGCAAGAAGACTGAAACCACGAAGCACTGGAGGACGAGGACGGGACGATCTGACAGGCTGCACGTGAATGAGAAGGGTTTTTAAGCTGTTGGTGATGAGGTGAGATTGGGGCCAGCTGTGACTGGAAAGGACCCCTGCACCCGAATCAGTGCCTGAACAAAATACTAGAGAAATAATCCTAAACCAAAAACACAATACACAGAAACTCTACTACAAACAAACCAAGACACCAAAACCATGACAGCGAGGTGTTAAAGTATAAGGCTCAGTTTTTATCTTCCTGTGCAGAAATGAAAAGACTGAAACATGTGTTAGTCTGTCTCTCTTTCCTTTCTGCAGCTCCAAACCCAAGACATCAATCTTTAAGACTTTAATCTTTTTTTAATGCTTTAATTTCCTAAAAAAAAAAAAAAGCTGTGCACTGTTTAGCAAATGTGACTCAAACAGGAGGACATAGCACATCTGTTGGGGACTATTTTCAGCGGTGGATGAATCCATATTTGGTTCTCTTGTGGGTATTTGTGGCAGCAGGACGGTGTTTGTTTGTGGGATTGAGTCAAAATGAAGTGTGTGTTCATGGTGATGTGTTACTGACAGAGGAACAGAGGAAGAAGACACACAGACAACACTTGTTAGTGGCATCAATTCTTTGGTGTTTTTGTGGGATTCGTCGAGAAGAGGAACCATCCTCACCTCCTGATGATCTTCCTAACTGAGAAATACATCATAAAACACACATTAGAAGAACTTAGCTACTGAGAATCTTCTTCTTCGTGCCGCCTCGTACTTTCAGATCACACAGCAAGACACCAGGAGAGCTCTGTCGGTGAGTAAGGATAAGCCTTTATTGGTGTTTGGAGGGAAAAAAGCCAGAGCACATATGCCATCGTCCCTGTGGACAGCACACAATACTGGTGAGGAGTCGGGGTAGTGTCGCGCTCATGGGACTCGTAGTTCATAACAGTCAGTCACAACATGGAGAAGTTAGCTGAGAATCCACAAAGTTGAAATAACATGGCTGTGTACATTATTGTTATCATCATTATTACTGTCGTCATTATTACCCGCAATGCTCTTTTATCATACAGCAGCAACCGTCACTGCCACAACGTGAAGAGCGGGGCCTCGAACGGCCGCCAGAAAAAACTGTAACACGCCCAACAACACAGTTACATAGAAAAATAGCACTGTCAAAAAGTTTCTGAAATGTCTGTGAAGAAATCCAAAAATCCCAGGTATCAAAAAGAAAAAAACACATGGCTTTCTTCTTCCACCAACAGATGGAGACATAAGAAGCTCTGAGACTTTTCTTCCAGGGATTTAAATTCAAAAGTTTGTGTCTGTGTATCAGGTTTAAACATATCCCCCCCGAAAAAACAAAAAAGACAAGAAAAAGGAGAAAATATATATATCAAGGATAGAACTACAGCTCCCACAATGCACCACTTAAGTCTCTACGGATGGTGCCAACAGCAAACAGGCTCATGGGAAATCAAGTGAAAGTTGTTCTCGGGAATCAAACAGGGATTTACTGAGAATCACAGCTTCCCCTAAAGAAAACCAGCTGCTGCATGAAACGACTGACAAAAAAAAAAAAAAAAAAAAAAAAAAAAAAAAAAATGAGAGTGTGAACATCGATAACAGCAATTATAACATGAGCAACCGTGGCTGCAGGTAACAAGAGCTTCAGTTTCTTTTGTAAATCAGGTTTAGTTGTCGTCTCTAAACACAGACGTGGCAGCTCTAAATGAACTGTTCACTGAACCCCGGCACCGAACAGCCACTGTCCCAACATGCGAAGGGAATTAAAGCTGCATTAATCTGCATTTAAAGAGTTTGGTCGCATATTTTTTTTTTTTAAATCTCCTTTCCAAAACCGAGAATACAAAAGCAAATGTGCACCACTGAAAACATGCGCAGAGTTTTGGCAAAGCCGTGTTTGGAAATGAAAGCTGCAGCACATTAACGACCCTGCTCCACGTCGTCTGCCAGGATCAGCTGGTAAACATGCGTTTTGCTGGAAACCTGCAGCTTCAGTCTTTTACCACGACTTCCTGCATCAAGTGCAAAGAAGCGTTTCTCCAGGATCATGTTCGGTTTAATTATCTGAACTGATAAAAGCTACCAGCGGCTGTTTGCTTTTCCTGCGTCACTAAAGCACGTCTGCATGATTTAATGTGTGGAGCCACCAAATGCATGTTTGAAAGTCAGCGGCCAAAACATCGGCAGTAACGGACGGAGCCGGGTTCAGTGAACGGTCAGCTGGTCTGGAGACGTTTTCTGTCCCAAACTTGGGCAGAACAGAATCATAACAACAAAAGCCAACAGCTCTGAAATGCTTTAAAAGAGGAAAAATAAAATGTAACCCCCAAAAAAAACAAACCCAACGACAAATTCTGTGATCGAATCAAAGACTTTTTTGTGTCTGTTTTTTTAATATTTAATACCTCAGACAAAAACACCTGAGAAAAAACTGACAAAATGATTCAGATGGGTTTCTCTGTAATATATTCAATATTACAACTATAATCACATAATTCAAGCATATATCATATACATATATATCTAGTGAGAGAATAGTTTTATATTCAATAGTACAGTTGTATGGTACAGTAGCAGTAGGGTGCATTTCTCGTTTCTCATTGGGTAAAGTTTGAAGGAGAGGTATAGACAAGTGTTTGTGTGTAAATCTATATACGATTCATCGATACAATATGCAACGAAAGAAAGAAGAAATAAACTAAAAAGAAGGAATAGGCTAAAAGACAAAGAAAGGGTATAGGCAGTTCAGTACTGTGTTTGAGAAGGTGGAAGTGTTTTTATGTACGTTTGCGTGTGTGTGTGTGTGTGTGTGTGTGTGTCAGGTGAAGGATCAGATCAGATCAGCACCATAGAAGTCCATAACAACATCAACAACAACAATAAGGGTTAAAACCTGGGTGAGGACCGAGTGTGTCCGTGTGTGTGTGTGTGTGTGTGTGTGTCTGCATGCTGAAGGTTTCAGTCACTGTTCAATCTGGGCAAATCAACCCTAAACCAGTTAGTATTTCATTTTTGCACTTCCTGGACAAACAGAGAGAGAAAGACCGCAACCGTGTTGTGTTATTGTTGTCGAGCCGTGTGTCTCAGCGTGTGTGTGTGAGCAAGACACCGGACCGAATGCAAACCCGCCAGCGAAAGCCTCCACATTATTTATATCAAACATCTGCTCACATCCAGCTGCTCTGATGGCTAATTGCTTCCTGCTCTCCTCTCTCTTTCTCTCCTTCACCTTCGAAAATAAAAGCCCTGCGATTATTTCAAAATCAGACACGGAATCAAATAGAAGATAACAAATCAAGTGCTTGAACGAGCTCACAAAGAAAACAAACGGACACAAAAATCTCTTAAAACTATACAATTTTTGTTTCACCGTCTTCCTCCTGACGCCCCCCGATGCCAAAAACAATCGTTACTAAGATGCCCGGCCTCGTCTCGCACCGTGTGAAATACCTGATTCAACCGTGATACATTCTCTGTTACGCCTCCACCTGCGACTAACCAGCTCCGTGAAATCGAAAATAGATTATTTGTAGTTTAGCAATAAACAGCTGGGAGGAAAAGCGGTTTGTGTGGCCCCGTGACTGTCCAGCTAACAGCCCCTCCCGCCCCATATATAAAATATACAAAAGATTATCTCCAAAATCCTCCTCCTGACTATCTCTGCTAATAGAAAAATATACAATAATCCTATGTCAAAATCTCTTTGCGTTATGGACGAAAACCCTGCACCTCTTCCTCCTCCTCCTCCTCCTCCTCCTCTTTGCTGGACTAGTCTTGCCTTCCTGCCCAGTTCAAAAATATACATGTTTTTTTTTTGTCCTATTTATAGAAAAAAATTACACATCTGACCTCTCCTGGCTTGAATCCGTGCCTTGAGCTTAAAAAGTGAGATTTCACTGGCATAATGTGAATTCAACACCCTGTTTGAACTGGCTGGAGCGGCGGCCGGAACGCACTACCTGCAAAAACGCCGTGCGACACCGGCCGTGAGCACAGCACCGAGGGTGACGGGAGCTGCCGAGGTGACACGAGGTGATACAGTACGTCGTGAGGGTTCAACGAAGCAGCAAGTACAAAGAGTCAAACTGGAAAAAAAATGGCGGCGCCGTGCTTTCCTGTGGCACAGCGCGCGCGCTAAAACACGCTTTTCGTGTTCGCGCCCGGTGTCGCACAGCGCTTACTGCAGGTCTACCCCGGCCCTCCCCCTCGCCACTTCAACTAAAGTGCTGCTGTTGTTGGGTTGCCTTGTACCCTTTTCTCATTTCCTCTCCCCTCCCGCCCCTCCCGCCCCTTCCTCCTTCATCTTCTTCTTCTTCTTCTTCTTCTTCCTCCTCCGCCTCACAAGTCTCCGTGTCGACTCTCGTACTTGTTGATGATGTTCCTGCAGCGGCCCAGCTCCTTCCTCATGTCGGCCACCTCCTGGCGAAGGGCGGCGTTCTCCCGCTCCAGGAAGGCGGCGCGCACCGAGATCTGGTTCTCCTTCAGCCGCCGGGCGTCTCTGGAACGCTTCGCCGCCTCGTTGTTCTTGACGCGCCGGCTCCAGTACTTCTCATCCTGTCGTCCGCCGCGGTGTGGTATGTTGGGGTGTGTGGGGAGGAAGGTGGGGGGAGGAGAGAGAAAAAGGAGAGAGCGGAATGAGAAGGGTCAGTTATGTGATGAGAGGAAGGATGGCAGGAAAGGAAGAAGGGAAGGAGGAAAGGTGGCAACAACTCAATAGTCATGAAAACCACAACAGTTTACAGGACTGCGACTGCAGGAAAAGACTGAATGATGTCACTTTATATCATGGCCATGGAAAAGTTCTGATTGGCTCGTAGGTGTGAAATTAAAAACCAGACGCCTCAAACATGATTCTTGTCACAAAGTATTAAAGGAATAAAGGATGTGTAAATCAGATATGTTTTCAAGTAGATGCTGACTTTGGTTCGTTCACGCAGAATGGAAACAACATTAAAACCTGTTGTTATTCCAACGTGGGAATGTTCACACTTTACACCAGGATCGTGAGCCCCCCACACCGAACAGCCACACTGAATAAAATGTGGCCAAATTTCTTTCACGTTAAATCAATAATCTCTTCAGTTCAGTTCTTTGCACAGAGGAGGAGACGCTGAAGCTCAGTTGCTTACATTGGTCATAAAGGCAACAAACAGAAGTCAAATTAGTACCAGTCATAGTTATATGAAATACAATAATGTGTATTTGCAACATGTTTAGTGGAAGGACGGACAGCGGAGACGAGGTTTCTACGGATGTCTTTATACTTTGTCCATCATAAACGCGGTTCAACATTTATTGTAACTTCTTTGTGCAGCATCTTTTTGTTGAGTCGGTGGCCATGATATAAGAACAATAATACACTCTGCGATGTTCTCATCTAGAAATATCCGACTCTGCCTCTTCCATTATTTTCTTGTGTTGTCAATAAAATGTTAACAGACACTAAAAGTCAGACACACAGACGATGAACAGACGGGCACCAGGGCTCGAACCATCAAATGCTCTGATACTTGTAAACTCAGTAATATTCAGTAATTTACATCCTGCAACATTTACAATGGGAATCAAAGGAAGGATTGAGAATAATAATGACTCATGTAGAAACAGTATTAATAAATCTGGGGTCTTAACGCAGCTGTAGAGCGTTGCCCTGCTCAGCTGCTCAGCTGAACGGATAAATCGTCCGCAGACATAAATATCCTGCAGCCTCACTCGGCTCGCCAACATTGTTTTTTGGGGCATGAAAGAAATTTGTTGGCAGATGAGGGTCTCCGGAGAGCAAGACTGGAAACCACCGAGATTGTTGTGTTAAACTTTTGGACCCAGAGAGCAAAACACAGGCCCAAATTGAAAGTAAAACCTTGTCGAGATCTTTATCTGAAAGATTTATGCCATGTGGAATCACTGCAAGTGGTTCACAGCGTTTCCTCAGAGGCTTTTACAGCGTCTGTTTACATCTGGCAAAGTTAACGTCAAAATCCGCCATCAGGCTCTTCGGCAAAGTCGTTACACTATTCAGCATTTTTACATCAATCTCAAAGCGCCGATCGTTGTCTTGCGATGAGTTCGAAACAAAACTGTGTTGGTGAAAATATCTGATTCTTCATCGGAGGGTTTGTTATCAAAGCTCTGAATCTAAAATCGGATTTATGAGGAGCTGCAATCTGAGCTTCATCTTCTTTGGTGTGAGATCATTTTTCCAAAAGCTGTGTACAAATGATTTATAGAAGCGGCTCCGACTCAACCTTCATCTCTCCGTAAATTACAAACGCCTCAGGAGCTGCAGCTGCTCCGCGCTGAACTATGAAAACATGAGCCATTGATCAGATCCTATTGTGCAATGAAGTGAGTACAAAATATTTTAGGACTCTCGTCAGGAGGCGTCGATGCGAGTGGGCGTCCAGTTTTTTTTTTCACATCAGCACAAGAGCTGCCAAAGAACTGTGGCCTTTGTCATGATGAGGTTCAGGGTTTTTAACTAAACGACGCTGCTGCTGCTTCTGTCTGAGCTGGAAACTGAAGGAAAACGTGACCTCGTTTTCGTCTCTACAGTCTTTAAGACTCTGTCTCTCACTGGACTCGGCTCGTTGGGTTCAACTTACTTTAGGCAAAGCGTCTTAAAATAAAACATCTTATGAATGAACTTCTCTCTATAACTGAGTCCCTCAAACCTTTTTTTTGCCTATTATGAACAGAAATCCTTTCTAGTGTCTATATCTCAGAAGAAAGATGAAGGCAGGTGAAAATAAAATCAATATAACTTAATTTTTTTTTTACTGGACACAAGTTGAAATAGTCTTGTTTTACTGGCAGATTCCTTTTCTTAAAATTACAGACAAAACTGACCTGATGATAAGGAATATTTCTAAGAATTGTGGGAGATGTAGTACCTTCTGCTCGTTGGGGACCAGCATCTTGCGGGCCTTCTTGATCATCGGCTGAGGTTTCAGCTCCTCCTCGGAGAAGCGGTGCCGCCGCGGGTCGAACGCCTCCTGGCCCGGCACGCTGGACAGCGCCAGGTCCGCTGGGTCGGGGTCAAAGTTCACCATGATGTCGCTGCTGCCGTTGGCGCCCGCCGGAGGTCCGGGGGGTCCCGGAGGGCAGGTAGAAGAGGGTGACGGGTCCTGAGGCACCGCCTGACCACCTGGGGGGGCCAGAGAGAGAGAACCACTCAGTTTGTAAAATGTCTCTTTGTTTCCTTCAGGAGTGATTCAAATGATCTGATTTGAGTTTAATCATTGAGTTTGTTGGAGATCTAAAGTACCTGTTCACAATTCACAGAAATGGATTACTGTGTACTATGTGTCTTTTTAGAAACGACCAATAGGAGCCGCCAGAGACATTTTCAAAGAAAAGGGCCTTTGAGGTATATTTGTTTCTGTTCAACAGCCACAGTGACAGTGGATGTGGATTAAAACGATCTCTTTTGTTTCCGTATTTTAAAGAGAGGTTGGAGGAAGGTTAAGTGCTGCTTCATTGTCTATACGTTTCCAGTGAGGTGTAATTTGTTTGATGGTCCATTCAGATAAACACAGAATCAGCTGGACTGACTTAATTACACATTTAGCTGTCCGGTCAACATCGACTAGTTTCATCTGCAGATTAGAGCCCATCTGCCCTCACTGAGGCCACAGCCTATAGATGAACGCCAACACGAGACGTGAGCTTCGATGAGTGGAGCAAAACATGATGACAAAATTCTTATGGCGTCATTTTCTTTTCACAATAACGACCGATGACAGCTGTAAAGGAGCAGTTTGTAAAAAATATCAAACAGAATCCCTTGAGTCTTGAAACTAAACATTGATCCTAGTGGACGTCAGGTCCAGAGACACATACAGTAAACATGAGGCTCAGCTGGTTTTGGTTTAAGAGGCACTTGACTTCTTGACTTGACTAAATCTCATCATTCTGTAATATCTCATCTCTTATTATTACATTAGATCTCTCATTGGTGCAATAACACAAAGTACCCAACTTTGAATTTGAGATATTGGAGATGAGGTTTTATTTGTTGTATTTTGTTACAGGCACGAACATGAAATGTGTGTTTCAGTGTGCAGGAAAGCACAGCAACGCCACTTTTCATCATCATAATAATTTGTAATATTATTTCAAGTGAGCAGAGGACGGGTTGGGATGAAGGTGAACATGAGAATACACAGTAGATTATTATTGTTAGTAGTACTAGTATTTACATGAGTAGTAGTACAAGTCCTACACGGTCCTACGCTGGTCAAACCATGTGTCAGTACGAGGGTCTGCAGAGTCACATGTGCTTTACAGTCGAGCCAAGAATGAGGCCCCCTGAGATGAGTTGACCATAAAGAGGATTACACTATAGACAGCGGACAATATGTTCAAATTGAATTTAAAGTGGGGGAGGAGGGGGGGTGAGACTAAGTCTGTTTTTCCATTAAGTCCACCCACCTTTATTTTTCTTAATCATTTTTTAAGTTTAATAACAAGTGGTCACTGTAACTCTTCAAACCAAAGAGCATCCTCATTCTGCTGCCGCCCACAGTGGCCGCAGTCACACCGACTCACCACCAGGTGGCAGTATCGAGCCAGTAAGCCTCAGCAGGGCAGTGGGTTCACATCATGCTGGATTTACAACAAGCAGCAAAGATCAGGCTTGTGTTTAACCCTTTGTGGTGCATCATGGGGGAAAATCAGCTCGAATCACAGAAGAGAGAAACAGAACGATCGTGTCTGAACCACAGCAAAGAAATAAAGAGAAATCTGATCAGAAATCAGATCTTTGTGCCCGTTTACATTAACGTTCGAGCTGTTTTGGCCCCCAGTTGGATTCCAGCAGGCTTTACTGGGATAATGTTATAGAAATTAAATGAATATTACAATAACAGGAAGTAAAATATGAGCTGTGCTGCAGTATCAGTGTGACTTAAAATCACTTCAAGTTCTTCCTGAATGCAGCTCGTAAACTGTGGCAGCGAATGTAAAACTCTTCCTTGATGCTTTTTACCCTGGAGCCATCCTGCATCACTTCTCTTTTACACCGTAGAACCAAGAACAGCGGGTCTATTTTCAGTCACATCTCTCCAACAGCTCATGCAATTCAATTTCCATTTCACATGTCTGAAAAAAAAACAACTTGATTTTTCCAAACGTTTCCTCTTTGGAATTCAAGTGTTAGTTGAGCAATCATCCGGTACCAGTCTGAACTCTATTGTGGCAGCATTTGTAAGACGCTTTTTTGGAGCTCTGGGCTCCGAGCCACAGATTATAAATAACTGCAGAGCTGGTGACCAATATTGAACAGTGGTGGAGAGATTTCAGATATCCGAGCAAAACGAAGCGGAAGAGAGACGAGTTTACAGCAACTAACTCGAAGATTTTGCACCATTGATGCATCTTATTTTGAAGATCTAGAATTGAATCACAGAAGCAGGCAGAGATTTTGTGCAACCGGAGCGTTTTATAAACCTGGAAATGTCAGTCAGAGCACGACTGACACTGATTTACAACTCGACTGCTGCTGTTACTACTAAACACGACAACCACGGCCGAGTCCTCCGCAGGCTGAGAGAAGGCAGACTGACGCTGGCCGGGTATCTGAAGGGATGTAGACGGTCAATACTCCCCCGTGTTCCCCCTCAAATCCAGCTGAACACACTCGACTACACACTGAGCGCGCAGCGTCAGAACAAGGAGCACGAAAACTTTGTGAATGGTGGTTTTTGAGTTCAAACTCGTGTCAAAGTGAGAGCAAATCTTCTTATGATTGTGTTTACATCCAGTCGTAAGAAGTGGGAATAAAGCCTGACTCCTTATTGCTCCTTTTGATCTTGTGAAACTCAGCAAAGGAAGCTGACATTCACCTACACTTTTATGCAATTTGTGCACTTTGTGAGAAACTGCATAATAATATATCCACATTTCCTACTAGCTTTGATTTACAGAAACTCCAGAGTGACATGAACGCATCATCCTGCTCTATAGTCATTATACAGTTGCTTTTCTTTGGTTCAAGTCGGGTGGAAAAGTTTTGTGTATTTGGTTATTTCGGGCCCTCGTTGTAATCAAACCTGTAAACAAAAGTCACATGGACTCACAAATACAGTTGCTGGATGTTTGTCTTGGCCTGTCGCCCTGCTGAGTTTGACATTTTGGCAGAAGAGTCAAAACCTGATTCCTCTTCTCTTGAAAGAGGCTTCGTGTCCGTGTCGATGTCAGATGGCGTCAGTGTTCAAATGTTTGCTACTGAACAAATGAATGAAAAAAATACTCAACAACAAATTTGATTAACTGAATAAAGCTTCTGTGCTGATTAAAAATTGGCTGCGTACGTGAAAGGAGTCGCTCGCGCTGAAGAACATACAGAATCAGAACCATCTCTGCAGCTCTATGTTGCATTTTAGCATCTTTCAGCTTGTTGTTTTGGTTTTACAGCTGAAACCTTACTGTTCTGATTCACTCTCACCAGAAAAACAGTGAGAAACATGACCAAACAACGACAGACACAGAAAGACGAACACTGTGTGTGAGCATTAAGCTGCTAAAGAGACAGATATTTCCCTCAGGAGTTGTTAGACGACAGAATTAAAGGGGAGTGAATTCATCTGGAGGCCAGAAACACGGATGACGGCTCAGTTCTGAGAGATTCGCTCCTTTTCTCTCTTTATGTTTGTACATTGAGTATCTTTGGATTTTGGACGAGTTTCAGCTGCATCTTATGGATCAATCATCAAAAAAGTTACTGACATGATAAAATGCAGCACATGCGATTTTCAATCTGTACATGTTTGTGCACACATCCATAAAAATCATCATGAATCTCCCATAATGCAACGCACCATATATCCCCCCCTGGTTATCCGTCCATACATCCTCTGGTCCATCTGTTTGTCCGTGAAGCAGCGAGTCCATCGGATGAACCGCTGCCGGTTTGATCTGACTCTCTGGCAGCTGGACGGGGCTGATCCTGGATAAGTCTGCCCAAAGCTCCGTCCTAATAACAACCATTTTGGGCAAAAAGTTGAAACTGATCCAAGAACACGGCTCCCTCTGCTGCCGGGCGAACAGCCGCCAAGCTTCGTGGCTTCATTTCCTGTCTGTGAGCAGGAGCATTTGGACGAAGCAGCCGCTGACGCTCGGATTCTCTCTCTGCTTTCATTAATTTAGCTGAGATTATGTGTTTTTCTCTTTCCGCCTGTCAATCTTCTCCCTGTCTCTCTCTCCATCAGGCTACGTGAGTGAATGCCACTGAAAACCTTGTATATAATATCATCTTTGGATTAAAGTAACTAACACTCACTAATTTTGCTGGCGTGATATTTAAAATGGAACGTTTTCATGCCTAAAACACCGGCCTCAATGCAGCGTCTCTAAAGTTTCCACATTAACTTTGACGTCCTCAAGACTTTTCAAGGACTCTGAAGGTCTCGTTTGGTGAAATTCAAGGACTGCACGGTTCAGAATTAGAGCCTTCATTTCTTATTCATATTCTTGTCAAGTCAAGAAATCCTGGTTTGAAATCCTTCATTTTAAAACGGCTGCTGTATCATCTAAAATCTCCATCACAGGATTCGCCTCAGGACGTGAAGAGTTGATCCTCAGATGGAGCGAACAGACGAATACTGATGAAGTCGGGTGAAAATATTCTAACGACTAAAATTGTGGAGAACTTTTCCTTCTTTCGGAAACTTTTTGAAAGCCTCGTCAAGGTCCAACAGAGTTTGTCAGAGGGAAACGTTGAAATGAGGGACGTGTTTGGGTTTGGTTTCCCGTTCCTCAGAATCAAACAGCTTCTCTCTCGAGCCGCCATTTTGCTCCAGTGTTCAGAAAGCGTGCAGGGAGGAATCGGCTGCCGTGGGCCGAGACGCCCACAGAGGCAGAAAATAGACAGGTTGAGGTTTGAGAGTCAGGTGAGCAACTCTTCCTCTTGACTAATCGCTCGCTTTATCTAACTATACTTTGGCTTGATCCGCCCACACGCAAAACCAACGGCTGAGCACGACTAGCTCGCAGCGGCTTTCTGAGGGTCGCAGAACGGCATTTTGGGAAATGTAGGAACAGGAAAAACTGAAGTGGAAGTGAAGGACAGAAACTTCCTCACTGAACTTCACAGACTCATCATCATCATCATCATCATCATCAGCTGCTCTCCATCTTTATTCCAGCTCTTAAAGCAGAACTGAGATTTTCCCTTTAAATGTGTTTAAGCCTTTTCCTCTTTCAGGAGGATTTTATTTAATAAAGAGAGTAATAGGAGTCATAACAGTAACTACTGGTACTAGAAGTACCAGTACATGTACTAATAGCAGTTGTAGTTAATACTGCAACTGCTATTAGTACATGTATCACTGTTAGTGATCACAGTACTCATAGTGGCAGCAGTAGAATTAACAGTAGTACTAGATCAATTAATAGTACTAATAGTAGGTTTGACAGTAGTACTAACAGCAGCAGTAGTAGCACAGTACTTTGTATTAACAGCAGTATTACAGTACAGACACTACAAAGAGAAGTAGTAGTAATCTTTAGGGGAAAGTACTGCAAAAGTCAAGAATTGTAAATATGAAAAAGAAAGATATGTAGAAAAAAACATCGGTTTGAAAATGAAAAGTTGTTTAAAAGGAAGAGGAGCAAAATATTGACGTGCAGCGTCCGTCGGTCGGCTCAGTACCAGCAGTCAGTATTAGGGCAGTATTATATAATAGCAGCAGTATTACTACAACCATCAGCAGTAGTAATCAGATAAAGAGCCGGAGCAGCGTTTCATTTCCTGTACAGTTTGTTTCACTCGTCCGAGTGGACGACATGGAGATGAACTGTGAGCTCTGCCAGCAGCTGTTTGTGCCGAGCAGGAAAAAAACGCAGTGAAACACAATCCCGACGTGGAATGTGATATAGGAAGTGTGTTACATAAAGAGGGCTCCCCTCCCTGTAACGTAAACACCGGCGTGACGGTCTGCGGCCATGTTTGGCTTCTCCCTCTCTATCTTCAGCACTGGATCCTTCTCTCAGCAGCTACATGACCAACTGTGAGCTTTTCCTTCCATTATCTCTGCAAAACCACAATATGGAAGAGCAGCTGGCAACAACGTGCAGGACACACACTCCTGCAAGAACAAACACACACTCCTTCAGGAACAAACACACACTCCTTCAGGGCTGCAGCGAAGCGTATTTACATCATTGATTGATCAGTCGATCGTGTCTTTCATTAATTAGCTGTTTGTCTATGTTTGAAATAGCTTGTTTTGTCGTTTAGCACAACACACATTCAAGAACAAACACACACTCGATCACACACAACTGGACACACTGATTTCTAATAGGTTTCATTCTTTATGTGGTGGTAGTAGCACTCAAAGTTGTAGTAGTAGTAACATCAGCAGTAGCAGTACTAACAGTACAGTAGTACTAGCGGTACTGCCAGTAATAGTAGTACTTTCAGTAGCAGTAGCAAAAACAATACTGACAGTCGTAGTAGGAGTGGGTATTTAGTACTGCTGCTGCTACTATTAGTACTCAGTGTTAGTAGCACTGACAGTAACAGTAAAAAGTAAAACTGTAGTACCAGTACTTGTATTATTTTAGCTAGAAAGTGTCTGATTTAGTTCTAGTCAAATGATCATTTTAAGTTATTTTTATCTCAGTTTTCAGCATCTTTAACATCTGGTTCTGGTCTGATTTCAGTTGACGGTTGCACTGAGACGCTGAGCGCACATGGACGTCGGTGAACACACCCAGGCAGGCTCGGACTCGCCTCTGCACACAAACAAACACACAGCGAGGCACGTGCACCTTCACATGAGTGTGCAAGAACACCAGTGGACGCACACACACACACACACACACATATACACACATACACACTAGAAACAATTCAGTCCAGGTGACACACCCCGGGAGTCTTGTTCCTAAAGTCAACACACTGACTGGGAGTTATGTCACCACAGAGCCGGGATCGTCGTGACCTCCTCCCTCTTTCTCTTCTTTCTAAATCGCTGCTCAGACTCCGCCAGCGGTCAGATCCGATTAGGAGACCTGGTCACATGACAGCATGAGACATGTGGACCCCCGCACAGTGTGAGACTGTGCAGGTTCGCCATCAGTGTTTGGTTCATTCTGGAGCTGAAGACAGGCTCGAACTGTGTAGATGTATCGTCGACCTTCTGCAGCTGTGTTATGTAAATACAAAAATCTCATCAGGAAATCTCCACTTGTGGCTGAACTGTTTGACTTTCCAACAAAAAAATGATAATAACTTCAAGCAGAAGATCTGGCTGTCGGACCGCTGGTCTGTGTCCAGAGAGACTGTCCTCAGCAGGAAAACAGCAGCAGCGTTCGTTCAAAAACGTCATAATGTTCACGTGTTCGTGGAACCCAAACCTCTTACAGAGCAGCTCAAAGCGTCCGACGCCGGACTTGGTTCAACACCCAACCGTCAACATAGGTTTCTTTTAACAATGATCACCAAACCTGAACCAGCTGGTTTTAGTCGACCAATCCAAACTAGGAGTTCAGACTGAAAACGAGGCGACTCTTGAACCATTTTACAGCACAACCAGCTCCTCTGTGCAGGTCTTTTAAACAGGGGTAATAATCGACTTCTTTCCCATCACCAGTCTGTCTTTGTGATTTTTTTTCCGCTGTTTGACATCGCGAACACGCCAGGAAGCAGCACAGAGGCCAGTGACGATGTTACAGCGGCTTTTATAACCTTTACTTTCAAACTGAAGGCCGACTGAACGACGTCTCTGTGGCACTTTGATCCCACACTGTAAGAAAGAATAAATAATGTGGAATAAAATAATCTGGAAAAGGGGCGGGTGTCGTGTCTCCATCACTGCCGATCGGAGCTGGAGCCAATAAACACAACTGCAAAGTCATTTCACTTGAACGAACGGTGATTTTACTGTTTAACACTGGAGACAAAAGCTGGAGGTCAGTGGCTTTTACAGCGGGCTGTTGTTTCAGGTACGAGCCCGTTGGAGCTGTCGATCACCGAGCGTGAAGGATCGTCAGACGCTGATGTGAGCCTGTGGTTTTCTGACTGACCGACGCGCGGCCTCGCAGGATGACGACACGCTGCGCTGCGGCGACAGTTGGACCGGCTTCAGCTTGTTTGCTACACAAACCTGTGTTTTGTTTATTTCCAGCAGACAGTGGTCACATTGAAATGAATGAGGAGGCTGAATTTTAGTCATGCAACGCCGCTGTCAGTCTGGCCGTGACCTTACAGTGCAACACACATGGGCGGCGGTAATGAACAGCCGTAGCTCGCCCTTGGTGCGTAACACAGAGAACAGTAGCTGGGTCGTGATGATTCGGGAAGAGAGTATGATAAACATAGCTTTTCTTCTTCTGCTGCTGCTGCTGCTGCTGGGGGAAAAGGTCCGTTCCTACAAGCACCGCCGGTCCGTCCTGCTTTTCACTGCAAAGGTAAAGATCAGAGCAACAAAGGTCTCATTCTTTTAAAGGTCGTATTCATTTTGAAGACGAACGACGCAGATCAGATCAAAAGACTCATCAGGGGCAAAGCTGAATTTTGTTTTCTGGTTTAGTTCAGGGGACTTTGAATTCCAGTTATATGCATCTGTGGCCAAGGAGGGAATGAGGTAATGAGAAGTATTTTGTCTTTTCTCAATCGTCAATATGCTGCAACACAAAAACCTGCTGTGAAATTCAATTAAAATTCTCTCTTCCTAACTCGCTGTTCACTCTGCCATCCTACAGCTTTTTCTCTTTAGCTTCGTCCTCAGTGTTTATTCTCTCTGTAATCTTCACTGTTTCCTCTCTCTCTCTTTATCTCCCTCCCTCCCTCCCTCCCCCCTCCCCTCTCTCGCTCTCTCTCTCTCTCGCTCTGATGCTTTCTGCAGCGGCACGTGACGCGGCGGCTGCACATGGCCCGAGCGTGTGAGAGACGGGGAGAGAGAGATTTCAAAACATGCAAAGCGAACACTCTTGACTCGCTCTCCCCCTCCAGCGCTGCTCTCTCTCTCTCTCTCTCTCTCTCTGTGCAGTGTTACAGAGTGCAGAGTCAGTGTCTTGTTTAACCCTTCCCTCGCTGGGATTAATCACAGCCCTGAATGTTAAATCACCGACTGCCTCAGCGTGGCTTTATCCTGCGCTCGCCTCTTTTAAAGAGACAGCAGATCATTTCACTCACTGTTTAATCAAGGCACAGCCAGATCTGACTCAATTCATCTTTTGTGCATTGGAATTAAACTCTTACTGTGTATCTCATCTCACTGGATGACGTTTCCTCGAGGGTTTATCTGGGATTCTTCCCGTCTAGACGCTGGTATTTTGGTTTGTGTCGGACGGGAAGAAGCTCGGTGGTTAAAGGAGAATAGAACTCAGCCGTACACGTATGTTGTTCCTGAGCCCGGCGTCTGATCACAGCTCAGATTGTTTGTCTGCAGTGACTGAAAACAGTATCTGTGTAAATGTATCTTGGTCCAAAAACCAGTATCGCCCCAAACTTTCGACCACATCACATGGGCTTCATCAGTGGATGGAGTTTCCTCAGTTGTCTCAGAGATGGATGGATGTTTCAGCTCCTTTAGTTTCAGCGATCCACAACCATTTGTCAGGTGTTGATGTGATTTGCTTTCTTTTCTCTTGCATTCAGCCGATGGAGCTATGAGCCAGACTCACCTGAGTATCTAACAGTCAGCTGATTGAAAACGTCAATCCAGAGCTACGACGTCAGACTTCACCTGGACTCGAACCCCTCGGCCTCCGTCTGAATCCTACTACTGAAGCACTGTGGCCACGTTGGTTCAAATCTTTGAGCCATTAGTGAAGTGGAATAACAGAATATGTGAACTTGGGAAACTGTCTGTGTCGCAGACGACTGTGAGAAGATCATGCTAAATTATCCAAATATATTATCACAAAAAAACGTGTACTTGACAATCTCGTATTCACAGTATTGATTTATTCGGCTTCATCTCTGGTACTGACGTCTGTTTAAATGTAGTTATTGTGGTTGATCACAGTCGCAGACGACTTGAGGGCAAAGAGATATCTGACAGCTGGAAATCAGCACATTCCCACTGAAGTTAGAAATTTCAGTGTGAGTGAGTCCAGTGTTTGAATAAGTAAAATCAGATGTAAAAAAAACAGTTTCTGATTTAGCAGCTGTGTGTAAACTCTGGTTTGTTTAACTTTCTATAACTGTGTGGACGTATGGAGCCATGTTCAGTACCGCTCTGTTTGTTTTTATCTGTAGTTCCCATTGAAGCGTCACCACTTCTGCTTTCACTGTCAGTGTCTTCACGTCAGTCCGTCAGCAGGATTTAAAAAACAGTTCAGATCCCATGAAGTCCGCTGCACAGATCAGCCTCGGGGAACAAGCTGAGGGTCGACGTTCAGATTTCTCTCCAGGTGACGTTTTTATCGCACCTCAAACCGACTGTTGTTGAATTTCCTGCTCAGTCACCAGATCCGACGTCTCGTGTATATTTTACGTGCAGAAATCTCTGAGTGCTCTTCGGTTTAACGAGCGATCCGCATTAAGGAGCGCCTTTGTAATAGCTGTGAAAAATTCATGCAGCTGATGCTTCCTTCCCAACGCATCGCAGGTCAACGAGTTCACGTGTCCTCCAGCGTGCGCAGGCTCACGAGACTCTGAGGTTTGAAAAGCTGTTTTTGATCGGGAAGGTTTCTGACTGAGGGAACTGACCTGGAAGTGTCGAAGCTGCAGCCTGATGACAGCTGATTTGAACGACAAGTAAAGATGGTTCACGTTTCCTGTCCCGAGAAAACAAAGGTTCTTCTTCTCACTTGGCTTTTGGTTGTTGAAGAGCATCATGAGTGAGTCCAGGAGATTTCAACCTAACAAATTCTTACAAACTGAAATGTCAACATGAACGCTTCACACACGGGACTGCTCACTGTCAGATTTTTAAATGGAACGTTTTCTGCTCTGCTGTTCTGGAAACAAATGCAGCTAGAAAATGAAAATGATTCTAAAGACTTGTTCATAAGAAGAGCTTGTTATTTTTATGTCTTTAAAAGAAAGACCAAGAATTTAGCTGTTTTACTTGAAACTAAAACAAATGTGAAAAATACCTTTTGCACCACCAACTATTTACATACATATCACATTTGAGCGATATGATCTGAGGCCTATTTGCATTTTCGGTCTATTTTTAGTTCGGTGTAGCATCAGCTGAACGACTGTCGTTGCCACATGAGGACTGGGGGCATAAAAGCCAGATGGAGATTGGTTTAATCCATTCTGGACCTATTACAGTGTAAAAATGAAGCATTCTTCATTTAAAATCAGGTAAAACTGAGAAGCTGTATTAATTATGTTTGGAGGTTTTGAGAGACAGTGAATGACAGGTCGAGTCGAGCTTTGTGAGGAAGCTCGATTTTTTTGGGATGTGTGTCCAGTTCCTACTTACAGTTACACGACCTCAGCTGGTTTAGTAATACTTTTATCTGAGCAGCATTCATCCACTAGTCTCCAGTTTTGCCTCCTCACACATTTAAATATTCATCATTTATTGCATTTAAAGGAACAAACAGGTAACAAATGTTTTCAAAGCGACTTCAAAAACCACAGCTCCATCCATATTTTCCCTCCTTCGGAGCCGTTCTCCATTTTACTCAGAATAAATGAAAATCAAACCAAACGTTCACGTGGATCCGATTATTATAACCAGTCTATTTTCCATCTATTTCTCTGGTTGATTCTCTCTGCAGCTCTGTAGTAACACTTCAGCTCCACAACGACCTGAGGGATTTCTGGCTGGATGCATCATGCTCAACCCAGTCACGTGTTTATAATTCAGAATAAAGAGCACACACACACACACACACACACACACACACACTCTCGCTCTCACAGACACATGAGAGCGTGTTCACATTAAAACCCAAACAGTTGCATGCAAATGCTGAAATAAAGAGGACACTCTCATATGCATGTTCGAAGTTCACCGTACTGCACAGACACACAAAAGCATGTGCACGTGAAGGCGTGCGCACACACAGACACTGATGGTGTGTATTCATGGCCGCTTGCAGAGGCACTCAGGCAGATATGAACACACACACACACACACTCAGAGCCTTGCAGCAGTATCCAGTGGTATTCGCTCCTCTGTAGTAGCTCGATCCTGCTTCCTTTCTCCCATCTCTCTTCTCTCTCTGTCTCATTTTCAAACCAATTTTATTTTCTCTTCAAGCCACTCTGCAGCTCTTTTTCACATGAAACATCTCCTCTCTCATTGTTTATGACTCAGAATAAAAAAAGACAAACACAATGTTCCAGTCAGATTTCTCAGAATCAGATCCTGCCGGGCACTTTATCTCTCGTCCTCCCTCTCTCTCTCTCTCTCTCTCTGATGTATTCTGCCTGTAGCTGCATCCAAACACATGAATACAGAATCCACACAAAAACCATGACTCGTGAAAAGCAGGAATACAACCCATACAAAAATATGCTATATTAAAGCTGCAACAATCTTTATATTCAGATTTGTTTTATAATCAGATTTGAGCCCACAGTGAATAATGACCCAACTCTGCACCTCTTTTACCGTCTTTCAGCTCATTGTTTTGATTTTCCTGCAACGTCACAGTTTTGCTTTACTCTTCTTCTGCTCTCTCCTGCTCCTGGACCTCAGCGCCATTTTAACCTGGTAAACCTGTTGCCTTGGAGGAGGCTCTGCCTTAAAGGCTAAAGTCAGGGAACAAAAAACTCCAGTGCAGAATAAACAGTTTAGATGAGAGCTTGTAACTCTACCCATCATGCAGCTTTTCCCTGTGAGACAGACGGTGATTCATATCTTTAAATCCACCTGTTGTGTGTATCCCTACATTAAAGTGGCATCACAGCTCTGCTTCTCTTCAATGTGTAAAAAACACAGTCTTTGTATCTTTCAGTTGGTTCGATTCAACGATTCTTCAATAGCCAAATCAAATTTACAACACAACAATAAGTGTTACAGAAAGTTTTGTCTCCCTCTCTGTGTCTGAACATCGACAGTACTTTTCACGCTCCATCACTTATTGTCTCACACTTCCCTTAAATGTCTCTTCAGCTGCTGAACATTTACAAAGACATTTGGCAATCTGTCATCAATAAATCACCACGAAATTAGCTGCGACGATTCATTCGATGGCTCACAGGATAAAAAACATGACCGTCAGCGTTATAAAGAACGGGCTTTGTGGTTTCAATTAGAATTGGAAGTTGTCAGACTTTTGAAATCTCCAAGAGAAAGAAAAAATAAAAGACGGAAAGAAAAGCTACTCTGATGTTCTGGCAGTTCTGGTTCACATCAAAAGCAGCAGAGAGTGGAAACAATAAATTATGAATATATAACGGATGAAAACAGGCTGTTGGAGGGAGCCGAGGAGGGCCGGAGAACAGGGTGTCAGCCATTTATCACAGATATAATTAGAGAAGGCCCGACTCTGGTTATTGTTGAAGGAGTCCAGTGGTTGAATCAGGTTAGTTAACCCAATGTATCATGAGTCTGTGTGCTCATTAGTGCCGGATCACACTAAGGCCTCTGCACATCCAACCCTGAGACACTGTGTAAAACAGAATGTGATCACTTGCTCATCCTTTTGGACTCAATTGAAAACAATACAAAGAAAATATATTTAATGTTTGAACTCATCATTGATTTTTGTAAATTCTGAATTTGATGCAGCAACATGTTTCAAACAAGTTGGACAGGAGCAACAAAAGACTGTGAAAGTTGTGGACTGATCCAAAAACACCTGTTTGGATCCTTCCACAGGTGAACAGGTTCATTGGTAACAGGTGATAGGATCATGATTGGGTCTGAAAGGTTCATCCTGGAAAGACTCAGTCATTCACAAGCGAGGACGGAGAGAGGTTCAACACTTTGTGAACACATGGTTGTAGAAAGGAGACCAAAAGATAAACTCGGGAACAACTTCCCAAAACTGTTGTCAGTAAACACAGTTCATTTGCAAATGATTGCATTCTGTTCTTATTTGTGTCTCGTATGTTTTTGGATTCAGGGTCGTCCAGCTTCATATGTCTGTCTGCATTAGCTGGTGTAGAAATGACCATGTTCACATTCACTCACCATGTAGACACTCGGGTCCTCCCATCATGCCTTGCTGCTGCTGCTGAGGTGGTGGTGGCGGCGGCGGTTGTGGTTGGACGGTCTCCAGTCCCAGCAGCGAGGAAGAGGAGGATGAGGAGGACATGGAGGAGGATGAGGAGGAGCAGGGCGGAGGGGAGGTCGGAGGGCACTGGGAGCTCTGATTGGGCACCGCCGACTGGGAGCTCTGGGAGGAGAGAGGAAAATATAAATACTTGTTCAAAAGATTTTTCCATGTGAGATCATCATCAGTCTACATTGCCTGCTTTGTACTTGCAGGTTGGCGAAGTTTAAGTGAAGTTAAACATGTGCTTTTCTTCTCTGTCAGTCTCACCTGGGACGGGATCTGGGCGCTGGTGGAGCTCGGCCCGTTGCTGTGCATCCCCATCCCGTTCTCGGTCAGGAACTCCTCCAGGTCCATGTACTGAAGCTGGAACAAGCCTCCGTCACACGGCAGGGTCCTCTCCCACAGCAGAGGGCCCAGGAAGGCTGACTGGGAGTTGTGCCGCAGCGAGCCGGACCCAGGGGCCCCTCCCACCTCACCGGGCCCGCCGGCATTGACGCCCAGTGAGTCCTCATCAGAGTCCAGGGGCTTGTCTTTGTCTGGAGAGAAGGACGAGAGGTCTGTTAGTCAACCTCCTCTTCCTGACCTAAAAACCTGAGGCGTATATTTGCTGAGCCACATCTACTTTTGAACAATCAAATCTAAAGTTTTGGATTTCTATCCTCGAGATGACGAAGCCTCACCCTCGGACTGTGTTTCACTCAGACATACATCACAGTAATAAAAATAGAGATGCTTGTTATTTTATTGATATTAAAGCAAATAAAAGTGAGTAATTTTAAAATTGTTCCTCCTCCCTCTCTGTGTGTTTGTGTTAAAGGGCAAAAGGAGCGATAAGAGCCAATAGCGACTGATATCAGCTCCGACAATCCAGCAGATTGACTCCGACTGCAAAGAGAGAGGCTGATAATCTCACTGGCAATGGTCTCATTTGTGTGCAGTAATTAAACTGTCCTCAAACTAATGTGGTCATGATTTATTGATGTTTGAATGAAACCCCGCATAAAGCACTTTTACAAGCTGGTGCCTTTTGTCCTTTATTCCGACACAGTTCGTGTCCACGCTGGATGAAGTGTATGATAATATCACCGATTCGTACACTTGTGGACACATCAAAGTTTTCAGACAAATTGATTGCTGGGAAATATTCCAGCGCACACAGCACATACTTAGATAAAGTGCTTAGAGAGATGTCTGGTGGCCAGATGGTCCCAGGTTTGATCCCCTGAAGGGTAAAACACTGGTGGCTTATGATGCACATCAAAACACCGAGGCCTTGTGTTTTCTGTGTAAACCCATAAACAGGACTTCTATTTTCCAACGTTAACGTAGATCAACATCCAGAAAAGCACTGGTTTCTCTGTGGATCTTCTGCTTCTGTCAGTGGGATGCATCCAGTGTGTATTGAAGGAAAATATGTGACCTTTGAAAAATGAAATGTTGAATTCATAAGCAATAAAACGCACTGTTGCTGATTCCAATACACTCATGCTAATCCCAGCTAATGCTACAGTGACCAACTCACAAGACCTCTGCTGGAACTGCAACACAATCATGTATGTAATAAATCATGTGATGCTTTCTCAGAAAATCATTTTAAAAGACAGCAAACAAGCAACAAACAGCTCCGGAGGCTTCATTGTTGTTAAACAGCAGCCGAGGTTCATGTTTCCATACAGCACTTGTGTCCTTTGCTTTCTGTAAAGCACTTAGTTGCGATCATTAAAAGGCATCTATAAATAAAGTTGACTTGACTGACCCTGCACTCTGACCTCCCACAGAGGGAGGGGGGTCTGATGGAAAGATAGATATAGACATCAATAAACCATCACCAGAACAAATAAATGAAAATCCTGCAAGTAAACTACCAACAGAATTTGATTTAACTGTACGGAAAGAACAAGAGTGATTGTTTAGGCCCCTGATCCCTTTCATAATATTGTTCTAAAGAATTACGGCTGCAAAAGTGCATATTGAATAAATGGCACGCTGAATAATAAAACCCAATAAAATAGTAATAAAAGAGCATATTTAACTGGGCTGGGACGACAGAGCAAGAGAGAGTAATGAGAACGAGGGAAGGAGCTGGAGAGACGGAGCATCAGGAAGGCAGGAAATTTAAATTTAAAGGGATTAAAGAACATAAAGACAAAAGAGATTACAACGTGAAAACAGCAGAGGAGGGATGGAGAGAGATGGAGGGAGGGAGGAACAGAGTAGAGAGACAAGGCCATCATATTCATGTCCCTTATAATCTCTCTGCTCATCATCATCATCATCCTCATCTTCCTCATGTGCCTGCCTTTCTTTCAAATGACTGTCAGCTCATTACTCAACGGACTCTACTGAGAGAAGGAAGACGAGAGATAGAACAAAAACAGTGGTAATAACGGAACGATGCAGAGTATTTATTTGATAATAATCTCATTTCTTTGAAGGTGTCGGACACATTTAGCCCGAAGCCAGACCTTTAATTCACATCTCAACCAGGTCTGATGTTCATCGACGGCTGTTTCCCCGACTGGAAAACCAGCCGAGCCGATCAGAGGCTCGAAGGTGCAATCATCATTTAGCAAGAAAAGTAGTTGTTGTAAGTCGAAATACAGACATAACAAGTTAAAACTACAGATTTCGTCTATGACAACATCAAAGACTACAGCTGCTTCTGTGCCGACTAAAAATGACGCTTGGACGCATCAGTTGCTGCTGGTTGGTTTGGGCCAACGATCAGAGCCTCAAGCAGGTTTTCATCCAGATTTTGTGCATGTAAATGTAGAAAACACAGTAAATCTGACCTTTGTGTTTATTCGTGTATTAACCTGAGGAGCGTTGAAGTCTCTTCATAACTCTGCACAGATCTGAGGTTTTCGTCATTTTTTGGAAGCTTGAGTGATGTTTAAGTCACATGCTTCATTTATCCACTACTTATTCGCCAAGTCTGTTTCCATTGCACTTTTTGGCATTTTGCTTTTATTGATGCACCAAACTTTTCCACTTTAGCAAAGCATAAAAGCTTTGCAGTATACTTTGCTTATATGATTAAAGGCTTGCACAGACAATATCCAAAGTATCTCCGGCAAAAATCAAAACTGCCTTAAATCAAAGCAACTCATTTAGATTCTCTGCAGCCTCTTACTGTTTATTATGCTCTGCATTACAGGTACATGAACCTGACAGACAGCAGCCAAAGTCGAATCATCACAACTATATCAAACTGTGTTGAGACAACGTGATAACAATATTAACAGGAAGGAATGAATTCAGGGTTTGCAGGTCCCTCAGTAACAAAACACAGCTGACAGAGGCACAACAACCTGTGACCACTTCCTCCTGCTGCAGCGACACGACAGTCAAGAGCTTATTAATGACTAAATTTATGTGCTCAAGTTATTTATTCAAATGCACAAATTTCTAAATCTTGCACACAAATTTATAAAAATATCTCCTGACACCTGCAGGCACCACAGAAAAGACAAGAAAGCAAGAGGACCTCAGAACGAATGAGGAAATCCTTTTAAGAGCAGCAGAATGAAAAGAGGAGCAGGAGGGAAATGGACAGCAGGAAAAGAGACTGAGAGAGGAGAGTGTGTAGCGTCAGAGATGAGACAAAGCCTGAGAAAATGCAAATCAGCGGAGGGACCGAGGAAGAAAGCAAGACAGGAGAGAGTGAGAGGAAAAACTCAAAGACGTGCGAGAGAACGACAGACAGAGAGAAGGACGAGAGAGAGGGAGATGTGCTAGATGGAGTGGGTGTTTGTGCAGGCGTCAAACAAAGGCAGCCAGGGAAAAAAAGCGGGAGGGCGAATGAGCGAAGCATCGACTCGGCATTGTGGAAGGGGAAAGGCATCGAGGAAGCCAAAAACATCTCACGCCAAACATCTTTTTACACCCCTGAATGCATCACCTATCATTAGGAGAGCGTGCGCTCTATGGGCGCTGACAACGAGGCCGAGCGAGGCCTCTGAGCTGCTTTCTGACTCCATGGAGAGCCTGTCAGCCGCGCTCACCATCATCTCCTCCCCCTCCTCCTCCTCCTCCTCATGCAAAGGAACAAAAACAAAAACTCCACAGGAAAGGAGCTGCAGACGCACAGAGAGGCCACCAGGGGCCGCCAACCAGCAGGGAGCACATGGACAGTGTGATTGCTTTGTTTTCTCCCTCTCACTCCAATTTAGCTTGTCCTCAGAGTCATTAAAAAAGACTCATTTCAGGTTTTAATAGAGGTCAGACGTCATATTTGTGTGGATGCAGTAAGAATGATCCTCAAGGGAATGAATGGAAGTCAATGCAGCATCCATACAAGCCTAACAGTGTGTGTGTGTGTGTGTGTGTGTGTGTGTGTGTGTGTGTGTGTGTGTGTGTGAAAGCAGCTGACGAGGAGTTATGACAGAGAGGAAGGAGAGGCAGCCTGGTTAATATTTGTCATGGCAGCTGGTGGATGGGAAACAATTCAATCCCACTCACTAACCTTTATTTAAACAGACCAGAGAATCAGATTCAACACAAACGACTGCTGCTGCTGCTGCTTTGGCTGTATTTTGATGGCTTCCACTCCAGATTGTGTTTCTTTTTATAAACCCTCTTCCTCCCTCCTCCTCCTCCTCCTCCTCCTCGTGATCATTTCATTTCACCACCAAATGCAAAAAGGAAACGTTTAATATAAAAAATCCAGCCGGCCAGGAGGAGGCTGGCTGAAGTGAAAGCAGAGTGTGTGTGTGTGTGTGTGTGTGTGTGTGTGTGTGTGTGTGGATAAGCAGGGCCTCTGTCTTTTACAATCACACCTACCCACTCAGTCACATGCACACACACACATACACCAGTGAATAATCGCTGTAATATTCCTGTGATATTTCTGCAAAGACTTACACTGAGCAGAGGTGTTGCAATAAATACTTCGAAAAATACTTCAAAAAATACTTCACGTGAGGGTATGACTGATTATCGATTAATCTATCTTTTATTTTCTTAATTAAAATGTCAAACATTCCTGTCAGAGCCTTCCAGAAACATCACAATTAAGAGACTTGAACCAAAGACTTTCTGCTTGAAAATATCAAAAAACAGTTGCTGATTAATCTGTTGTCATCGATCATAATCGATCAAATTATTAACAGTTTCAGCTTCATTTCATATTAAATCACTAAAATGTTCCTTCAATATTTCTGTTTAAAATGTCTCTAAGGTGCATCTATAGTTATAGTTTATGGTTGATCTTTACAGTGCTTCATTACCTTTAATGTGGATTTTTACAATCTCCAACAACAAAATTCACAAACTAACACATACACAGCTTGTACTACATTAAAAAGTATCACAGTACATTTTATAGTACATTAAAAGTGAGTTTTACTGTGATGCTGCTGCAGTGACTTGTTGGCTCAGGTAGTTTCCTTCCTGTCCCTTTAAGAACTTTCTTGCCAATAGGACCCCTCACACACACACACGTGCACACACACACGTGCACACACACAAACACACTCACACACGTGCACAAACACTCACACGTGCACACACACTCACCTTTCATCTCGCAGCAGTCCTTGGTGCCTCTCTGGTCGGCCTTGATGGGCAGCTGGAGCAGGGACTTCAGGTTGGTCATGGAGGTCAGGTGTCCGCCTTGGGGGCCACTTCCGGCCGGGTTGCTGGCCCCGAACTGGGGGCTGGTGGCCCCGGCAGGGAGATCCGGCGGCAGGAGCTGAGTGAGAGGCCTTGACATAACTTCTGGAGGAGGAAGGAGGGGGGAGGTGAGGGGAGGGAGGGGGGAGAGAGGAGCAACCTGCAGACTGAGAGTTCAAGATCAAAATAATCCAATTAGTGACGCTAATTGACAGGCGCGCCGTCAAAAGGTGCGCGGACAGGTGACAGCGTGCGCGCGCTCAAGATGTCCACCTGACGTCCCGCTTCTCCGCCCGTCCCATGAAGACAACGAGAGCAAAGAGACGGAGTGGAAGAGGGGGACTTATCTCCAAAATGGCACCATGCTGAGCGAGTCTAGTTCATCCTCTGATCCAGGAGCGGCTGTCAGCTGGTCCATCCACCAGGGTCCGGATCGACGGTCCGGCTCAGGGCTTTAGTCCTGACGAGGATGATGATGATGATGGTGGTGGTGAAGCAGCTGTAGATGTGGTGTCTGTGGTCCCGAGCAGTGAGTGAAGAAAGAGGATCAGAAGAACTGAGTCGAGTCCGGAGGGAAAACAACCAAACTATGAGCTGAAAATATGAAGATGAAGGAAATAAAGAGCCGAAAAAATAATAATATCCAGCAGCGTGAGAGTCAGAGAGAGATGAGACTGAAGCTCCGAGTTTCCTCCCTCACCCTCCCTCCCTCTCTCTCTCTCTCTCTCTCTCTCTCTCTCAGGGTCTCTCTCTCTCACACTCTGTCTCTCGCTCTCTCTCAGTCAGCTGGAACCAACACGGGTCGCTCCTGTGACGTCACCGCTCACGGGGGAAAGGCGCTTGAGGGCGTTGATCGTTTGCATATAGAGACCACGCCCCCTGGCGACGCCCCCTTCCCTGACATCCACTTTTGCATTCAATGTGCATGGGAAAGCTGGTAAATATGAGCTTCTGAATGGTATTCTGGTGCATAACAATATACAGAGGAAGAGAAATGAAAAATATGACATAAACATATATATGTAATTGATGAGTCGATCCACTGAAAACTGATTGCCATTCATCCTGCTTTTCTTTGTCATCGTGAAAATACAACACACTAGAATAGATTGTGTAGTCAGTCAGTTTTTAAATGCGGTTTAAAGCATTAATTTGCCGATTAAATAAAGTTGTATAACGTAACTTCTGTCCTTGCTGGCTGCCTTCAGAGGCCACGTGTGTAATAATATTCTTGTGGAAGATATTTTCAAAACTCAAGTTTTAGAAAAGCAAATCAATGGTAATATTCAAGTACTGCTTTTCCTCGTGTAGTTTTCCTCCTGGTACTTGAACGCAACACGTATTAGCGCATAACACAACGCCTCCCAGTATTTTCATCCAATGGCTGGCAGGAGCGGGGACACTAAGCCCCGCCCACAGGAGCTGAACTCCTTCCTGGATGGCCCGTGAACGCACCCCGCCCCCCGTGCTCTTCTCTCACGCTGTCATTTAAACTCAGAGGCCAAAACAACAGACGATCAGAGACTGAGAGCAAAACTCAGATGTTTGATTCGTTGTTTCTTCATCTGAGAGCATGTGATTGTTTTTACCCACAGCTTGTCTGACAGGAAGTGAAGAGTCAGAATAAACATCAGGTTTTCACATGTGAGCAGAGACACGGAAGAGCCTCCATGTTGTGATTTGTCCGCAGAATAAGCTGAAAATTTCAACAAAGCTATGTCGTGTTTTTTTTTCACACAACAACTATGAACCACACAGTTAATAAATCCTCACATTTGAACCGTATTCGAAGCCTCAAAGCGGCCGGCGGGGGCGCCATTCCTCTGTTTTCCTCCGTGTCCACATCTGACGCTCGCGCGCTCAACACCGGAGGAGCACATGGCTCCGGCACGCGCCGACTGTTGCCTACCGGCGACTCTGCCGCCACGCGATTGGCTGAAACTAGGTCACTCGCTGCTTCTCCTGGCCTCCTATTGGCCAAAAATAGGTCACAGTCTCCGCCCACAGGTTTCCCCATGCCATTGCCGCGTGACAGAAAACAGTGAGGGGGGGCAAAGTGAGGGGGGTGATTGTGTTGTGATGGAGGCTGAAAAGATAAAACTACACTGAACGATAGTAAATATAAAAGATTATATTATTATAGATGCATTCAATAACATTACTACAGCACAACTTACAACAATAAAGATACAAGTAAACAAACAAATACAAATATTGCAAATTGAAAACAAATTAAAAACTATTTAAACACTTAAAGAGCAGGAATAACAGGAACATGTTTTTCATTGTCATCTTGTTTTATTGTGTCAGAGTGGCTTCATTTATTTTGCTGTTTTCTGTTTGTTTCTCTTATGTTTTGTTTACTTGCTAATACAAGATGTTGGACCAAGTAATGAATATTATTAATAATAGTTCACTGTTATTATTTTGTGTTCTGTAGGTTTTTGTGTTGTACGTTCAGTTACAATCTTTTACAGTCTTTTAAAGTTCATACAGTAACTTCAATAATAGTGATATTTACTTTTTATTATTACTCTACACTGCATGTGTGTTTACAATGTTTACAGTATTTTTTACTCTGTAATTTCTGTCCAGATGCTACAGTTAAATAATTGGAAAAAAATAAAATAGCAAATAAAAATACCCTTGTGGGTCTTTAGCACATTTATAGCAATGTTTATTAATGTGACCTGTCCCTGTTAAAATGAATAAATACATCAAAACAAACAACTCAGAGTTGCCCAGTTTTCTCATATGGTTTTGTCTTTGTTTTTAGGTGGTCCGTCGTGGTCTGTGTGTTTTTGTGCATCCAAGTAAAAGCTAAAATGCCACATCTATAAATTCAATCCCAGCGGTTTATAGAGGAGTAAATCGCACACAAACACATCACATCATGCGTTTCCTGGATTGACTGATTGATGAATCAGATGCAGCAGCTGCTCTGTGGGAACATCAGTTCCTGGAAGGAGCTGGAAAAGCCTGCAGGTCCTATCTGGTGACAGAGAGCTGTCAAACATACATGACAGGAATGTGCTGCGAGTAAGAGGCCAGAATAATGTGTGTGTGCGCGAACGCGCACTGGCATGCATGAGGGAAAGTGAGGAACAACAGCTTGATGCCACTAATGTGTGACTGGAGTTTCATGAGCTGTTTCAAATTCAAATGAGTTTTTTTCTGGTTTCTTTCCTCCAGACTTTGGGAAGCAGCCACCATTTAAAGTGTATTAAATGGCTCCATCTAGTGGCCATTTGTCAGTAAAGCATCAATGGTCCCAAAGCTGCAAAACACTGTTCACTCTGATTTTAGGTGGCTGTAGAACTGGCAGAGGTGGGAGAAGTATTCAGATCTTTTACTGAAGTAAAAGTACTAGTGCTACACTGTGGAAATAGTCCACTACAAGTAAGAGTAATTCAAACCTTACTGAAAAAAAAGCTTCCACTGTTTCCTATCAGTGTTTTTCTCTGGATTCTTCTTCCTGCTGCTTTAATGTGTCTGTGTCATTTTCCTGCTGGAGATGTTGAAGCTCATTGAACGACTTTATATCCTGTCGGCCGCTTTCATCTCCAGCAACGAGCATCAGATTCTATAAGATCATCATATGTTTGGAGCCTGGTCGTCCTGTGAGAACCACGTGTCTCTAGAAAGCTTCATGAGCTCAGAAACGTTTTCAGCTTTGTCACGACGCATTTTCCAGTTGATCCAAGAGGCTTTTGAAAGAGTTGATTTATCTGAGGAAGGAGGAGAATTTTCTCAACACATAAAGGAAAACTAATCTTTCAGTTTATCACAGACATTCAACGTCAACACATCTGGAGATAGATGGTTTTTACTGGACAGGAGAGTATAAACAATGTAATCTGAAAAGTAACTAGATGTGAAGAGTTGCATAAAACGGAAATACTCGAGTAAATTACAAGTATCCATACTTGTAATGAAGTACAGAACTCGAGTAAATGTCCGTAGTCACATTCCACCACTGACAGCTACAAATGTGTCTTCACCCCTGGGTTTTATGAGGCACGTGTCAGTGCGTACGAGAGGGTGCAGCTGCTGGGTCCTCAGGAAGGCTCTCACAGCTCACCTGACCCTCATGCTGCAGGTGCAGCACACCTGACCTCCCATCACTGACGTACAGCGAGCGGAGCTGCAGCTCTCTGAAGGTCTGTTGTTGTGTGTGCGGGGGCAGAATGCATGTGTCGGAGAGAGGAACCACTTCAGCCCCTGCAAGAGGAAAGGCTGGATAAAAATATTCACAGCAGATTAATTATCTGAAACAAGCTTTGAGTGGATGGAAGTTGTGTTTCAGCTGCTGTTAAAGTCAACAGTGTTCAGACCAACATTTTCCTGCAGGAGAGTTGTTGGTCCATTTTAACTTAGAAATTTACACCAGTACTTAACTATATCAAACCTAATACTGATCAGAGTGGAAGTACATTCACTCTAGTACTATACATAAGTACAATTTTTAAGGTACATTTTCTACTACTTTATACTTCTGCTCGACTCAAATTCAGAGGTAAATATTGTACTTTTTCTGCCACTACATTTGACAACTTTAGTCACTAGTTAGTTTGCAGATTCAGATTAATGAGACAAAATAAAAAAATTAAAATTATAAAGTATTTTTTTAAAAATCAACAAATAAATTATAGGTTATATCAAAAGACTTTATTTAGCAGTATATAAAGTAATATATATAAAATATATAAAGTAAAGTGAATTCAGGACTGTCACAAACCATTTCTGCACTGTACTGTTGCTTTTACTTCAGTAAAAGATCTGAGTACTTCTTCCACCACTGACTGATCAGATGAAATTTCTGTGTAAAACAATTTCTCCAAATTGCCGTCACCATTATGCCACATTTAATTTGACTATTTGATAGATGAATCAATTTGAAGTAAATCAATTAAACAGTCACTTAAAGTAAATTAACATTCAGACTTCTTTAACCACCAGAACAGTTTTAATATTGGGATCATTTCCTCAGCAGAAAGCCGTGGTCGGAAAGAGAACAGTTAACAATGAATCATCCTGAATATCTGGACATTTCTGTTGAATTTTTTTTTTTTGTAAGGTACTTTTACTTTTAAGCACCATAAAATAAATTCCATTCACCTCCATTTGACTGTGCCGCTGTGGGTTCATGTGTAGGTGACACATGAACCCACAGCGGTCTACATGGTTAGACACCTCGAGGGGGAAGTCGGTATGTTTTTATGTGGTTTGGGTGAACCAACCGCTTTTGAATTCACTGCTGTGGTTTGACTCGAAATGAAAGGGGGAAGGAGGTTGACATTGTTTTTGTAATTCAAGGGGAGGGTCACAGATTCAATACAACACCAACTCTGATCACATCTGCAAGTCTTAGTCAGCGTGAAGCCAAACTCAGGTGACCTAAAAGTTTCCTCTGGATGGGAAAAGAAGCCATTCATAGATTTTTACCAGACAAAAGTGACGTTCCAGTGTTTTCCCCAGATTGTACAAGGACATGAGGAACATTATAATAAATCCCTGGAGAGGTAAGGAGGAGGAAAGTAAGCGTCACTCTTCCACTACCATCCTAGGAAAAGGATTAAGTATAATCGTGAAATTAGGCTTGAATGATCTGCTACTGTCACAATACTTTCACCTTTTTTGTGGTGACACTCATTTATTTTCCAAACAACTTCAAAGAAGTTCCCTGGAAAAAAAAAAACTAATTTAAGAGTAACTATATGGACGCTGTTTTCTGATGAATTAATTTGAGTTCACTGTGAGTGTAACCTGTAGCGTCTTTGACTCATTACACAGCAGATCAAACTGGACACGCAAAAATGTTTCCAATCATATATAAAGTATTGATGGATATTTATTAGGATTTAAACTGAAAATTTAACTAAAATGAAAATCTATATATTTACTGCTAAATTAGTTATTTTCTGGAAACTTCCAAGTAAATTAAGGACCTGTAAAATGAAACCTTAGTGTTTTTCATGAACTAAAGTTTAAACATAATTATTTGTTTGAGGAAAAATTACAGATACCATCTTTTAACATGAACTTAAACCAACCAACAGTGGACGTGACGTTTCAGATTTTTTTTTTTTATTTGATTTGAGGGTTTTCAACAACTCACTTTTAGGCAAAGAAAAGGATAGTAATTTAGTAATAATATTACATGTTTTAGTTTTACAGAAAAAAGAAAAAACACGTCTGGACAGAACCTAAGTAATGAACTATGTGTACACGCTTTTGTTACAAAAATTGGGCATAACTGTGGCAATGAGGGAGCAGGTAAAAGGGCTACAGGGAGGGGAAAAAAAAGATCACATCGATACATATACTCATCCCGCTGTTTACAAAGATAGTCCCCGACTCGTTCCCTCCCACCCATACAATACCAACAATGATAAAAGAAATGATACTTGGAGTAAAAAACAGCAAATAATCAATATATAATAAAATATAATACGAATTGTACAGTACACTCCGGTTATTTGTTGTCCTTTTCAAATCCTGAACACATTAACAATTTGAGTCGTGTTTTCTCTCCATCACGCCTCTTTCAACAATGACAAAAGTAGTGTACATTAAAAACAAGGTCACCAACACTTTTCTGTTTCGTCCCAACTCCTTTTTTTCCTTTTCAGTCACTTTAGCACATCGACTAGCTTTGCCTTTTGTGACAGTTAAGACCCTTCGCTATTGTAAAAAATCATTTTCATGGGGTTCTTCGACTGTCAGGTCAGGATTTCCTTTTTCTTTAAACATGAATTTGTCTTGAGGGCAGATGTCATCTCATTATAAAAAGTGAGAGATTCTCCACTGGGTTAACAAATAAACACATACAGAGCAAGAGACATGGACTGACTATACTGTTTAACTGTGAATAATGTGAAAACAATTTGAAAAAATAAACTGGTACTAAAAGGTACCTCACTTCTGCTATAGGCATCAAATCCATATTTATGAGCAAACACTGCTAAAGGGAAAATTAGAAATAATAAAAAAGTTGATGAAAGGAAACTGGATTAATGCATTTGTCAAACAGGTGCTACTAAAATTGCCTCGTGGTCTAAAGTTCCTTCACCTCAGGGGAAGGGGGGACAGATACTGAGGGTGGTTCTGATTCTGGGTCTTTTGAAGTCCACGTTCGTTTATCGACCACCTCTGCTGTAGTACGTTAGGACTGGGAGGGCTGTGGGGATTTTACAGTAGTTACACTAAACCCTCCCCACTCTCCCCTCTTTTTCTGTTAAAAACTTGCTAGCTCTTGCTTGTTTCTTGGATTATTTAAAAAAAATAAACATAAAAACAATCTAGTCTAGAAAACTGTTTTTTTACTGACTGTACTCAGTCAGAACTGTTGATCTCTCAGGCTGGACCAGAACCGGGACCGTCAGCTGGACTGGTGAATGGTCACTATCTGACTGGTCACGTGACAGCGGAGATTTAATCTTCATCAGTCCCCAGTTTCCGCCCCCACTGCCGGAGGTTATCCCCCGACAGGAGAACTTGTGGCGGGCCAGAAGCCCAGGGTTCCAGAAACGGTGTCGGCATTTGCAGCATTGGAATGCAGCTTGTTTAAGATGCTGGCCCCTGTGTTTCAAGGCTTTGTGTAACGAGCTGGTGCGTCTTCCACACACATGGCACCGCAGACGGGCGTGGCGGCCTGAGTTTCTCGGCGGGTGCCTGATGGCGTAGTGGACCAACAGAGAACCCTGCTTGGCGTATGTGGCGCTGGGACAGATGGGGCAGGGAAAACGCTTGATGGGGACGTCCATCGAGGTGAGCCCAGAGACTCGGACTGCACCTCCGCACCACGACTTCACTTTCATCACGCCGCCCTTTATCCTCAGCTGGGCCAGCAGTTTTTTTTTGTTGAGCTGTGCTTGCAGTTTGCCTCTCTTTTTCCTCAGAAGGATCAGCTTCCTGCGGGTGTCTTTACTCAGAGGGACCCCCACCAGCTTTCCATCTCTCATGATGCTGTGAATCACCACTCGCCTTTTTTTCTTTCTGTGCTTTCTTGTCGTTCCATGCCGCTTTTGGAAGTTTTTTGAGCGATAGTGAAAAGGGTGTTGCAGCTGTTGTTGTTGTTGTTGTTGTTGCTGCTGCTGCTGTTGCTGCTGCTGCTGTTGCTGTTGTTGTTGTTGTTGTTGCTGCTGCTGCTGCTGCTGCCCAGAGGCCCCTTGTTGCATGTGAGAGGACCCGGCATAGTTGGAAGCCGATCCAGAATCATAGAAGAGCGGCGAGTATCCGGAGGGTTGGGACTGGTTGACACGCTGGCCACTGCGGTCGATGCCATGCTGAGACAGCTTGTGGCGAACTAAGCTGTTGGAGTAGGCAAAGGCTTTACCACACACTTCACAACGAAAGGACTTTTCCAGCCCTACTCCTCCGCCGTGGACAGTCTGCTGATGTGCCGTCAGGTGGAAATAGTGACGGAAAGATTTCCAGCACACCGTACAGGTATAAAGCCTCTGGGAAGGGGTGCCAGATGTCGGAGACTTTTCTCCTTGGGAGCAAGATGAAAAGTAGTCAGAGTTTCCTGAGTTGGCGACTTGACTGATGGCAGCAGCAGCACCTTTAATTCTCCTCCCCTGGTTGTCGATCTCCCCTTTTCTGTGCAACTTGCCATGTCTCACTAGGCTCTGTGCATAGGCAAACATCTTCCCACACAGGTTGCATTTGTAGTTCTTTTGGCCAGAGTGCACGGTCAGATGCTTGGTCAGGTGGAACGGCTCACGGAACATTTTGCCACATACGTCACAAGCGTGAGGCTTCTCCCCCGTGTGGACACGGTTGTGGCGCCGCAGGGTCTCCGCCCTTCTGAAGCGTTTGCCACAAATCTGACAGCTGTAAGGCCTTTCGGAGCCGTCTCCTGGAGGAGCAGGGCTCCTCCTTCTCCTGACGATGGTGCTTGGGTCCCTTTTTTCTCTGGGCTTCCTCGGCCTCCTGGGCTTCGTGTGGGGCTGGCTAGGGTGGGTCAAAGGTATGGTGGAACCGTTGAGGCTGGACGTCGATGAAGGGCCGCCCATGTTACCAAACCCCAACCCCCCCAGCAGGCCTCCGATGATGTCCCTCCTCTCTCCTTCACGGCTTTCTGTGTTTATATCACAAGAGGCTGCGGCGGCGGCGGCGATGGCAGACATCGCACTGCTGGTGACCTCATCATCAGAATCATCCAATAGGGAGGAGAGGGGGAGGTGGGGCTGCTGTTGTTGCTGCTGCGGTTGGTGGTGGTGGTGATGTTGCTGGCTCTGTGGGTGGGGATGAAGAGTTGGGGCTAAAGGGGCCTTACGGAGAGTTTGGCTGGACATTTCACTGGCTAGCGTACTCTCTGAGGAGTACAGAGACGAGGATTGTGACCGTCTGTAGTCGTCGACTCCGCTGTAGGACGTCTGGTTCTGGTAACGATTTCTGGAATAATCTGTTGCATACTTGTCATTAGCCATTGCTGCCCCATCATTTGAAATTCCTACCCTGTCTCCACTGCTTCCCATTTTACTGCTGCTTGGGTTGGATGACCCACTCCCTCCGGTGCTGGTCCGATTCTTTGAACTCCGAGGAGGTTTGCCACAGGCACCTGAAGCAGCATGATTGAGAAGAGAGGTGCTCTCACGGAAGCAACGCCCACAAGCTGGGCAGCGGAAAGGCTTTTCATCGTGTATCTTCTCATGCCTCGTAAGTGACTCTCGACGGTTGAAGGACTTTTGGCAGATGTTGCAGACAAAAGGCCGGTTTTCTGAGTGGGTGACACTATGTTGGATGAGGTGACCCCTCTTTTTAAATCTCTTCCCACACTCGCCACAACAGAATATCCTCTCAGGGCTGGGGGAGTTACAGTCTGACTTCCTGCTTTGGCTTTCTGGTGTCAAACCGTGGCTGCGGAGATGCCTTCGAAGGCTGGAGAGGTGGGTGAAGGTTTTACCACATTCACCACAGTGGTAAAGGGGTTCTGGTTCGGGCTGGCCAGATGAACTATTACTGTGGCTTTCTTGGGATTTGGACAACTGTTGGTTGCCATTGGCTACAAGCACAGAGGTGGAATTAGAGGAAGGAGGGGCAGACGAAGAGGAAGAGACGGTGGAGGACGACTGCTGTTGCTGTGATGACGACGAGAGGAGAGAGGAATGCTGTGGCTCGCTTCCGATGCCACTTATCCCAGATCCTCCTCCCACGAGGCCTGATGAGGAGCTCTGACTGTGCCCACTTGAGCTGCTGTTATGGCAGTTGCTAACACTGCTGCTGCTATGGCTGTGACTGCTGTGACTGTGGCTACTGCTGTCCGCTTTCCTCTGGGGCAGGTAGCCCGCCATTGCTTTCTTTCTCCTGCTTCCTCCACTCGATGCTGACGAAGACGAGCTGTCTCCCGCCTTTCCTGCATCGTCTTTAGAGAGGGACAGGTGCAGGGGCAGGGGGAGGGGAAGGCCGGCCTCTTGCTGCATTAGTGATGCTATTTGGTTAGAGGAAAGGACTGGAATGCCTTGGAAATCAAAGCCACCCAGCGGGGCAGGCTGGGGGGCCGGGTGGAGAGGGTGCGGGTGGTGAGTGTGGCTGTGTGGATGAGATAAGGCATGGGGGGTCAGCTGTTGTTGTTGCTGCTGAGGCTGTGGAGCCGTGTGGCTGTGGCTGTGGGAGGAGTGGAGGGCGGGGGGAGGGGCCAGGGCCGAGTTTGAATCGGTGGCCCCTTGGCCCAGACCCAAGCCCAAGTGGTTGTGAGTGCCTTGCTGGACGAGGAACTGCTCCAGGCTGCTGTTGGTGGGGACACCGGACAGGAAGTACTGGTTGGCGGCAAGCATGCAGCTGAACTGCTGGTGGAGGCTGCGGGGGTCAGACTGGCCGACTAAGGGGACTGCAGTGCTGCCAGACGGGTTGTTGGAGGCTGAAGAGGTGGAGGGAGAGGGCGAGGAAGAGGGGGGACCAGGGGAAGGCTGGGGGACCGAGAGACCTGGATGCAGCGGGGGAGGCGGGGGCGCAGGTGTGACGACCCCACCGATGACCCCTGCGCTTCCTCCGCTGCTGCTCCCACCAAAGTCAAAACGTCCCATCCCAGAGTGGAGTTGCTCCTGGGCCAATGCAGCCTCGGCCGGGTGAAAAGGCCGCAGGAACTGGGGGTATCCCGATGAGGAGCTCCCACTCCCACTGCTGCTACTACTGCTCATCTTACTGGATTTCCTGGAGCTGTGAGACGAGGAGGACGACTGGCTCTGATGGGAGATGGGTGGGGGTGGGGCGCTCATTTTGGCGAATAATGATGAGGAGTCAGCGAAGGCGTTACTCCGAGAACTCTGGAGGGATCCCAGTCCGAGGCCAGACAGGAGGCTTCCAGAGGTGTCACCGGAGGGCTGGTGCTGCTGCTGGAGCTGCTGCTGATGCTGCAGTTGGACTTGCTGTTGGTGGCTCAGTTGTCGTTCTAATCCAAGGCCTTTGAATTGGTGGGCTTGGTGTCCACTTAGCATCTCTAAAATGTCCATGGGGTACTTGCTGAACTGGAACATCTCCCAATACAGCTGGGGCAAAGGGCCTCAATTGCCACTTGCACCAAGTCTATAACTGCTGGAAACAGCAGCAAACTCTTGTCAAATTGACAAGATTCTCAGAGGTAGTCCTGGTGTGACTTCTACCCCAAACTTTCAACAAGCCACTATAATCCACCAAAAGCCGATGCTTGATTTTCTCACATAAATGTATCACTGATGCTTTTACTCTCCATTCAAGAGTGAAGCCTCCAAGTGCTTCTGTGGGATGTTAAAAAAAGGGTTATAAATAGGCAATAAACTAAATTATACTAAAAAAAAAAGTCTGTAGTGTTTCTTTAAAGTGTTCCATAACCAAATGCTGATTTCTAAAATCAGGTCAGTAAGTCCCATGAAGTGGAGTGTGTCTGTTACTTCAGTGTAGGATGAACCATCGCTTCACTGCCCTTCTGTTCCTTCATGGAGTTTTTCAGACAGCCTGAAAAATGAGAAGAAAAAAAAAAGAAACAACAAGTTAGTGATTCAGTGACTTGATATCGAGCAACAGAACAGAGGGTTTAACACTGTTCAGCTTTTCTTGCCCCCAGTGTCTCAAAACCTGGATGATGAGTGCATGAAAGAGAAATCAAACAATACAGCTACATTTAGAATTTTGAGCAGCAGGGCTCCTTATTAAAGATAACATTTAATGGCAGTTCATTCATTAAACTCATAACTTTCTTGAGTAAGTGTAACCGTAGCCACATCTAAAATTTTGACTACAAATACATGACATGACAGTGTCCGACTCCAGATAAGAGGAAATGTGTCAGTGCCACCGCTCTTCATACTGAATACCTGCTGCTGCACAATTACTTTTGTACAACTGTGGAAATCTTTCATTTGGCATTTGATTGTTTGTTATTTGTTATTATTGTTATATGTTATTTCTCAGCTGGCTTTCTAATATCTGCCAGCTTGAACCCAATGAACCAACAGCTGCTGTAAACATATACTTTGGCTTTGTTAAGTGTTTTCCTCAGTTCTTTATGTGCAAGCTGTGCAACCAGACAGGCTGTGTTTTCATTTTGGATATTTAAATGTGTTTTTGTGTCACTGTTTTAATCAAGTGTATAGTTTGAAAAATAACTACGGGTCAAAGAGCTGACAAAATAAACTAAGACAAATTTTTTTTTTTTTCATATCTCACTTTCCATTTATGAAGTAAAATTTGCTGCAATAAGAAGAACAACAAATTACAGGTTTTCTGTTACTTTGCAATAGAGATACAAATACTAGATGAGAACAGTTCAACACTGGTGAGTGTGACAGAGAGGGAAAAGAAAGAAAGGAGAGCGGTGGCTCAAAATGCCACACGACTCCTGTCCAGCTCCTGCTGGATAACATGGCTGCCCGTCGGCTCTAAAACACACACACACACACACACACACACACACACACACACACACACACACACACACACAACACACAGCTAAATGCCAGATTAGAAAAAGGTGGTCTGTGGACAGACTCTGTGTGAGACGGAGCTGCTGAGAATCATTCAAGCTCAGCAAATCCCTTCTGTTAAAAATACAATCTGATTTTAGAGATTGACAATTTCAATTAACTTCACTGATTATGTTCCTGTTTTGTTTCTCAATCTCTGAGGTTTTTATAAACAACTGGGGAGAAAATGTATTCATACAAATGTGGGTCACTACATGGAGCAGTAGCTCAATACTGTTAACCCGTCAAGGAATGCAGGACTTTGCTATTAATATAGACACTGATGCTTGAAGTGTTATTTCTAGTGTCTGCTTTAACTCAGTCACCTCAAGATCTTACAACTGCTTCTCAATCAGAAAACATAACATCTAACTCACCGAACAAGTCTGTCTGTCAAATCTTTGAGGAGTATTCTTCTAATATTACAACAAATGAGTTTCTATGGCTGCAATTTTTATCCATAACAAGATTAAAAACACGGATGTGCGACATGACAACAACACTGAGCTCGAGAGTAAACATGACATTAATAATGACACCTCCACCCACACACACATCTCCAGTCCTTCATTCTTTACAGCATGGAGACTGTCTGCAAAGATAAACTATGACATTTGAAAACATCCCAGTCTTAATCTGAGTACAATGACACCTTCTTCATGATAAGAAATGATGCTTCTCTCTTTCACTGTTGGTAATAACCTGCTGCTTCTTCTTCCTGACCGAACAGAAACACAACCCTTGTTCTTGTGTGTCCGTCTTGCCTGGACAGCTGATTAACTGAGGTTAATTCTGCTCTCTATTCTGACCTTCCTCTGGCTTTCCACAGAGCGCCTGACGTGAACAACTCTCCCCTGGGACAGAAACCAGAGAAGCCAAACATCCTCATATGTGCTGTCACATCTGCGTACAGTCTGAAGCTTAGCAGAGCGACACTGGGGACAACGTAGGCTGATCTCGTATCTTCATAAAAATCACTAAACCATGATTTCTGTCTGAACAAACTGAAACTTGCGGTTAGTTAAAGCTGTGTGTGTCTGTTTGTGTGTGTTAGACAACTGTTGGAAAGCTTAGGAACCACAAAGCCAAACAAACAAACGGTGACGTTGGGGAGAAAGGCGCTTCTGTTCACCATCTTCAGGCTTCTATAAGCACATTTATAGAAGCCGTTTCCTAACATAATTCTGGGAATCACATTCTCTACGCATTAGATCAGGCGTACAGTCCAGCTGCAGCCCACTTCAAACTGAAACTGACAAAACAAACATTTGTCAACCATAAAATTTACAAAAATAAAGCCCTCCCAACTCAAACCACAGAACAGACTGACCAACTGCTTAGCACAAAAGCAAATTCATCTAAATTCTGCTCAGTTGCCAGTTTGCTTCACTGGGATGGCTCGAAATCAAGCGCACACATTCAAGTCAAAAATCTGTTACAAGACAACTTGACTACTTTTACCTTTTACTTTATATGTAAAATAATGAAGAAAAACATAAATACATAATACTGAGCATCAAATAATCTACAACCCGAAAACAAAAACTCCAGCCATAGATTTATCAATACACTTTTCAATTCGTAGCTTGGAGTTAGCAGACTGTTCATTCTCGCTCTGTGCCAGGAAACTAGTTTACACCTGTTACATCCAGGTGAATGCATGTAACTAACTGCTAGGTTAGAAAACCAGCACGAGTCTGGACTTAAATACAAGAGTGAAAACTACCTGGATCTTGAGTGGAGTGGATCTGCTGGAGTCCAGCGAGAGGCTGCAGGGTTTATTTCCAAGCAATCAGGACAGCAGCTGAATAATGAGCTGCCTTTAAACCAAAGAAGAGAAACCAATTAGTGCACTGCCGGCTGCTGATTGGTTGGAATAAAGACTCTCAGCACTTGGAGACAGTCCATGAATCTATGGGGAATATCTTTCAACAGGTTGATCTCGAATGTGTTCAATGTGAAAAGAGTTTGCAACATTTTTTCATTGAATGATAAAGTTCCTTACAACATTAGGAAATGCTCAGTTTTCTGTTTTCTAGTCTGTTTTCTACAATTTCGTCATCAGGGATAACAACACACATGTTCCCTCCTGTAACAACTACAACCAACATCTCCACCAAGATGTTCAATGCATCATCCTTTCCATCAACACATTTCGTTCTCACTCTGACAGTGACGAAAATGGCCCTGAATTCAACAGTGTACTAGAAAAAGACAGCAGACTTTCTACCTGAGTAATCATCAAACACATCACAGCAAATAAGTTAACGAATAGAAATCCAAACCTCTAATGACATTTTCATTTGTTCATTATTTAAAAAAATCTGATTTTTGAAATGCAACTGATGGGAGGGACCTTGTACTTGTAACTAAAACCTAACATTTGATTTACTTTTGAGACGGCAAACATTTTGTAAGAGGTGTCAGTTTAAGTGGCTCCAGCCAGTTTTACCTTTAATTTGCCACCTGTTTGTATTTCTTATTGCTCTCCATTAAATTATGCTGCATTTAAAACATTATGGAGAAACCACTTTGAAAAACTACATTAAATCCTTTAATTAGCAACAATTACAGATGCACCAACGCCACTTGTAGCATCAGCATCAGCAACCACAGTGCAGCTTCTTAACAGTCTGCATCAGTGCATCAGCTGGTCATGAATAAGAGAGGAAACATGTCACTCTTATCCAACGTATGAAAAAAAAGCACAACTTGTCAAATCCTACCTTTCCTGAGCACAGCAGGGTTTCTATTCTCGCCCTGGACTCCCATTTTCAGGTCCCCAGAAGTCTCATGGCAAAAACAATTACAGAGCTGTCAAGCTGTCATGTGAAATGAAGCACGACATGCTGCTGCTTTCTATCTTCATGAGCACAGAGGAGCTCAAAATGGAATAGAGTGCAATAGTAACATATATATTTCCAACCTGTTTAGTTTTTCCTTTATTTGAATGTTGTGGTTTTAGAAATGTCCTGAGACCCTGATTGCATTTCAAGCGATCCTGGAAAGGTTTGAGAAACTTTGTGTTGTGTTTTTACAGATACAGTTTGTGGGTTTAACTGATGCACACATTTGTTTCATTACTTTGCAAACTGACAGCTACACGAAGGACTTGTAAACAGTCTGCATCACCCAGTGCTGCTGATGCTGCAGTGACAAACTGTATGAGCATCCTGTTTTTAAGCCTTGATTATTATTTGCAACTTTTTCAGATTGGAAGAAAAACTGTGCATCTTGTTTGAAAAAACTTTTACACACAGTTGCATCAGTTTTTGCACACAGCCTGCACAGATATGTGCTGAGGTTGAACTGACATGTGCTCCATCTCTCTGGATCTCCACACTTTTAATGTTGACAACACGAAGCAGCCTGAGAGCACAAGTGACAAACTGAAGCTAATTAAGCTAACGGTAATGGTGATGTGACTTCATGTTGTTTCCATCTTACCGGCTGATCCACAGGTCTGCTGGAGCCCCCGGGTGGACCGCAGCTGTGGGGGGGAACCGTTGGCTTTCTCCGCCTACAACCGGTGACCTCAGGCCGGCAGCCTGAAACAAACACACCGATGACTGAGCAGGTTGTACGGACAGAAAACACGGTGAACACTCGCTCATTAGCGCTGCTAGCATCCCTGAACACTCAGCTAGCTAACGTGAACTAACTCCCAAAATGTTGCACTAATCCAAAACTCGCTTTTTGCTCCACATTAAAACAGTCACATAAACAAGGAGTTTAAAATTAAACTGAAATATGTTTAAACAGCGTTACAATACTGATTATAAAAACTTAACTGACATAAATAAGGTGTTCCAGCTACATAGCTTAGCGCTAACGCGGCTAGCATCTTAGCCGCTAGCTGCGCTTAGCTCGCCTGCTAGCAAATTAGCCAACAAGGCGCCGCTGTTAACGGCTTTTGTTTTGGTTTTTTACCTCGAAGCTCCGACGGCTGGAGGCGAAAAAGCTCCGAAACACGGGAGGAAAAAAGAGAAAACATCGAGCGGGGAGAGAGCCGTGAGAGCGGGGTCCCTACTGCCTGTCAGCGGGGCCTTTTTCTGCATCCATGGAAAAGCCAGTCTGCGGGGAATCCAGAGCGAAGGCCCGGCGGTCCATCCTGCTTTTCACTCGCTAACAAAAACTGCTTCCGCCGCCCGGTCCGATGCGTCCATTGTCTGCCGCCGTCCTACAGCTCCTCCGGCCCCGCGCTCCGCTCCGCCCGGACGCCGCCTTTGTTTCCTCTCCGTCGTGTTTCTCCCTCTTTTCTCCGCTGCTGCTGCCCGTTTTCCGCCCTTGTCAGTTCGTGGTGTCCCCCTCTGTAGACGACGGCTCCTCCGATGCTGCCAGCGTTAAAATGGTAGTTTCCTGTCTGCATAATGGTTCCGGGTAGCGCGAGGCACAGGTCGGTCTGTCCGGCCGCGAGCACCCCGCCGCCGCTCACCTCCACCTGCGAGCCTCCGCCTGCACCACCTGCTCTCTGCCCCGCATCCTGCTCACGACCAATAAACAGCGTGTGTGCGCGCGCGCGCGTGTACGTGCGTGTGCGTGCATGTTTGCACACCATTAAAAAAGATACGAGGGCGCATTGTGACACTGTCATTAAGGCCCCCTGTGTGAGTGTGTGTGTGTTTGCATGTGTGTGTTTTCACACTGTGTGAAATGTTAATGAGTCAATTAAAGATATCATTACGGCGCATGCTGCATAACATTACAAGGTGTGTGTGTGTGTGTGTGTGTGTTCTTGCATGCATGCATTTTGCACATGCACACAGTAATAAAACTTAAACAGCTGATCAGATTCTGCATAAAAACACATGAATAAATAAAGTCTGGAAAGAGGCTGTTAGTCTCCTCAGTGGAAACTATCACCCACACAGACATCTGCTCATCCTGAGAGTTTGGGTTTGCAAAAGTCCATGAAAGTATTGATTGGTTTGACTTCAGTATCAGTGTGAGGATGCTGCCTGGAGTCTTGCTTTAATTGGTATCTTTCATTCTTGTACATAATGTCAGAAAATAACCAACGATCAATAAAATCATATAAAATAATCCATAAAACCAGGTGGTCTCCAGGGGGGTCAAACATGTCCCTGAGGTGTTCAGCCGACAGCAGAGAATCTGAGCCCGGCTTCACAATGTTGCTCTTTATCCTCCTGTAACTTTCTCATTTTCTTATTTTAATGACTCTAATGGGTTTAATAATTTGTGCTAAATTGGGGGGAGTGGAGAGGTGTTGTTCCCCTGTGTGGGGCCTCAAATTGCTCCCTGGGTGTAGAAACACAGGGAGGCGGGGCTGATTTGAGAAACATAATAGTTGGGATCTCACACACACACACATTCATTCAAACCACACTGAAGATCTCCTGTATATTTGAACCTCAATACTTTTTTGTTACTCACTGAGATCACAGCACCGAGTATCAAAAGCTGTCGAGTGACCAAATGTCTGTTGAGATTTCACTTGTCTTATTCTTTGATTAGATTCATATCAGTAACGAAACTTGTATTTTAACATCACTCGTATTTCAATTAAAAAAACTATAGAGTACACTGTGGTTTGGGGGCAGTTTGTAAGAACGACTGAGCAGAAAGTAAAGCTGTATTATTATTATTATTGGTCGATCAGCAGCGTCCTGCTGAAGAATCACCTGTTCCACTTTCTCAAATGTGAGGATTTTCTGTCTTTGTTGATTGTCTGCAAAAAATAGTGAAAATCTGCATCAGTTTCCCACAGGCCGATGTAATATATTCAAAATACTTGCTTTATTGGATCAACAGTCCAAAACACAAAGACATTCAGTTTACGACATAAAACAGAAAACAGCAGCAAACTTCACATTTGAGTGAAATTATTGTCCAATTTCTTTCCATGAATCAATTAGTCAGTTCTTTGAGCTCTCCCTATAAATGTGAGCCTGTCGACTAAAAAAAACACAGAGTCAAATTTCACATAACACACAAACAAGCTTGAGTGGGATTTTGTTTTTATTGTTATCAATTAAACAGTATGGTTTCTACAAACGCAAGAATTGATCACCAATAACAAAAGGGTTGCACATCTGTGAGACCTTTGTTTGGATATTCTTGGAAATAGACATATAAGGGAGTGTAATAAATAAATGTATCATACAATTTGAGGTATGCAGAGTAGCTTTGAGAATACAAATATGCCCATGCCCCCTCCCCCCCAGTGGTTAACACGCTCACACACACACACACACACACACACCACCGCCCATACACACAAACACACATACAGGCACACAGTTTTATCAGGGGAGCAATTAAGTGAACATGGATTACAACATCTGTATCAGACCTTTGAAGGTATGAGGAGAAATGAGACATTAAAAATACAACTGAATCTTCATGTGTCATTTACATCCCGCCATCCCTTTTTTTTTTGCCTCTTTCTCTTTTAAAAGTTAAGGAGATGTTTTCATTGTAAAAACCACAGAGCCTTTCCAGTCCTGTCAGCCAAAGGCAAGTCACAATACATTCTCCTCCACGACCCCCTGAAGTAACAACTGCGCCACTGAAAACTATTCAATGCAATTTTTTTCTCCCCTTCACGTGTATTACAACTCTCTTAATACTGCAGGTTTCACTTTTGTGCCCTCAAAGTTCAAAGCACAAACAAACAGGTTTTTCATGAAAAACAAATCGACTTTTGCAGATACATATTCAAGTCAGAGGGCAGCGACACAAACTCATCACCCGAGTCACGTCGCAGGATTTGTGACGACTCGGCTGTTTAATTTCTATTCAAATACCAAAACTTGACACAATATCAGCCTTCGGTAATTTACATTTTCAAATGTTTGGAAAGTCCTCGCTTTGGTGAACGCAGCTCGACAAGAAAAGCTGTGATTGATCAATGTCCCTTTTATTTTCAAAAATGAAACAGGCCGTTTAAATTTCATTACAAGTTGATATGAACACGTAACGACCGCGACTCGGGTCTTTAAACTCGTCTTCGTGTGCTGGAGACGCGACCGAAGGTTTGGTCAAAAATGAGGTTCAGCATTCCAAAGAAGAAGAAGAAGACACTGAGAGTTACACACACAGGCACACAAATGAAAACAGACGCATGTACATTTACACACATACACGCCGTGACATCATAAGTCAGCACTATGACATCATCAACACTGGCTTCTGACATGGTCATGCGGTTCGTCTTTTCTCTTTGATTGCATCAGCTCTTTTTGTTCTCGAGAACACAAATGTTTTTCTTTTTTCTTTTTTTAAATTCCACTAGAAAGTTTGAATATTGAAAATCCAGGATTATACATTAAAATTCACAGAGATTAAAAAAATAAATACATGTTTAAGTAAAAGACAAAAAAAATAAATAAAACAATAGTCGATTCATGATAAGAGCGTTCGTAGTCTGATCGGGGGGGGAGTCTTTACAGGTATGATCATAAACCATTAACATGAGCACATGTTAGTGAAAGACTAAAAATGGCTGGCAGGAAGCTTCGCTCAGTCATCAATCATGTCTGTCTTTATCGAAATGCAACTCAGAGGGGACGATGAAAACCTCAAACGAGGCCTCATGAGTCCCTTAAACCCCATAAAGGGGGAAAAGCAGCCTGAACGGCTCGAAGGTCCATCTCACAGCCAGGAAAAATAAAAAAATGTACAAAATATGACATCATCATGGCCGCCTGTTCTCCCGCGACAATTCAACAACAAAATAAAAAGTTATCATGGTTGTGTGTTTTTACATGTTGCTCAAAAGTTCCTTTGCTTTGCAGAATTTCCTTGCATGTTTATATTTTCTCTCTACACAAGAAGAAAAAAATCTGTGAACATATTCACAAGCATGCCTCCCGACACGGACACGCAGAAGAAATGGAAATGAGAAGCAGACACTGTACAGAGCACAGACACACAGAGATAAGTCAGTATAGCCCTTGGTGTGAAGTGTCCATTGTCCCCCGCCTCAAACCCGTCTGCCCCCCTTCCCTTCATATGAGGTGAGCAGCTGAACTTGCAGGTAACATGTGGCGTCGCAGTACAGGAGGGTTTTACCGATCGGTGGCGACACGAAACCCTCGACTCTCTACAAACTCAAAACGAGCAGTTTCAAACAGTGGTTGAGGGATGTTTGGTCGCTCAGGCTCGATATTAAAATGTTCGACCCGAACAGAGTCTGCATGAGGTTGGTTCTTCTTTATGAGCGTCTAATTTTTTTACTAATTATTACGCAAAGGGTCACAGCACAATGTTTCATAGATGAAATACACCCACTAGAGTTCACTGTACAAAGGCTTTAAGGTAGCTAAAATCATACTGCGAAGTGGATTTTACTTTGAAGGCCCGGTCATTCCAGAAAGTGGCAACAAAATAATCTGCTCACCTTCGAAGTGTGGTGACGTAGTGACTATTCGCAGGGCTACGCTGGTGCCAGTCAGCCAGAACAGCTCCAGAGCTTCTTTCTGTTTTCTCTGTGCTGGACTGTTCTCTTCAATCTGGCATTTCGTTCAGAATTGTGCCTAATTTCAGTCTATGAAGTGTTTTATTGAAGCGGGGAAAAAACTGACAGGTAGCAGACTTGTTAGCTGGGTCACAAACTGGACAACAAGTTCAAACAGTTCATTCAAGAGAAGAGTATTTGTACGTTTGACCCCAGCGTCATAACTGTGTGTGAACCAGGTTAAAAGTGGAACACAGAGCTAATGAGCCACGACAGCTTCCTGTGTTTCAGACTCTAAGCACTGAAAGACCCTTTTGCTCTCAGTCAAACTCGTCACAGTTCACCAAAGCCCCCTTTAGACAAGCCCAGGGATTGCAGCATTTTCATTGAAATGAATTGGTTTTGCCAAAACTTTTACCAGGTAAATGCTGGTGTGACTGGACCTTTATAGCAGCAGTTTGTGTCGATGCAGGTCGTCATATTTAATCTAAGCAAATCAAGCCATGAAGGCAATCAAGTGACAGCTAACTGTACTTGGCTGGATTATATTTTACTTTCATTACAGTCCAATCACGACCAGAGAAAGAAATGACGGGCAGGTCACATGTTCAGCCTTTAAGTTACAAACCAGCTGGCTAAAGGATAAATATGTTTTAAACCAAGTATACACAAAGTCTTACAGGGCTCAGTAATGTTAATACTATTATTATTATTATTATTATTATCAGGTTAATTTCATACAAAAGCAACTTGTTTGGTTTTAAATACTTTTATAAATACAAAGACAAGCAAACTCGTCTGTCTCTGCCTCAGCACTCTCCGTCATCCACAGTGGATTCAAAGACAGATGAATCTCTGTCAGAGCTCTCGAGGACTCAGAGGACAGCGCAATAAAACTCAAGGACGATTCAACAAATGTGACTCAGCGGGTATCCTTCAATAAAAGTCACAGCGAATACCCAGCAGCCTTTAAACTGCACTCGTATGATATTTTTTGCTCTTTTTAGGGGACATTTCTGTCTTCCCTTTACAAAGAATGGCTGAATATTCTCTTTTCAATACACAAAGTGACAAGGAGAAAATCAATTGGCTCTACTCACTATGAGATTAATGTTGTCTTCCACCACTTTTTGCTTTATGGAGGGGAGGGGGGGAGGGGCGGTGCTGCTCGTTCTCAGGGCAGGGTGCAGCCCTGTGAGGCAGCCAGGTGAGGTCAAACCTCTTCCTCATTTCTTTTCATGGTTTCCTTTTCATGCTCATCCCTCCGTTTCATCCTCCCACTAAATGCATCGCCACCTCTTTCCACTGACTCTTCTGTTTCTTTACAAGCTTCAGCCTTCACCTCTCTACTCTTCATCTTCCTCTCTCTTTACCTCCCCCGTCCTCTCACACTGTCACCTCGTTCTTACTCCCAGTCCGCAGTCCCTGCACTCCTCCTCCCCCGGGGATGAAGTGCAGTTGTTCGATGGTGTTCTGCCTCTTGCTGGCGAAAGCCATCCGCCGGGCGTTGGGGTGGCCTCCGCCCGTCCCGGCCGGGTCCCAGCCGCCGTGCATGCCCATCCCGGACATGGCGGCGGAGCTGCGGTCGTGGTCGTGGCCTGGCGTCGGGTGCGAGTTCATCTTGATCATGTGGTGGCGGTCCATGGACGGCGTGACGCAGATGTTCTGCTGCGACTGGGCCTTCTGGTGGTGGCTGAGCCGGCCCATGGTGGGCACCATCCCGCTTCCTGCTCCTCTGTCGCCTCCTCCAACCATCAGACCTATCGCCATCAGCCGGTCCTCCAGACGGTCAGGTGACACCAGAAGCCTCTCGTGGGACCTGGAACCAGAGACTTGATTATCTCCTCTGATATTAAATTTTGCTCATGAAATGTGTCATCATGCCCAAATTATAACTTGGTATTCAGACTTCAAGGTTTATCAATCATGGACACATGAGCAAATCACATTATCGCTTTCAAACATATTGTAGGTTTTTTTGTTGTTGAAAGTTTAGTAATAAACATGAAAAGAGTTCTGGCTGTGTTATTAATCTTTAATAGTTTTTATCAGAGTCATAGTTTAAAATACAGAAATTAGTAACATTTTAATAAAGGTACTGGGTTTCCATTAGCTTATCTTACCAACTGCCAGTTTTCTGTGTAGATTTGATGTAAAATACTGTATATGTATATGTTAATATGCATTATTCTTCAAATGCCAGAGATGTGGTTGAAAACTCCGGAACAAGCAAGTAAGTGGACCTTGAGTTGATATTCTTTAGGCAACTGCTGTTTCCAAGGCCGAGAATGAACTGTTGAACTAATTTGACTAATTTACAAAAAAAGAAAAAAGTCATATGAGATAAAAGGTTTTAAATGGGACTGATTTCATTAAACAGAATGTAGCTTCACCTTGTCTCACACTTAAATCTTAATGAATCCGCTCTTGACATTTATTAAACCTGACACTCTCTGATTCCCCTTTCTCTTATTTTCTTCTTCTTGGGCTGTGTCTCATCTGTCCTCTATCTTCTCATATCATCTGATCTCATTTTGATCTTCAGCTCTCGTCTTCCTTTATCTGCTTGTTGCATCTGTTTCTTCTCTCTCATCACACCTCATTCGTCATCTCCTCCCCTCTGCTGTCCTCTCTCAGCTCTTATCTTACCTACGGAGCGTCTGCGAGTTGGAGCCCCTGCTGGTGCTCATCATGGCTTTGTAGTACTGGTGTTGCTGGTTCTTGGACAGACGGGACAGCGTGTTGCCCTCCCCGAACGCCAGCAGCTGGTCCTGGGAGCGGACGCGGCGCGGCGGCCTGTCGAAGGAGGAGCTGGTGTACGGCGTCTGGGCGGGCAGCGGGTACGGGTTCGGGGTGGAGGCGGGGATGTGGATGCGGGGCCGGGAGCCGTGGAGGGGCAGCGTGCCCCTGGATCCCAGCGTGTACTCGCCTCCCCAGGGCAGGTGGTGCTGCGAGGAGTGGAAGGAGGGCGGAGCGTTGTTGGAGCGACGTTTGGAGCTGTAGTAGCTGGAGTACTCGTCAAGTTCTTTCTCTGGTTCACCGAAAGAGACAGAGAATTAAACAGTTGAAAACCCAATGATATTCAATTTACAATGATACAAAACAAAGTAAAAGCAAATCCCCAAATATGAGGAAGCTGGAAATAGAAAATATTTATCACTTTGCTTGATCAAAGTAATCAATTATCAAAATAGTTGTTTTTAAATTTTCTTTCTAATTGTTTCTTCACTAAATAAAAGTCGCACAAAATGATGAAGGTCATGTGGTGTGATGGAAAGCTTAATGGAGGCTAATGGAGCTAAACAGACCTTTTAGCTGGATTGTTTTCTCAAATGTTCAAGATCAAGACTAAACTTTGAACCCTCGAATAAAAGATGAGAGTAGATAGCACATAGGCAGAAAGTACAGAAGAACACACAAAGACAAAAGAAGGAAAGAAAATATGTCACTGTGGCAGGAAAGGGAGCTGAAATGCCTTGACAGCGAAGAGAGAATAAAAAAGAGAAAGATGAGGTGATGGGTAGAGACGTCAAGAAACAAGGCACGATGAAAGGTGAAACGAAGGTGATCGAGTCAGAGGAGGACGGGATGTAAAGATGGAAACGGGAAGACGGAATTTCAAAAAGAGAGAACTGGGGCAAAGGGGATGAAAGAGACATACACTGTGTATTGCATAAAAGAATAACAGGAAAAGAGAAGAAGAGCAAAAAAAGCCTGCAACAGAGGAAAGATCTGCAGGTAAGAACATTTAAAACAGCGATGAGAGAAGAATGAGATGGGTCACTGTCAATGACACGAAAATAAAGAAACAGAGACAGAAAGTAAAGAGAGAAGAAAGAGACGGAGAAGGATGGGGACACAGACGAGGACGGACCAGTTCGTGAGCTTCATTAATAGTGAAATACAGTGTTTCTGTGCTTTCTGCTCCACAGCCTGAGACGGCTTTAATCTTCAAAGCATTTCCATGGAAGCAGCTCCCCAAGAGCCAATTTAAACCTGACCTTTAACCAGCCACCTCTCTACCTCTTCCTCCCCTCTCGCCTTCTCTTTTCTCTCCGTCAGGTCTCTTCCCCTCCTTTCTCCTCTCCTTCTGTTTGTTCCTTTGTCTCTTCCACTCCTTTGCTCTCCTCCTTTTCTTTACCTCTCGAGGTTCTCTGTCTCTTTTTTTCCCCACCATCTTTCTCTTCTCTCTCTGTTTGTCTCATGTCCCTCCTCTTGCTCTTTCCCCCCTCTCCCTCTCTGTTTACTCCCTTCCTGTAAGGCCAAATTATCTCGAGGTTTCTCCCCGGCTGCCGAGCGCAGACAAAGAAGCCTTTATCAGTGTCCTTTCTGCAGCGCCGTGCGGGGAACTACATCAAAAGGACCAGGTTTCATACAATGGCTGGCGAGAGGCTGCAGTCCCTCTCTTTGTGTCACAATGACAACATTTTAGTTTCCTTTTGAAGGGGCGTTCCACCAAAACTGACATTCAGGCTGCGTTTCTGAAAAAGCAGCCATTTAATAATCAAACAGGTAAAAATAGTGCTTTGCTTTCAGTGTCACTGATTGATTCAGTGCAACAGTGATTCAGCCTGTATCTGGATAACAAAGGCTTTTACATGTTGCTGCTGAAGTGATCAGCGCCGGGCAGCTCTGCTCTCAGAAATAAAACCATCTGGTGCAAAGAAAGTGATGTCTTCTAATGCTTTCGGTTGCTTCAGAATGAAGTGAAAACACGACAGAAGTGGACTGAATCCATGTCAGACGTGCTTATTGTTAAGTCTGCAGTGATAAAAAAAGCTGTGCTTAAGACCTCGACCATAGATGTGACAATTCTGAGCTCTTGACCTGTAGCAGGATTTCTGGACAGGATTTCCAATGTGGCAATATCAACCTCACTACATTAATAAACTTCATCAATAAAATATAGACGTGCTATTTACAGTATCTGTCCACATACATATAGATATGTGCTGTAGTTATACACAGAGAATCGTTCAAGTGTCTACACTGGAGCACTTTTTCAGACGGTCTCCTAAAAATTCATGGTGCTGCAAATGTTTGTACACACGAAAAAGGGACAGAAGTAATTATATGATGAATGAAAAAGAGAGAGTTTGAGAGAGACATTCACTTTACGGCCAGTTATTTTACAGAAATTGATGGACACAAAAGTGGAAAAAGGGGATTTCCATTCTGTGAAGGGGAGAAGGACAACAAAAGGTAAGACCAAACAGAGCAGGAAAAACAAAGTGATAAAAAAGAGGTGAATGACGGGAAGAGGAGATTTCTCTAAACCGTGACATGGTCGGTTTTGAAGATCTGAACCATAAAAGGCAACAGTATGGCTGCGATTAACGTGACAGAGATGCTGTTTCATGATGAGAATGAGAAGATGAAGGGAAGTGAGATGACCTCTGAAGGTCTGATGTGTCATGAGTGGAAGCTGCTCAGTGTCTATTGAAGTGTTTTCTCCTTTCGATTGAAGCGAAATAATAAAGAGCCTCATCTGGACTTTCACCTCATTATTGCTTCCACTTCCACATCCACGCACGCACACACACACACACGATCCCCCATGTCGTAACCATCCATCACTCAGCCTGCAGAGGCGAATCCCCTCCCCCTGCAGTCTTCAGCAATCGCAGGGCGAGAGAGGTAGAGACAGACAGAGAGAGAGAGAGGGTTGCCAGCCACTGCCTCTCAAACGTCTTTTCTTCCCGTCGAAGGCAGCCAGGCCCCTGCAGACCAGCAGCCAGCGCCCCTCCCCCTATCTCCACATCTCTTTCCCTCCAATCCTTTCTTCCTTTCTTTCACCGCCTCTCCCCTCGTTCTTCTCCTTCTGCTCAGTCGACCTCTCTGCATCTCTATCTTCCAGAAAATCTCTTTTTTTTTCTCCTGCTGTATCTTTATTTGCCCAATCAGCTCTTTCACTGTCTCCCCAGTTCCTTCTCTTCTGGTCAACCAACCTCTTTCTCTACATTTATACCCCTTCCTTTTTTTTTCCTCTTTGCGTTTTCATCATTTTTTAATTTTCACAATCCCCCTTTTCCCTTTTCCCTGCTCCTCCCTTCTTCATCTCCTTTTCCACATCAACTCACTCTTTTTACACTGATGCTTTTCTTTATCCCTTTATCTCCATCTTTCTGACACTCCTGGTCTTTTCCATTTATCCTTCTTCTTCTCATTCATCTCCCTCCATTTCTTCCTCTTTCTCCATCCTTTCCTCTCTCTTAATTCTCTCAGTCTGCACCAATCCCTTCATTCGCTTCCCCCGTTCCTGTTTCAGCTTGTTTACTGTGCTGTTGTGACTGTTTAGCAGAAACAGTTTACACATTCAGACGACACTGACATGTTTATTTGGCTTCACAGCTGAATTGCAAGTCTCCGGGCAGCCATGCCTGCCTACTGCCATAATGGAGGTTCACTTGAGAATCGGCTGCGTGAAAGTCGAACTAACCAGGCCACAAAAAGAGAAATACCTGGAAAGAAAGTCATGTTGTGGGAGTCGACTTGAGAATAACTGGCTCATAGTTTAGTTGGCAGAGACGGTGGCTGGTGAAGTGGGTGTTGTATGTATTATTGGTCAGCACAGGCAAAATATTAGTGTTAGCACAAGCAGTTGGCACGATGTTGCCCTACCTGACAAAATTACAATGGCCAAGGTTTTGTCACCACTGGTTTGCTAAATGGCTATTATTTATGCTAATATTCACCACTTTGAGCCATCGTCAACATCACAGTGGTGGTTTGTTGACCAGACACTGAGGGTAACTGACACGAAATGTTTTAGACATGAAGGCCAGTTTACCAGTAACGAGGAGGAAAACTCAGCCTTTACAAACAGCTGTATAATGTCTAAATAATAACCCTGATGTTGTCACATGTCATTAGTGTTATATTGGAGTTTGAAAGATGTGGGTGTGATGCTTCTAATGTGTCTCTTCTAAGTTCCAACACTTTATGGAAGAGCTTCTCTTTAAATTTGCCTTAAAAGGAAAATTGACATTTACAATATGGCCAGTGTGTTACATCACCTGAAAACCCTCAGTGGATCCTGAATAATCAATTAAACCAACTTGCTCTCCTTCTCTCTCTCAGGTTTTCCTCTTTGCTTCCCTGCATTTCCACCCTCTTTCTCCTCCCCCCACATCCCTTAGTCTCCCCCCGGCTCACCCAGTCTCTTCAGGGAGCTGTAGCGGCTGATCTCAGGTTTCATGGCCAACTCGTAGGACGGCGGCAGCTGGGCCAGGTTGTGGAAGGAGTGGGAGAAGGACGGGTGGCTGCTGTTGTGTCTCATTCCACCTCCCATGATGCTGCTGCCACCAACGCCGACACCACCGGGACCTTTACTGCTCCCTGAAAGCAGTTTGGGTCCAGAGGAGAGCTGGGGGGTGTTGTTCATACGGGGTCCACGCTCTGGAGAGACAGAGAGATGGACGGAGGGAGACGAGGATAAGCATGTGAGGAAGAGAAATAGAGAAGGGAGATAAAACAATGAGGGAGGACCATAAAAATATAGAGTTCAAGAAACAATGAGGAAAAGATGAGAAAAAAGAAAAAAACAGAGGTGGAGAATGAAAGAGTGGGAGGGAGGAGAAGAGTGGAGGTGAGGATGGGAAAAAGAGAAAATGAGAGACAGAGAAATAAAAAAGATAGAAACAGAGATGGACAAAAAGGAAAGAAATGAGAAGAAGAAGAAACTAGCTGGTTAATGATCAGTAAACACAGGAAGTGTCTCGGAGCTCCATGGAGACCATCTATAAATACAACTCTGTACTGTTCATCTGAGGCTCGAACACAAACATATCAGCCACATGTAAATACATAGAAATACACTGATAGCACGGGGGGGTCTACATACACACACAGTCACATTTATGCAAAGTGCAAAAGCAGCACATCGATCAATACACATAAAAAAATGATTTGTCTTATGTAAGATTAGCAGTATGGGGGAGGGGCAGGGGTGTCTGTTTTGCAACATGTATACTCATATCAGTTACATCATACAGTATGCGAGTACATTCATATTTTCCAAACAGCAAACAGACAGCACTTCCAATGACCCAACATGTAGGTGCACTCAGCTGTGACCTAACATGTGTAGGTTCTGTACATTTAAACAGGGACAATGAGCTCACATCCAAAAGGTTCGTCTGAAATCGAAACAAACGCATGCTGCCCATTGCTGGAGCCACCGAGGAGCAGTGCGAAACGTCGGATTCATAAAGAGAGAACGGGAGAAACTTTATTAACTGCTTGGTCTCAGCAGCACATATAAAAATGTGAGAATACAAAAATATAAAGCAGCAATAAAAGATTACGTAACTCTGGAAAATTGTCCACTTTCTGTTGTTTCCTGTCTTTGAGACAGACGCAATCGATGTCGAGTCCATTCAGGGTGGTAATGGTTATGGGCTGCGATCTTGTTAAGATTACTGCTGGACATATCTGGTCATTGACCATTGACAGTAATGGGCAATAATGGCCAATAATGTCTCTGTTAAGCGTCACCCAGGGAACACACACCACATCGACTTCTGTACCGTGCATGTTACACACACGGTGGGAAAAAAAGCAATGCTAGCTCTGAGATCATGTGGTTTATCAAGAACTGAGCACGAGGAAGGCTGTAGAAAATGAAAGTATCAAATATGGAGCTAAACATGTTGGTTTTTTGTGCCATCGCACAGAATTAGCACAGTCATTTCCAAGAGTGCAAGGAAATAGATTTTTTTGGAACACCTACGATGGCTGACAGAAAGGTTTGATAATGGTGTCATGGAAAAATGAACTTTGTTCAATGTGTGTAGAGTATGTGACTCAGATAGCTGAAGTGTTCTGTTCTCGTATCCAGGAGGCCGTTAACCTTATCTAACACAGGAAGAGTGAGGACAAAACTAAAGAAAACCAAGGAACGAATCACAGATTTAAGGTTTCAAATCTCACCTGAACTGAGCTGGAACAAGTGAACCAGAATCGCCAGTGTCACTGATTGTGCACATACATTGAAGAATGACACAAAAACTTGAGATTAAACGTAAAATTTAAGAGCTTTTTAAACAACCTTCTTGCAATTTCATTTTATCCATCTCCCCATATTAAAAACAAAAGCACTACAAGTGTTGCTTCTTAAATCTTAACAATTAGAGGTCAAATTTTCAGCAATAATGTAATAATAATGAAATATGCAACTAATACCTGAATATTAGTTTGTTTCTATGTTTTATAAGATAATATAAGAGGTGTTGACTTACTGGTTAACATTAGCAACTGAACAATTGACAATCTTTGCTTACAGCTCATAAAAAACACAATTTAAAGTAAACTTTTAGTTTCATCTGTGCTCGAACTTCACTCTTTACTGTTGCCTTATTGTGTAATTCATTCCCCTGAGGGACACATGTGGGTGTAATGGCTTGGAATAAATGCCACTGAAACAATTTTAAAAGTTCAGTGAAAATCATGCTTGTCCCCTTTATCTTCATCATATTTCTGCAGCAGCCTTGGCCAGTAGTCTGTGGCAGCCATGTTAGACGCACCAAATCAGCCTTCACGAACAATGATTTGACTGTTTAAATCACTTGCACTAACATTGCTTTTTTGTTTTCTTGGTGCAAAGCCTGGGAAAACACACTCAGGTAAGTGCAGTGACCTCGCTTAAGCCAAGACCTCCGGTAATCAGCTGTAAGCACAGTTGCACATCACTGCAACACAGAGAGAAGAAGAAGCACGTTTGGAAGCAGGCTTGTGGTGGTAGTGGGTGGAGGGGTGCAGACAGGCTTGCATTAAGCAGAGGGCAGGCCAGACAACTTTTAGCTCACACTCTTATAAAAGATGTGTCACTCTCAACACAACCATGTGCATGAAAAACATATGTAGGTGTTTTAAACCACAAATATGTGAGTTGTCACAGAGCAGTGGTGAGAATGGCACAGCTGCTTTTAAGAGTGCAGGACGACAGGCCGTCAAACCGACAACAAGACAGACAGACAGTGTGGTAGTGAGGCCGTGAATCCGGCCGGCAGCTGGTCGCCGCCTGCGCTGGACTGTGCTGCTAACCACAAGGCTTACCGATGGTAGCAGAGTGTTTGGGGCTGGAAGCAGACCCCTGCTGGTTAAAATGGTGGTGCAAGTTCCCAGCTGCGAAGAGAGCAGAGCCGACAAACTGATGGACAACCACTCCAGAGACGCAGAGCCATGTGTCGAGTAAGCATTTGTGTCAATAGAAAGAGAGAGGACAGAGAGGGACAGAAAGACAGAAACAGAAGAGAGAAAGACGGTCCCTCCAGGAATTGGCTCTTTCTCTTGGATAATTTCACTTTATTGATCCATATTTCCACAATGAATTCAATCAAACTGCACATTAACTAATAGAGTTTGTCTTTTCATGTCTTCAACAACTGCACAGAGGGAGAAGGACAATAAGATGCAGTTTTAGTTTCATTCTACATTAAAAGTTTGGAATATTCATTATACTATACTATCAGTTTTATAATCAAGCGCTTTGTGTAAAAAGTCAGATTTCATGTGTTGTTAACGTGCTGATGCTGCAGTCAATCCATATTAATAAAATATGGGCTTCATTTTAAATATGAGCACTCAGGTATTAAATAGAGTCCAGCGTCTGTGATAAATGACAAGATTAAGCGAGAGAAGTTATATACAAAAAAATCTAACTTCTTAAGATATCATTATGTTGAGTTGCATCTCTTCTTGTTGAAACCCTAAAGGTTCTGCAAAATCACAAAACAACTCAGCAGCATCCTGGAGAGACTTGACACCAGAGAGCTTGTTATGTGAGAGGTGAGAGACAGTGGCAGAGCGACAGAACAGCAGTGAGAGAGAGAGACCGAGCAGTAAAGAGAGAAATGTGTGTGTTTAGACTGTAACTGTGTGAATTCTTACAGTACAAGAAAACAAACACATTCACCAACACCCTGATATCCACCACGCAGAGGGAAAAATGTTTGTCAGTGTCTGCACGACCTTTTTCTATGCAACCACAGAAATATGATCGTTCCAACTGTAATCTGTTAATGAGAGCAACATTTTTGTGTCATCAGAAACAACACAAAGCCGCAGTGGGCAGCCTCAGGTTCATCAGAACGAGAAAACACAAAATTAAATGCAGACTTGTTGAATTTGTCTTTGATTTGCAGCCACTGTCAACGACACGATTACCTCGTTCTAACAGTTGTTCTAAAAGTAATGATGTTATTTCTGGAGACTGGCTTCATTGTAAAACAAGGGCCCACTGAGATGATCCTTTTTTATCCTTTAACTTCTCTAAATCAGCGTCTGGCAGCTCCTCGGTCACAACAAATGTGATCCACCTGAAGTGTGATGTGTGTTACTCATATTGAGATTGAACAGAGATTTGAATAACAATTACCGTCCACGTCTCTGGGGACATGGCTCGATTCAAACGTTCATTTCAGCTGAATATCAAAGATGTTTTTCACCATGATGAATGTGTGTAATTAATATGATTTGTTTTTTTCTAAATGTTGCTGTTTGAACATGAGGTCGTGGTCACTTACTGCGGTTGTCTTTGCTCTGCAGGATGGGGGTGTAGAGGTTTTTAGATGTTCGTCCGTCTGAGGTGGTCGTGGTCAACACTGTCGTGTTGTTTCTCTCTCCCTGCTGCACCGGGCTCGACTGGTGACGTAAGATATCCACCAGTGATCTGACACAGCACACGGTGGATGGAGAGATGAGAGCAGGAGAAAAAAGGAGAGGGTAAAGAAAAAAACAAAAGGTCAGACAGAGACAGAGAGAGGTGAGGAGATGGAAGTGAAGAAGAGGAATATGAATGTGGAGGAAATGAATATTCAGCCAGCTCCTAAACCCAAACGTCATTGTTTTTGAAGTTGTCTTTTATCTTTTCTTAATTCATATCAGTCCTTCAAATCTTATCCTCAGTACTCCAGTTAGCTGCCAGTTTCATTTCTTCTAATTTATAGATCTAAAATTTCTTGAAATTCCTTTCATGAATTCACAGCAGCATACACATTATTCTTCTTTATGCACACTCTCGATAGAAACATGGAAGTGTGCCACTTTATTTCAGTCTGTAATTAGCACAGAAATATGCAAAGACCTGTACTTTGTTACATCTGTTATCTCAGTCAGGATTCCCTTTGTCTTCACACCTGTGTTACTGAGAGTCTGCCTTGTTTAACACAATTAACCACAGTCTGAACGGATGCTTATATTCTTTATGTGCTGTATGTATGTGATTATAAGACAAGAAAAGGCAAAGTGTATTCAAGACTAAAGGTGAGTTCATCAAGCTCACCTGAATCTAGAAAGACTGTAAGTTGATGTTATTTGACCAAGCTGGCAGCCACATCGGACAAAAAACCCACCAACGCCAACTAACTCCTATCAGCTCCAGCTCCACTCAGCAGTGACGGAAACACGACACCTGCATACCTCATTTTTGCCCCTTTTCTGGCACAATGCTATGACTCACACTGAATATTACTTATTGTTTGGGAACGACGTGCAACGGCAACATCATTCAGTCTGCGTTTTGCAGTTTGAAATATGTGAGTTGTGTGACTTTTGTTTACAAGCTCAGGAACAATCTGCAGGCAGCGTGAACCAAAAATGTGACCAAGGAAACTTTCCACTAAACTTCAGACCAAGGAAAAGACATCACATCACAGACAGATACAGCAGCAATGTCACAGTTTCGTCTTGGTTCAAACTAAAACTCCAGCTTCTCGTATCATCTCTGCATCACTTCCTGTCTGATATTCTCCAGTCGCACCTTTGGGCACTGATGTTCTCTGTTCTGTCTGAATCCCTGACAGTCAGGAAACCCTACACACCTGTCCGGTGGTCTCACCTGGGCATGTTGATGTCCCTGTTGCGAGGTCGGCGCGCCACCTTGCTGAAGGCAATCCTGACGCCCACAGCCACCACCAGCGTGAAGGAGATCACCCCTCCGATCACATAGGCCGTGCTGTATTTAGAGAAAACTACAGTCACTCATTCAGCACAGCAGGAGAGGAAATCAAGCAAGAAATGATTTTTTTTTTTTACTGCATCATCACATACTGTTATTCTTTGACTATTAATAGCACAGAAGGAAAAAGAAGATTGCAGAATTAAAACAGATGACAGAGACAAATACTGTAAGAGTGTGTAAAGAAAAAGCTTTTTTGGAAGATAGATCAAGTAATCAAGTCTTTTATGATTTGATTAGTAGCAATTATGATTGCCACTTTACTCCTACTCCTGCTATTCCTAAAATTGGGTTTATCCAAAATTAAAACAGAGGCGTCTGTATATTCCTGAAATTCTTCTGTAAACTACAAGGATATAAACACATTATCATTTTAGGTACTTTCTAAATTCAGCAAACCTAATAATGTTTTATTTCCCACCTTTTAATGAAGAACAAATCAGGAGGCGAGTTGGTCAAATTTTACATATTTGTTACTGCTTTCAAAATACTGATAAAATACATAATAAATTTTTTCCTCAAATGGTTTTAATCTCTGCTAGCAGTGACAAACAAGTGCAGGCTCTGACCTGCTGTTCTGCTGCTGGAGCGTCTCAAAGTCCGGGTCGGGCTTGTTGCCCACGGGCACGGTGACGGGGACCTGTGGGTCGGCCCAGACGGGGGACTTGTAGTTGTTGCAGGAGTCCTGGTCCAGCCGGTTCCTCTGGTGCTCGCAGCAGAACCGGTAGTGGCAGGTGCCGCAGCAGTAGATGTAGCTGCCCTTGGAGCAGTTGAACGTGCTGTCAAAGTGCCCCATCACGTCGTAGTAACCTCTGAGGAACAAGGTTGGGAACAACGACACCTGTGACTCAGTGTTTCCTGTCTCTGCCATTAGGATCCTTCTATGCTCCTGAAACCTGGCCTGGGTTACTGGGAACCTCCCATCATGACAAACAGGGTAAAACATTTAGAGCTGCTTCTGTCAGTGGACATTTAAGCCTCATTGATCCAGTGTCCACCGACATGTTAGTCTTTTTTGGAGGCATTTTTTCCAATCAGCTAATGCACATTTTTTCACGGCCATTTTTGATCCAAGCCCATTACTATCTGACCTTGATGAATTCTACATTAACATAACACAGATATGCCTCCGTAAGGCTCTGAAGCACCTTACAGGACCTTGAGAGGATTCATTTTAAGTGTGGCTGGCACCAGTGGGAATGGGCGCCTATGGATGTGTCGTCCATGCAAATGCTAATAGACTGAGGCAGCAACCTTGCGTTTCATTCAGCCGGTGTGTCCTGTGTTGTTGGAGGGTGGAAAAGGTGAGCTGTGAGCAGTTAAACGCTCTACGTCACCAAGGCTATTTCTTCAGTAGGAAGAGCTGAACAATCAACACCAAAAATGGAGGAAAAGCTCTTGTTCCTGAGCAGCGGGAGCTATGATGTAATCTTATAGACACAAATGACAACGACATCAAAAGAAACATCAAGTTTAGAGGAACACAAAGGGAGGTGTATTGGGAGCTTATGTAAGATTTAAATCGGTCTGTTACTGGTGTACTGTTGGTGCTGTATTGGATTGGCTGAGCGTAGCTGCTGTTGATAGTTGTGGTGTGTAGCTCGCCAGCACACAACTGATTTAGAGCTGATTACATGTTGCCCGGCAACAGCAAGACGCCTCTCAGTGCAAAACACAAGCTTCAGTGAGATCGAGATCAGAGCTGCAGGACGAAAAGAATCGTGATGTGCCTCGTTTTCATGGCATCCAGTCCGACACATTACGAGATGGAAATACATTTGTGCTATAAAGGAGCTGTCGCTCCTCTGCTTAGAACAAATGTCGGCAAAGTTTAACTCATCAGACTTCATGCAACACACAGAATGCTCATCATGTTTGGTTTTTACAGATTTAATCAACCAAGTTGTTCTTAAAGGGACCTGGATTTCACGTCCTCTTGTTATAAATAAAGACAAGTAATAACCCTCTCACCACACAACTTAACCCCACAGGAAATCGTGGCCGTACCTGCACACGTCCACGTCCACCAGCTGTCGGGGAGGTGGCGCCACCTGCGCCGCACCGAGCGGAGGCTTCAGGGCGTCGGCCGTCATGTTCCTTGGCAGCATGGTCTGAGGGAGGGGCTTTGGAGGGAGCTCAGCCACAACTGGTGGATCTTCCCCGTCCTCCACCTCGGCCGCTTTCGGCGCCACTTTGGGTCCGGCGGGCAGCGGTGGCAGTGGTGGCTTGTAGCCGGTCAGGAGGAACAAGGTGGTGCTCCTTTTACCAGCTGCAGCGGAGCTAGCGCCGCTGGTCGGAGTCCTGACATCGCTGTCGACGGCGCGTAGCTCTGTGGTGATGGTTAATGTGGAAACAGGCAGGCAAGACGACAGCAGGAGAACGAGGGACAGGCAGAACATCCCTCCTGAAATTGTCGGTTTCATTGTTTTATCAAAGTTCTTGAGCCGTCGTTAAAAAAAAAAAAAATTCACATTAACAGCTCGTAATGCGCTGCGAATACTCAGCGTCCTCTTCCAAGATGGCGGCTTCTTGACTTATAAAAATCTTGTGTATGAAAAGTTCTAGCTCCAGTCTGATGAACTAATCCCTCGTGGTTCTGTACACACTGCACAGGTGCAAAGGTTCAGCAGATTCTCTTTGTTCAAGCAATGTATCATGAATGTGTTTGGCATTTCACTCTTAATGTAAACATTTCTCTCTGTATACAAATCCTTCCTTTAAGCAGCTTTTGTAAACATTGAGGTCTTTCAGAGTTTTTAGGCCCTATATGAACTGCCTGTGAAATGGCTGTAGTTCTGAAATAACTGACATGAAAACTTCAACCGATTATAAATATAGAATAATGTGGTTTGTTTTATGGCAGCAGGTGGTGGATATTCAATTTTGGTCTGTCGGCTGACAAAGCGCCTTTCTACAGTCCGTTGGCCAAAATTCAAAATCTTCAAAATAGGCAGTAATTTTTTACATTTTCTGTAAACAAGATGAGCGTAAACTCTTTAAATATAATGACCCCTCCAAAAAAAAAGAGTCTTATATCTCCTACTGAAGAGTTTTCTGGGAGTCGTTTATGGCACAAATGTTACGATTCACGTAAGAAACTGCAATGGAAAACGTAGTCTGTAAACATTTAGCGCTGTATGTAAACTTTAGATTTTTATGAGCTTTAACAGATGTTGGATGTATTCTTGTTTGAGTTTGGCACTTCTGTTGTCCCGTGTGTATAACTGATGTGTAAAATCATACATGGAAAAATAGTGTTTTTTTAAAATCAAATCAAATATTCGAGCTCCGTGTGTCTCGTGTCTGTAAACAACAGTGCTGGCAGCTTTAGAGATCTCAGCTTTGTTTGGTGAACAAGCTGAGAGGAAGTCAGTCTGAATTTGGCACAAGCTGTGACTTCAATTTGTATTCCTTCGACATCATGCTCACAACTTGCCAACAAACAAGCTCTTCTTTTCAAACTATTTAGAGGAAGAAAATCAGTAAAGGTCAATACGCTTAAAATTTTGGTTTAAATTATAGTAGAATAGTGAATTTGTGGAAAGCGAGTTTAATAAAGGTACCACTAAGTTAAAGCATGAAGCAGCATCAAATCTTTAAGATTCCAGCAGCTACAAGAGGACAGAGATCAGTTCAATAAATTAGCATTCACAAAAGATTGATCAATAGCGAGAAACTGGTGACAGAATGACAGAAAGAAAAGATAAAAAACGGGAGGATCTATGTGCGTTCGATACCCTTGTGTGAGTGTCTTTGCTCTGAATTTAGCTTGGCCCAACAGAAGAGAACGAAGGAGGGCTTGGGCCCGGTTCTAGCAGGGCAGCGAGGTTCTGCCCACAGAACAGACATGAAAATGTCCGGATTCATCCGTCAGCGCAGAGGAACACGGGATGACGACGGGAACTCGACGCGGTTCACGTTCACTGCCACGCTTGACACCGCAGGCTGTCCGCTCACAGATTTAGTACGGAGTGCGATCGAGAAAGACACGGGTAGAAAACTGACAAAGCCGTTCCTTCATCCAAATGTAGGAAATGGTGGGTTCTTCTCAGTTGCGGTTTCTTCATCGACTCCCTGAATGTGTATGTGATGTGTTTGAGGATCACTGTGCTGATGAAGTCTTTAACATCATGAGGTGTTCTGTGAATGTAAAAGGTTTCTGTATGGCTGGTGTTCAGTATGGCTTTAGGTTATGTTCTTTTTTTACAAACTGGATCGCCTTCCACAAAAAATGTAAATACAGTGAAAGGTTTTAAATTGCATGTTTTAGTAGAATAAAAGGAAGAATGCAAAAAAGTTGAAGAGGTCACTGGGATTAGATAAAGGGGGCTTTCAGGCTGTTCAGTGTGGCGTAATCGAGCGCCACATGTGGAAGAAACAGAAGACGACAAAGAGTGAGAGGCCTCTCATATAAGCGACTGGAAGAAGGAGATAGGCAAAGTGTCAACAGTGTTTCACAGCACAGACCGAGACGACGGAATATCTCCAAGCCTTTGAGATAGCAGCAGCAGCAGCAGCAGCAGTGGTGGCTGCGGCGGTGGTGGCGGTGGTGCCTATAGTTATCAGGTTCGACGCGGCTTGTGTTGCCTGTCAGTCAAACACCGTCCCGCTGAAGCCTTAAAATGTTCAGACGGCGTCAGAGCGCGGCGGCGAGTTATCACTGCTTACCACACGCCTCTTCTATAACACTTAACTAGAAGCAAACCATCAGCTGGAGGATGTGTTTATAAAGCACTTTGAACCAATAATGCACTGATCATCGTCCTCGTATGAAAAATGTCTCGCATTAACAGCAGCAACTATGCAAACACTGACCAAAGACAATGAATGTTAGGTTTTATGGTTATTCTGTTCTCTAAAATATCTCTTCAATATGCTGTGATGAATGTGTTGAGATGAAATGATTTTAATGGGATGCACGATGTTTTAATGAGTTTGTGTGTTGGGAGAGAAATAAAGCTGTACTCGTTACTAAATTGGGATTTCAAAGCAGAATAGTTAAACTCTTCTAATGATGATTTGGTGATGTTAGTTTCATAGATTTTTTTGCTTCTTCTTCTTGACACAGTCAGTTTGGCACCTGGTTTTGGTCTTGCTTAGAACAAAACAGCAGACAGAAGGGAAGAGGTCTGTGGCCTCTATCCCCACAACAAGGAAGTAAAAACAGTGGAAAAGGAGTGGGAAGAGTTAGTGAGGAGCCCCGGCTTTGAAAGTCCCCCAGAAAACCTCCATGTGGCACAGGGACGGTCCTGCTGAGATCCACCGCTTCTCTGCTTCTTCAAGTCTCCCTTTTTTCACAGGTTCACATCCACGTGTTCACACTGCAAGACAAGAACACAACATACAGAATGTTTGTAAGGATGCATTTAGTCGGCTGTGGTTGGCGAAGGTGATGTAAAGAATCAGCATATTCTGTGTATGTACATATTGTCTACAAATGTTTTTCATCCATTTAAGTCAACGCTACTTTTAATTTGCTTTCATCTGTTCCCAAACAGAAAGGAGATCAACATTTTCCCCTATAGAAAACAAAAATGTGTACATACACACACAAACTGAATCTGAGCACAAAGGAAATTTGTACAGGAAGTCTGTTGTTAGGAATACTGTGATTTCGGCCGGGAGGTAATTTTATATAATACTCTTGCCTCGAGCAGTTTTCAGTGCAGCTTCTTTAATGCTTGATTAAACTTGAAATTCTGCTTTACTGCGGGATGTACAGCACATATTCTAGTTCCTGCAGCACACACACACACACACACACACACACTTGTATATATAAAACATCAGCTGACAGAGGAGATGGGAGCAGCCGTGATCTGACTTTGATAAAAAGAGAGCAGGCGACATGACAGCTGCCATATGGAGTCATCTGACAGAAGGACAGAGGAGAGAGAGTGTGTGTGTGTGTGTGTGTGTGTGTGTGTGTGTGTGTGTGTGTGTGTGTGTGTGTGTTCTGTTTACAGAATGAGGCCTGTAGCTACAGGAATGGGAGGGGTCCAGCATAACACTGCTCTCAGGAAAAAATCTCATAACCCCAATACTGATGTTTTCTCACTCACATTTAACACATATCATTCACAAGTTCACAAGTAAATGAAACCAAATATCTGCTGTTACAGTCTCTCCAATCATTTTATTTCATACAATATCACATCATAAATTCAATACTTTGGGTTAGATCAGACAAATGTAAGACCTTTAAGACATCTCTTTGGGTTGGGTATCATTTATCAATCAAACAAAACCAACAGATTCATTCAAAATGGGATGAGGTCTTGGTTTGTGAAGTATCCTGCTATTAGGTTAAGAATTTATCTACAGTCATCCTGACTGGACAAATAATGGACTACATTTTACATCAGGTTTATTATACTGTCAGCCATGATAACAACCTTATTAACAAACACATCTGGTATCAGCGTCACCACATCACATCAAACAGCTTACGTTAAGTTGCACTAAGACAATTTTGATGCATTAAACTACAGCTGATACTCATCACTTTCTAAATGTATTTTACAGAAACGCATTTTAACGTGACAGTGGTGGTGGATCTTTACTGTGAGACCAGAGGTGTTCGCCAGCTTAGATCACAAAAAAACATTTCCTTTTGTCATTTTGAACATTTTGATGTAGAGCAGAAAATCCATTATGTTTCATGTTCATGAAGCTCGATAAAGAAAAGTGGTTTGAACAACTGGGGTTATATCTTATTAACAATGAACTTTTAGTGACTTGGATTTTAAAAACACAAGTCGAAGAGTTATGTAAAGGAAAATCCTCCATTATGATTATCATCATCAATGGCCAACTGGTTGTTATCAGACACGCAGTGAAGGACTGACACACAGGTCTAACGATGGCCTGCAATGATAAGCAATGATCTGTTATCCCACCTCTGTGAAGGAAATGTACTTTTATATTTCAAATCCTACATCAAGCTGGTTCTTTCCAAAGCAAACAAAACATCAGATCAGCCACCGGAGCAACAACACTACCTGCAGCTGACAGAAGCATCAGAGGAGCTGGTTCAAAGACAAAACGCGCAACAAGACATCAGAGGTCGATCGTAAGAATATGAGAATATTCATCAAGCAGTAAACAACAGAAAGGGCGTTTTCACTTCCAAAACAGGAGCAAGATCAGTAAGTGGAGGAGAAAAATATATGAGAACAGGATGTTCTGATTCCAGGGTTGAGGAGTTGACGGGAACTATTTCCTGAATCACAGTAACCTAAATAGCCCGGTCGTCTCTGCTGGAAAGTTCTGGGCGCTCTGCTGCCCTGACAGCCTGGCTTCACATCAGTGTATCTCCACCCTCCGGGGGCTTTTCCGACCCGCTTCCTCAGATGTCGTAATTAAGAAGCCCCCGCTGACTAACAGCTGAACTTCCACTGGCTTTCGAGGCAATAAATGCATTAATTCAATAAAATAAAAACAAAATAAATAAAGACAATCCAAATCTGAGCGTGTGTACACAAATGCAGATGTACACACTTGTGTCCATTTGTGCTTTAAACAAGGACTGACGGTCTGCAGGTTTCAGAAAATATAAATTTAAGACTTAATGTTACTCTAATCAGTTTAACACAAATTGAACAGCCAATAAAGCCAATACAACTGTACATGACTAATGCAACCTCCAACACCAAAACGCATCCTTGAAGTGATGCACGTATTCATACATTTAGAGTTGCAGCAAAACAGCATTTTGAGTGCATTTTTCTTCCTTAATCTGATGTTATCGCTTGTTAAAACAGGATGTGAGGGGGAGAGGTGGGACTGTTCAAACATCACTGTGGCAGTTTTATTGGCTGGTCTAATTTTGTTTTTGTACTGGTACACAGTGAGGTAACACTAAAGATAACACTGTTCTCCTGGAAGTCAAAGCAGTGGGATTGTCATTTCATTATGACTGTGTTTATTAAAGGACATTCCTGCTTGTTATTCTGAATTAATCTCAGAGTCCGTGGGTCAAACTTACTGTGAGAAAGTGCAGCGATGTGTTCAAATAACACTGGAACTACTGCCAGCCCTGTTTACACCTCCTCATGAAACATTTCTCACATGAAATTCTCTGTTAGTTTACATCAGTTTGCCAGCGACAGATAGATAGAAAGAGCATTTTATTAATCCCAAAGGGGAGTTGTTAAAGCAGCCAAGCCCTGAGAAATCATTCAGACCTTTATCATGTCTTCCACCACAGTAACCTGTCTGTCCACCACGTCTTCCTGTCTTCCTGTATATGCCTGTTTTACATGCCTGTGTCTGTATAAACCCATGCAGGTCTCACACTGTCTTCCTGCTGAGCCAGGCCATTTGTCTTGCTGTGTTTGCTGCACACATGTATGGATTTGTCTTGCTGCCCAAATGCCTGCTGCTCTGCCTCCCTGCCAACAGTATGTGCCAGAATATTATGGTATCCTATACAGTATGGTTCACTATAGATCTGCCCCATTTCTATAGTATACACAATATGCTACGTATGAACATTTCATTATAGACTTTTTTTTCTATCTGTACTGACAGGAAATGATGAAAGACTTGTGTTAATGCACGTCAGTCAACTATTTCCTCGATTAATTGTTTGATCGTTTAGTCAATAAAATGTAATAATTAGGGAAAAATTAGTCCACGTTGACGTCAAATCTCCTCTTTCAGTCTAACAGTCCCAGAGACATTCACTTTACTACGACAGAGGACAAAGCAGCCGATGTTAATTTGTGACACCTTCGGCCAAAAAATGACTTAAAGATGAATCAATCATCAAAGCAGTTGCAGATGAATGTTCTTTCACTCAACTAATCGTTTCAGAACTAATGCCAATTTAAAAAATTTTTTTCAAAGATTACATTTTTTTGTTTTCATAAATCTTCCTAGACCTGTTTCACTATCGTCCACAATTTGTGTCCATGAACAGCTCACTCTGAATCTGTTCTGATCGACAGTCATTGATACAAACTGCAGTAATCCCAAAGAAAATCTACTTGGAAATGCAGTTATTTTAAGCACTGTGTGTTACAAAACCTAAATGTATGAGTAATGCTTCCCTGAGTGATTCAAACATTCAGAGACGTGGTGCCAGTCTGTCGACTCTCTGCCATGTTGAGCTTCATTTCGAGGGAACCTGACAAGCTATAGTTCAGAAAGCACATATGGAAGAGATAACGTCCACTTACAGACTGAAGTTGTGTGAACGCTGTTGGTAGTCGAACAAATGAACAGACAGTTTTGTGCAGTAAGAGTTAAATAATCAAACATCACAAATTCAGAGAAAATGCTGCAATATTAAAACTGAAAGCCCCCAAATATCTGCCTGTATGTTCATGCCTGTAGTAAATATGAGGGTGAGGTGCTATTTCATCTTTGCTTGATTTTCTTTAACATGTAAATTTTGAAAAGGTATTGTGATAATATTTTCATATCACGTTATCATTTTATAAAACAAAAAGGTATTCAAGCTGTTTCACATGTGTAAAGAACACAGAACTGAAACAATTGGTCAAATAAGACAGACAGAAAACAAATTGATAACAATCTAAATACCTGATTATCATTTTAGTATCTTATCAAACAGAATTGTCATCAAATGTCAATATTCACTGTGCACAATAGTGTGGCTAAATATGTTGTGTTCATATACACATATAAAAACTGTCTCAGTCTGGGCGAGGATCATGATTGATTGATCGTGCATAGATGCACCACTTTGTGTTATGTATTGATGTTGGATATTATTATTGATTATTATTGGACATTAATAATATAATAATAATATAATAATTATAACATTGATTTCAACCATATTGCCAGACACTATATACATGTGCCTCCTTGCTTACACTATACTGTATATGTGCCTGTGTACCTGTCTCACTGATAGATGCCTGTCTGACTCTCCCTTGCAGGAACACATGAGCTTTAAAGACAGAGAAGCCCCCTGACAGTGAGTTAGTGCAGCAGACCCCCCTCCTCCAATAACACACACATGCACACACACACCATCTCTCCTGACTCCATCCCTCCATCCATTCACTCCCTCCCTCTCTGGCAATGCGTGGGCTGAAGCATCTCTCTCAGAATAGCACTGCAGCATTGAAAAGAGAGAAAGAAAAAAAACAAGAGGAGAAAAGAAAAAAAAAAAAAAAGACGTTTGTTCCTGTGGTTCTTAGTCGGACCTTTTTTGTGTGAGCGTGTGTCCTGTGTGTTTTTCTGTAACATAACACAAAGAGCGTCAGTCAATCCTGCTGGCTGGCGTCCACATCGACGCCGTCGGTGGGCTGTCATCTCATGGTGCTGTGTTTTTATATGAATCTACTCTCCAGCTCCCCTTCTTCATTCACTATCTTCCTCCTCCGCCTCCCTGCCTGCTCCCTCCACCTGCACTTTAGAATTCGCCTCACTCTCAGTCCTCTTTTCCTCCCGTCTTCTCTTTTTCTTCTTTAACCCCGTTCTCAACCCTTCTCATCCTCCCTCTCTCCCTCCCTCTCTGAAGCATGCTGGGAAATGTGCCAGTGCATAAGGGCATGTAGCAGCAACAGTATGGCTCTGTATTGTGATGTGGACTGAGGCGAAGCTGGCAGAGCCGTCACTGCTGTGAACTCTGTCCGTAAAGGTCAATGCACTGCCCTTGGTCCTGACACAGTGATGCGGCGGTGGAATAAAACTAGTTTAAAAATAAAAATCCATTAATGCAGCCTAGTTTTCAGATGATAGTGTGGAGTGAAGAGTATTATAGAAGGCCCATGCCTCCATTAACTCTCATCAGAACGGCACTACATAATGTCATAATGATTTGTTTTAGCCAGAGTTGAGTAATCTGGTGTTGAACTGCCACTACATACAAAGCACACTAAGGCCAGCCATTTACTGAATTTTGGGTATTTCACTGTAGTTTGTGCCTCATATCTTATTAACACTTTCTCAACACGACCAGGAATCAGATTTAAGGCCAGTTACAATGTGAGTAAAAGCTCTCAAAGTACCTTAAGAATGAGCAATATGAATTTAATTACAAAGGACATTGAAGTCCAACTAAAGCAGATAATAGCAAGTACTATTGATTATTTAATCCTGAAGCAACAGTCAAAATTTAAACACGTTCAATTTAAAATGATGGAAAACTAAGAAAATAAGTAAATCCCCAGATTTGAGAGAAATCTTTGCCATTTCTGTCCAAGATATTTAATTTACTTTAAAGTAAATTCTCACATTTGAGAATCTGGAACTAAAACAAACTTCCATTTTATGGCTCCTTTGCTTCATAATTTAAAAGATAAGTCGGTCATGATTAATTTTCTGGCGACTATCAAATGATGATCATTGCAGATCTACCAAAAAACAAAACAACATTTTTTTCTACACTTGACTTAAAATACAGGATTTGTTTGTACAAACCTTTTTGTTAATTCAACAAAGTTGTCAAATGTTAAATCCTGTCTAATCAAAATCAGTTGTACATATTATTTGTTGGAATATTTGCTTGAATAAAAATCATTTAAAATAATAATTAACTACTAAAACTGCTGTCCATTTTGTGTAGATGAAGAAAGGGTATAAAAGGTCAGCAGTGTGACCGTCACTCTCATCTAGACTTTTATAATCATGTTAAAGCTGCTTCAGATGCAGATAAGAGTAATCGATTTGGAGAGTCCTTGAGTTTGGGAAAGTCTGAATAAAGGCGCAGGAAGATGATTATGACTCAGTTCAGAAAGGCATCTCCACTGTGGGCTGTGATTCCTCCCAGTATCCTGAAACTTCTGCAGGATGTGATCTGCTCTCCCTCAGACAGAAACAGCACATTTTTACTCCATCGTGATGTGAAAAGTCGCATGACCCTCACTCCCACAACGATAAGTTGTTACATCACGGTGTGAGAGTTCAAAACACATAACAACTTCTCCGATTTTTCTATTCCCATCTTAAAACCTGCAACATTTCAAGTGCAGCAACAAGCGTGGCAACCTGCGACAGGTGTGAACTTTAAGGACTTCACGCCACTAAAGCCTCATTTCATTTGCCTCAAGGATCTGAAGCTTATGCACAAGAGCACAGCTGCTTTTTAGGTGCTCTGGTCCAACTGGCCTACTTTACATAGTCTATCCCCACATAACATCCTGCCCCAATTCCTAAAGACAGACACCATTTAAAAGCCATTACCTAGCATCAGGAGACTCGCTTGCAGTGTTTGGGGCAGCGTGAGGGGCAGAAAATGAAAATTTAATCCTAAAAAGAGATTGATGACGAGCTGACTGATGACCGACTTTTGCCCAAAGCGACCCATTTTCCAGCCTCTCCTCTGTAACCCCCAGTGTGGCTGCACAAAAAGTTCAAGTTTTTATTAGCAACGAAATCAAATTCAAAGTCTGACTTCTCTATAGTTTGATCTGCTGATCAATATCAGGACTCACCTCGCAGAATCTGACCACAAGGCTCCTGTCGTCATGTAATAAAGTGTTCACTTCTTTTGCTTTGTCTGGTTAGTTTATGCAACAACGAGGAAACAAGGTGTCTAAAGAAGAGGTCTGCAACTCGATGCAAGTCTGACAAGACCCGAAGAGCTGAATAAATCAGAACTGAATTTGTCAGGCTGGATGCAATCTAATAGTTAACAGCAGTGTTAAAACACACACAGACACACGGCAGGAGTGAAACCAACAGGTTCATGTTTTCAAGGCCGATTCAGTTTTGCATTTCTGTAATGTTCGTGGCCTTGTGTGAGATTTTAAAACAGAACCCCTGAAACCAACACAGCAGAATTGGAGATATCCTGACTTTCAATCCCTGGATCCTACATTTCCCATAATGCAACTCAACAGAATCCTTTGTTAATCTCCCCCAAGCCAACCAACATAAACAAGTATTTGGTTATTTTCTACCTGGTTGAATTTTGTTTGAGAGAGAGACAAAGAGACAACATGGGAGAGATATAGCAGGTCCCTAAATCACTGTGGTTAATTACTAAATCACTTATTAATTACATGTTTCTGCGTGTGTTGAATAAATTAACAGAATTGGATCTCAGTCTTGGATATTTAATTATTTGTAAATTGAGCATCCAGCACCCAGTAATGTAGAAAAATGAAACACTAGTGGAGTTGAGCTTAAGTCCACAGTGTGTCTACGAAATTAAAAACAGCAGCAGATAAAACTGTAGTTCTAACAACACACTCGCCTTAAAATTATATTTGTCTGACAAATGCTAACAAAATACTAACAGGACTAACTCAAGATGCAGTGGCAGCAGTCTAGGACAGCAGGGACTCATCTTCACACCTGGCTAAAATGTGACTTCTGAACCAAACCTGAGCTGAACAACCTTTGCACTATGTAACACTGCGATAAAATTAAATTCAGTAAACGAACCAAACTGGCAACGTAATGTACAAACAAACCCAATAAGAGATACAAAAATTCAAATAATCATTCTGTGAAATGACGTCTTCTATAGAGTAACTTTGTGGAGCATGTGTTCAAATCAAAGGTTGAATGGATACTGACAGGGTGTGTGTGTCCAGAGTGTGATATGTAAATGTTGTCATTGACTGCATCATGCACTCGCAGTTTATTGCACCATATGTTCTCGTCATAACTGTGAAGCAGATAGTGACAGCCACTGGGAATGAGGACAATTGCGAGACACCTCATAGATATCAGACAGATTTCTTTGCTCTGTTCGTCCCAACGCTACCGGCCTACAAACCACTTTGAATATTTCTTTCAGAAGATTATCAGCTGTAAAATCAGTCAATCTGATCGAAGCATTAATTATTCCCTTTCCATGGAAACAGTGGAGTAATGACAGCTTCAGACGTCGTAAATTAAACCTAATGTGTGGCTGTCATGTAAGTGCAGCAGTGGCATGTTGGCACGTTGTCTCGTGTGTTGAAGGTGGTTAAATAAAGGCCTCACAGAGCTGCACCTCCCTCACAGCCAACTTGAAGGCGTCGGTCCAGCGGGGAGCTTTTTCAGCTCTTCTTCAGGCCCGAGTGTTAGGACTAACCGCTTGATAAATAATTTCAGTTTGAACAGTGGTACTTGGTGGCTGCTCTGCTTTGCTGAGACAGTGACACTGGCAAGAAGAATCGACAAAACAAGTCAACAAACAATGTTTGTACCAACAATCACTGCTGCCAAGTGTCTTCCCAAGAAAAACCAGACAAAATAGTTGTGGGAAGACACCAGATAAAGTCATTGCATAAATATAATTGAGGGGTTTCACTGTGTATGGTGAGCACTATGATCATCAAAACTCTTTGGATGAAATCAACAATTACTACAAGCTCCATCTATAAAATCTATAACAGAGGAGTAAACATTATATGGCTGGAATATGTCACTCTGTTTCTCTCCAAATGCTTTTACATGCAAGTTACTGAGAGGAAAATCTATAGCATATCCTAATGAATTGACACGATTACCTTGATGACAATAAATGTACCAACACTGTGTTATTTAACCCTTTGAACTCTGCAACAGAAATGGTCTGACCTACATCGCCTACATCTTTCTTCAAATGCTTTATATCACTAAAATCTCCACAACCTAAGCTAAAAGGTTTTGTAAGTTAATAAACACGATTAATAAAATATTGAAATTGTGTCATAAATAATAATACAAAAATCTGGCATATTTTTTCATCAAGTTTTACTAAATACCCACGGCCACCATGTTTTTGCACCACATGATGCAATGCGATTGACGCCATCTCCCGCAGGCAGCCCTGAACTGGCCGCGGGAGATCGTCGTTAGCATGATCCATTTAGCAGGTCTGTTTTCATAGGGTTCAATTACCAGGGCATCATAAGTCCTGCCAGTCTGCTCATTTCTTTGTTTGTCATAATTAATCACTGTATGACCAGTTCAAAATGTTGGACTTATGGTCTGTGGGCTAATTAGCTGGCTGAATTTCTGGTTCAGTTGCATCGGTTGTTGTAGCTCTTTTAAGTTTAATTATATGAAATATATCAAACAATTAATTTATCCTTACGCATATATAAATTAGAGGAATGACCTTGATAATAAATGTAATGGTGACATGTCTTTAAATACATCAGGGTGTCACTCTTTCTTCCTCTTGTGTGCTCAGTTCTGATTTCTTTGTCCTACTTAATGATAAATGATTATATGAACAGTCAAAAGTATGTTCGATGCTCCATAACAGGGAAAAATTTAACTTAACTGTCGTCTGTTTAAAATGCTCTCTGCAAGCCGGTGTCTGCACTCAGCCAAAGATGTTTCGTGAGGGAAGTATTATCATATCTTTGCCATGGAAACTGGACTTTCTTTGCAAAAGCATGCATTTTTAACTTTTCATATGTGGTGGGCTCTGGCTCGGAGTCAGACGTGGCCATTTCCACCAAAGATGTTGGGTCAGGTTTAGACATCTTAGACCAAAGACAGGGGAGACCGGTGGAAGAGTTAATAATACGTCTCTTAATTCTGAATTATGTTTTATGATTGTGATGCTGCTCTTTTTCTCGTTCACATGCAAGTAATGTGGGAGGAGTACAGGGCACAGTCTCACACTCAAACACACACACACACACGGCACATGTGCAAGGCGTACATAAAATCCTGCTAAACGCTGACAAAATAATATACAGAAAATATATGCTGTTGTGCGACCAATGAAAATGTTTAGTCGCATTTGTGACCACATGGGTTGCACTACGGAGCCTTAAGACATGAAAGCAAACATAAACATCAGGATTAGACTTGGTATAAGCAGATAATATTAGGAACTCAGATCAGGACCAGACAACTTGATCAGGACATCCCTAGTTGTTGTTGCCATTCTCAGTTAAAAGTGATTTGAGACTCAGACGAGAGAGAGAGTCACTTAATTTCCAAAAACCACCAAAGTGTGAACAAAAGGTTATGATCTACTTTCCCTTATCATTAGGCCTGTGATTGACTCTAAATAGCTTCCGGTCCGGCCATGCAGACTCTGAATCTGCTCCAGTCTACGTTCACAGCTGACGTGGGAACAGCCAGCAGTGAGACGAACCAGGTCAGCCCCGTGTCACCATTCAAACTGAAACTTTTAATTAAAACGTCTGCGAGACGACAAAATGGGTCATCCCAAAACCAGACGTTTAACATTTAAAAAGGCACTTATTTTTGGCAGAATAAGTAATGGAGCCCATATCAAGTCATGTCACGTCACTTTCTAAAGCAGCTGAGCAAAGATTTCGGCATGAATGTGCTGTACGCTTAAGAGAGAGTCATCTGAAAGAAGCACAGGTGACAGATCAGGCTTTTTCCACACCTGTAACCTGCCACATTACATTTCTGTCTCACATCAATGACGCAGTGGCGTTCCAGGAAAATGAGTCACTGTACAGTTCAAATACAACACTGCTTGTTCCTGAAGGTTGTTGTGCGCTGAGAATAAGCGCGAATACCGGCAGCCATTTGTACCCACGTCCCCGGTGATGACGTCAACACCTGAGAAAATCCCCCAACATCCGGGAGTGCAGTCAAGGCCGTCTGTCTATGTACGCCACCCATCTCCAGCTCGTTCTCTGGGGGACTCTGAACGCCTGGCCACCACCTATCAGATTAATCACTGATGACTCATAAAACAACCATGATGGACGGTGCAGACGATCCACCTCCTCCAACACATTTGGAATAAGCTCACCGGGTCCGGCAACCACAAGAAGTCACCTGTCATGCTACGAAGGACAGCAACTTCAAATCATCCACTGCGCTGCCTTTTAAGATGCTGAGGAAAATTTCACCCAAAATAAACACCAGAGTGTCGGATGCTGAAATTTTAAGGAACAAACCCCCTCTGATACTCTGACACCGTTATATCATCTATCTGTGATGTGCAATGCTTTTGTCATCAACTTGCTGTACCCACTTTCCCGTCTGCTTCCACTTCAGTCAGTGATTCCCTGCGTTTCCCAGAATGCCTTTCAACAGCCCCCAGAGAGTGGGCGTGAACTTGTTGATTTCACTCAAAGGTAGGCGTACATAGGCATACAAACAGCTTGAAAGTGTGATCATTCAGCTGCAGGGGTATACGCATCTATCATCGCAGCTCTGTCCCTTACTCAAACACATCATGTCCTGTGGCTGCACTGCGGTCTGCTCTGCCGAGGCTGCCGTGGACGGACAGAGGGCTCGCGCTTCCTCCTCTGCAAACCATTTTTGCCCTCATGTGAATGTTAAACGTTGGTGTGAAAGAGCTGCTTTCGGAAGAAGCACGTGCTCTTTGATTTTCAGGAACAAAAATAGGTTTATTTGATTAATCAATCACTTGATCAAGAAGATTAATCTACCGCAATCCTGACAATCAATTAAGTCATTTATCAAGACAAAGTCAAAAGTATTAATTAGTTTCAGCCTCTCAAATAAGAGGATCTGCTGCTTTTCTCTCTTTTATAATCTCTTTTTTTAAGACAAGATCTTGAGCTCTGGGAAACTGTGATGACCATCGTATGGACTAAACAATTATTCAAAAACATAATTACTGGACTAATCAATAATGAGAATAATCATTACAGGCATTTAGACACTGTTTTATCTTATTCTAAATTTAAGATCTTTGACTTTTGGACTGTAAATTGGATTAAACAAGCAATTTTAAGACATTACCTTTGGGCTTTAGGAAACTGTGATGGGCATTTGTACCATATTTCTGACTTTATATTTTTATTAAACAGTTAATCGCAAAAATAATCAAAAGTTGAATTAATGGTGAAAACAATTATTAGTTGGAGCCCTAGTTCAAAAACTAAAACATCTGGTGACTAAACTACAGTGAGGCTGCTACACACATCTGGAAAAAATTAATTAATCATTTAAGTAATATATCAAACAAAAATTCTAAACATTCACTGGTTGTAACTTCTCAAATTCAAAATTTTTTATACTATAATAAACAGAACATTTTTTGAGTTTTAGACTGTTCAATTTGAAGACATCAGTTTCGGCTCTGGGAAACAGTGACGGCCATATTTCCTCTATTACTGACATGTGACTGAACACATAGTCAAAACATTAATTAATAACTCAATAAAGAAAATTATGATTTTCTTCGCAGTCCTACTTTGACTGTAAAACATTCCTTGCTACCAAACTTCAGTCAGGCTGCTGGAAATATCTGGATGTGATGTGAAGATTCCACATCATCAACAAATGACACAGATCTCAGACCTGCAGGGTTTAGTGCCAAAAGGTTTTAGGCTGAAATTAAATTTCATCTTTTAAGTTTCACTTAGTCACTTTGCTGCAAGTGAAGTGTCACACCAGAAATTTCATGAGGCCAAACAGGCCGACCCGAGGTGTGTCAGTAATGAAGGATGGGAAGCACCTCTCCAATGCACCCTCACTTTACTGACCCGCTGAGGCAGGTGTAGGTGTGCAGCTCTAAAAATCCTGGTTAAAACACATCCTCAACCACACATGGCCCTGCAACCATATGCAAGGTGATATCATCCACAAACACGCACCTACACAGACACCTACACACATGCATGCCCAAACACACACAAATACACACAGTAAGTTAGGTAAGGCTAGCCAACACCTGTGAGCCCATGAGGCAGCAGTGCAGAGGGGAGTTTGCAGTGTTTCTGCATTAGCATGATGGCATTAGCATTCATGAGGCAATTATGCTTGTGTGAGTGTGTGTGTGTGTGTGTGTGTGTGTGTGTGTTTTTCTCTTCAAACTCACACATGCACACAAAAACACACAATTATTCCCTTTGTCTAAAGCTGCAAGGTGATGGGTGATGCTGCATTCAGGGCATCACAGTGAGACAAAATGGGAGGGTTTTGTTGCATGATGCAGAGGCGTAACTGTATTGTATGTATGTATGTCTGTATGTATGTATGTATGGAAGCAGATGGTGAAAACCTGGTCGCCTGTCTGACACTGCAGCACCAACAAAATGAAGGCATGGACCAAATACCTGTTTCAGCAGGGCTCCACACAGAGGATGCTGCTCCTATAGATGCGGCACCATTTTATCCCTCTGAAGAAAGGCAGAAGAAAACACATGAATTGAACTCGCTGGAGATGATTTTTTTTTTTCACCTCCTCAATAAATCAATGGAGGCTCAACAATAAAGCATCGCAGCGGCACACATGCGCCCTGGCTCTCAAAATGTGGCATCATGTTTAAGTTTATGTGTCAGGAAGCAGAATCAAACTGGACTCAGGCTGATAAAAATGTTTAACACATTTTCACCCACATCTCACCCGCTTTGAAGTTACACATGGTCAAACATTAAAAACACTTTAAACCACATTTTTTCCTCTCAAACCTGATTCTCTTACCTGCGTCCTTCTTCCGCTTTGATGCTGTTATGATTCCTGGATTGAAGAAAATGTGTCACCTACATGTTTCATTGTAATTCCAGAGGACCGAGCCGCAGTGAAGCCTCCCTGTTCGCCTCCAGTAGAAAAAATGAAAACGTATAAAACGCGCAACGAGACGCGGTGAAAAGGCTCCGACTGTTCGCTTCTCTTGTCCGAATGACTGAACCGACTCTCGGGCTCCGTGCGGTCGCTGCCGTCGCTCCCTCCGCTCCTCCGACACAAGCTGCTCTCGCTCAGGTCCGCCGAGCTCCCAGCGCTCCCGGCCGCTCATTGGACAGTACGCCACTCGCACGCGCTCGCATTCCTCAAGTACCTGAAACGATCGGCCAATCACGGAGCGGGTGAGTTTCAATCGGTGGCCTCTGATTGGCTGAGTCGGAGCCGTTGGTAAGTTCCCGACACGCGCGCGCAACTGTGGCCGTTTACAGGAAATGTAAATATTAATGCGCAGGTCCTTAATTATTCAATAAAATAATATGTTGCCGTTTATTATTATTTATAACTTTGACTGGATGTAACTTGTTTTATTTTATTTGTTTTTTGTTTGTTTGTTTAATAAAATAACACAATTTTGATTGTGAATGTAGCTAAAAATTAATGCGGAGCTGATTAATCATCCTCGTTAGCTCCGGAACTATATTGTTTAGCAGAATCATGACACCAAGTCTTATGTTTTGTTAGATTTAACTGAACATACATTTATTTTTTTGTGTGTGATTTTTTATTTCTACCTTTAAAAACACTTGTCCCTGTTAGCATGCTAGCAATCTAGATTCAACATTGGAGTTAGCTTAAAGGCACCTAATGATGAGGTTCGGAGACGTTGCTTACTAGCTAGCTAACAGCTAGCTAATGGTATATAATAAGAATTCGTTAGCATACGTCAGTCCAATAGTTTGTATAGGAGCAAAACAAGAGAGGTTGTGATCACAGATATTAAGTCACAGTCTCTCTTGACATATAACAGTTTATTGAAGTAAATAAATATTCAGAAGGAATATTTCACATTTTGAGGAGTAAAATACAACAATGGAGGAAATATAAATGCAGGTCAGGTGTTTGCTAATGTAACGCTAAAGGGTCGGTCTTATGTGTCCACTCCATCACTGAGGTGAATGAAATGTTGTTTGTGGGCTCAAACAACAAACAAAACAACAAAAAGGACAAATAAAACATTCAGCATCAACGTCTTTTAAGAAATAACATCATGGTTTCTCTGGATGAGACCTACTAAAGAAATAGTCCCTATAAAAAGTAGATCTGTAGTATTTGAACTATCTGCATGACTAGATAACAGAAGTGAGAATTTTTTTTGTCATTTTTATTATTTAAAGAGAATATAAATCCATAAAAGTAAGGTTTAACATCTCCCAGACTCTGTAATATATAATCATCTAGTATTCTAATTGACTTTGCAAGATTAATACCAGATTAATAAAGGCCTGGTATTAATCTCGTGAACTCTCTTCTGTGAATAAATAGGAGTTTAATAAGAGTTTAGGTGGGGTCGCCCTCCCCTTCCTCCCTGCTCCGAGCCCTTCAATGGCTGCTTGATGAATGGGAGGAAGGATGGAGGATGCAGAAGCGCCCAGTGATAATGCCGTGTCATCAGTTACCTTGACAACCGCAGCCCGTACATCTAACATGTTAATTATGAGGGTTTTTTGCCAGGAAATTAGCAGAGGCTTGTTCCCTCGTCTCGGCCCGGCCTCTGCGGCTCAGGCCTTCTCGCCTCCGTCGCTCGCTGCCGACTTAAACAACAAGAGAGAAAATATAATATGCAAATCTCTACGGCGCTCTGCCTCCAGCTTACATTCCCCTGCAATGCAAAGGTGGTCCTGATGCAGACGGCGGCGGCTTAACCGAAAGCAACCTCAGTTTGGACCAGAAGTAAAACCACCATTAATTTACTCATTTTAGCTCAAGTGATGCAGAAAGACACGAGCAGAAATATGATGGAATCCTGAACCAAAGATGCACGAGTGTTCACGTTTTAGCAGCAGCAGTCGGTTTTGTAACATGCACGCCGGCATGTCAGTGGAAAATAACAGATCAAATAAGTGACTTCAAAGGTCAGCAGGCAGTAAATAAAGCAGAGCGTTTCGTGTCAACGCCTGGCAGAGCTTCAGCCTCTTCAACGCCCGGGTTTCAATGCACGTGGGTTTTAAAGGCTTTGTCTCGGACGAAGCTTCATCTTTTACTTATGACGTGTTCTCATCTGTATCACACGTTTCTTGTTAAAGGACAGAAGTATTTCAGTGTTTCTGCTATTTAATGTTTTGTGGTTTATCTGTAAGTATTTGAATGGAGTGTTGGTCCAACATAAATTAAATTAATCACGTTTTCTGGGAGTTTAACTTCATGTATTCTGTATCTTTGTATTATATTTTGCTGATGCATCAGTCACTATTGACCCTCTGTGATGTTCCTCTCTGGTTAACATGACACTGGATTCACTTTGAGCATTTTATTTATTCATGCAAATGAATTCTTTATTTAAAGGCATTATGTATCCCAGAGTTTCTCTTACGGTTGAATAAGTCCAGCCAGGAACGGAACAAGGATTTTAGAAATACTGTGGCACTGCAGCACATCATGACCACACTTACACATTCAGTATGTTGTAGTATAGTATAAATAGTGACAAGAGATACAAAGACATAAACCCCTTTGAAGAATACTGATGAGGAAGCATAACTCATTTTGTGTTATTAATTAAATATGGACACATTTCAGCCACACCCAAAACAGAGCAGAGGTCTAAATCTGAAATTATAAATTGGTGTCATCAGTAATAAGATTATTTCCATATATTATTTTCAAGTTGTAAAAACCTCCAGAATACAGAGGACGTGACCTCAGCGTCCTCAGTGTTTGATGAGCGTCTGTTCACCTGCACAAAAAGTGTCATCATGTTGGGCAGTTGTTGTGTCGCATGGCCTCTGTTTTCAAGGCTTTTCACCCAGAACACTTCAGGTTTAAATATAGCAGACTATGAAATTTCATACTGATGAACCGACAACAGTGTGAAGATCATAGAGTTTACACAGGTCAAATCTCCACTGCATCCTTTACTACATAAAGTCACGCTCCTCAGATGTGCAGTTTTGTCAGACTCTCGCCAGCTGCCTTCAAGTTCTCGTCCATTTTCATGCATGTGAATATTTCATTCCAAGTCTGTAGGTTTCAGCGGAGGGAGCGGCGCTGACCTGAGCTCAGCAGTAACACTGTGGAGGAACCGCAGATGGAGAAGCTACACGTTGGTCTCTGCAGAAATAGCCAGAGGAGTTGGCACAGATCTCTCCAACCGTTTGCCAGCTGTTCCCTCACCAAAGACGACTCCTTTAATAAACAGCATATCTCACTGTGTTATACACACATCACAGCAAATACGACTTATAGTAGAACATGTCATTCATTCCGCTGTAAAGACGAAACACTGACGGTCCCTGAAGGTGTGTTATAACAGTATTACAGTGATTTAGGTTCAGCCCTGCAGTGAGACTTGGTAACAAAAGCTCCACGAATCAATAGATCAATACCTTCACTAAACTTACAATCGATGCCCTGATCAATTCTGAGCAGCGCGCTGAATTAAACGTGGGGGTTTCTGTGTGTGTGTTCAGCCTCACACTCAATATCAATGAGATTTTTATTTAAAACATTCATTTAAAAATCATCTCGATAGATTTGGTTTCAATCGACAGCATTAATCATTTATAGCGTTCCTAAATATTTAATGATGAGGCGTTCACTGGTCACATTCTGTAAAGGGAATCTATTTTCATCAGTTGGTTGTATCGAAACAAAGCCGTCACCAAAACACAGTGTGACTGGAAACTTAAAAGCGATTAAAAATCTCTGAAGGTCAGCTCATTGTTTGTGTCGGTATAAAACACCTCAGCTGTCAGAGAGGAATCGTCCATCGACGGAAACGTCAAAGTATTTCAGAGGACGTGGTCACACCTGGCAGCATAAAGCTGCATTTTCATCCATACAGGTGTTTTAACTATCTTCCTTTTGAGATATTAGTTTATTTGACATTATAAAAAGACATTAAATCACACGCCAGCTACGAAATGTCAAAGAAAAACAACATCCAAGACTTATTTCCATTCTAGCCTGAACCATGAGAGTACGGTTTGTGTGTCCAGACAGAAATCGTTTTAAAATCGTTGGAATCAGATGTTAAATTTTGACATTGAGCAGAACTGTCCAACATCAACAACCTGTCTCTGACTGTCGTCCTTCGTGTAAGAGACGTTAATGCAGTTTTAATAAAACAGGTGAATCTGAACATTTTCTATTGCTGTTTACCTGAAAATCAAAGTATGTGAGGAGCTTTTCCATTGGTTATGTTTGTATGTATTTGTCCTTTTGTTATATCTGCTTATGTGTGTTTTTCTTTTTCTGTTTTATGGTGTGAATCTCATGAGAAACATCACTGATCCCAAAGATGTGATGTGTTGTTTTCCTTCATGTGATCACTGGAGACCGTTTCAAGCAGCGTCAGGTCTTATTTCCTGTGTTTGTCTGCAGAAGCGTCATCACCAGAAAATGCTCACAGCAGGTAATCAAATTATTCAGTCCTGAGTATACGTACAAATGTAAGAAAGGTCCGTTTGACTCGGAGCATTTCAAAGAAAATACAACCAGAGGGTGAGCTGCAGTTTGCAGATCATCAGCAGTAAAGAATTCAGGTTGGAAAAGATGTTTCTCTGAGCTCTGGATGAAAATGCAAGAACAGAAAGCTGGAAAAGAGACAGAAAAAAAGCAGAGAGAGATTTTTTTTTCAAGAGCAAAATTAGAGCGTGTGGAGGAGGAAGATATGGCCGAGCAGATATGATTCAGAGAGGGCAGCGTGGTGTGAGGTACTTCTAGAAGAAATGAACCTTTAATGATCCCCTTGGGGATTCAGTCCGACCGTCGGCGGAGGACGAGGAGGGACTCGGCCGTTCTGATTAGACGAGGAAGGTCAAACTCTCAGGTCTCCTGCAGCCGACAACACGGCGTTAGTGGACACCTGATTTGTTTTCTCTGGCCTTTCTCGAGCCCCGGCGCCTCCCCCACTCTCTCCTCTGGACAGGAAATCAGTCAAATCCCCCGGAGGCTTTCTGCACTCAATATGGCTGCTTGTTGGTGCGTGTGGGAGAGAGAGCGCCGTCGTCTGCAGGATGAGTTTACAGATACAAGGATGTGATGCAGGCTGAGTGAGGCTCATTTTACACTGTCATTAAATGTGACGCGTCAGTCGTGATGGAGGTTCCAACCTGAGCACAGACACTAAAGCTTCATATGAAATTATATATTTTTAAAGGAGTTTTTTATGACTAGAAAAAGGTCTTTTTCGGCAGGTTTTGTATGAGGTTGTTATCTTAATGCAGTTTATGGCAAATCAAGACTGTAACATCTGAAAGAATATCAAATAATATTCTTAATCACTTTCTTGAGAGCTGAGAAGATCGATGTAAGATCATGTGTCTGTACTTCAAGTATGAAACTAGAGCCAAGACGCGATTAGCTTAGCTTAGCATAATGGCTGGAAGTGAGGGGAAACAGCTAGCATGGCCCTGTGCAGATCTACCAGTTTACAACATTTCAAGTAACAGCAACCAAAAACCTGAAAACCTCCTGCAGCTCTGGCCAAAACCTTGACAAACTTTCACCAGCCAATTTGCATTGTGGGTAATGTAGGTGCCAATGACAATGACAGTATGACCAGTATGAAGGAGACCCCTGAAACTGAAGCTGGAATTCAGCCATCAGTCATTTTAATATTAACACCTGTGCTTTTCCTTCTGTTGAAAGATTTAATGACATTTTTATAAAATATCAGCTGTAGAATAAAATTACTGGTGTTTAGCCATTTTAGGGGAAAATAAATGGAAAAGAAAGGTTTAGTCCTTGTTTATAATTCTGTGTTTCTTCAGTAGAACAAAGGGAAATCGGTAGTTTATTCCAAAAATGCTAAAATATATATCCAATATGGAAAAACAATGTATTTGTCAGCCATTTCTCAAAATCACAAAACAGTCAAGCTTCAGATGACTCCTGATTTCAACATGACAAACCTTATTTTTGAGCTCATTTTATCAGAGCAGGTGTCAGTTTTTTACACAGTGAACATCTTTATTATTGTGTTTCTCACATGTTGGACACATTTCAAGCTTTGGGCCATTATGATCTCATTACAGTACAAGAAGAACATGAACTGACCAAACCAGCACAAACCAAATGTTCCTGCCGTCAAAGTCAGTGAAGACAGTAAATGAGTTGTGTCTGTCCTGTTGGAGCGTCAGGAGACGGTTGATGGTGGGACAGCTTGTTGCTCTCCTGATGTGATGTTCTGTGACTGAGTCATAGTTTAGTTTCCCCTGCAGGCTGTGTTCATGTCACCCTCCAATCAGAGGCCGGGGACTGGAATAACACAGCGCGGGCTGAGGTGCAGACCGACTCTCGACCTGTGTCACATGTCACGCTTCTGTCCCACCTCCGTCCTGCTGCCTCTTACAGCTGGAACAGCATGAAGGATCTTTGCAAACGCTGGGGGAGTGTTCGCAGCGAGCAGCTGTGCAGAGCCCGCAGCACTTCACAGTCTGGGAAACTTTCTCAGGGCATTTTCCGAAGTCTGCTCCAGCAGCACCGCCGCCAACGCTCGTCTCTACAGTAACATGTATGAACGGATAAGCGTCAAGACGCTAGAATGTAGGTCAAAGCAAAGATGGCGTCCGCTTGAATGGAAGCACGCTGTAAGGTATGCACGCTCAGGACGCTGAGGGAAATGTCCTCAAAAATTAGGAAGGTTTCTATTTCAGCACGTGTGTTTCATATTTGAGACAACACAACATCTGACGAGCTTTAAGCAGCGATCACCTGATTCTGATGTTGACATGGAGCAAATGTTCTCGTTCACAAACAGCTCGTTCTTCGTTGTGTCTCATAAGGCGCAAAGACAAAGAGAAAGAAAACGAGATCTTTGTTTCCGTTCCTCTTGTTTTCTCATCTTTTTCCCATCGTCTTCAGCCTTACATCACTTCCTCCGGGGCAGGAGGGAGGGGTGGGGTGGGGTGCGTTTGACGCTGCAGTCGGCGCAGCGCTGCTCTCAGTGGTGGACCTGCCAGACCTCAGTACAGTCAACAGACAGGGATGAGTCAAAGTGTCCTCTGGCCAGCAGAGAGTGCGTCACTCATACACATGAGCAAACACATGGACACACACATGGACACACACAAGCATGTATGCAGAGGGACCAACCCTGCGTCTCCAAAATGTGTGAAACCAAAATGCTGCTTCGTGAAAGTTTGAGTTCATCCTGTTGCTGTTCGAGGACACATCTCCCTCAAGAGCAGCAAATAAACTGCAATTGCATTTTCACATTTATCCACCAGGCTTTTAAATCTGTTATAAACTGAGCTGAAACATTGACTTTATAGCTAATACAACAAAAGTTGACAGGAAATTGCTTTGGTGAGCTCATTCAGAGAAACATATATAACGAGGCTGAGAGTCCACAGTCCTGCGAGCAGCTCTGTGGGACTGAACGCAGGCACAGTGCTTTCAGATAAATGCTGAAATAAAACAATAAAATCAGCTAAATAGAAATGAACGATGGGGTCGGTTTGATTTTTTCACGTTGCTCTAATTTTATTTCCAAACTCCAGATTCTGTTGTGTCACGGCATCGATGCACAAACGTCCACGTCTGCATAGCGACGTGTCTTAGAATCGAGAAGTTCCTTCACCTCTAGTTATGATGTGGCGTACGCGCAGTCATCTAAGAAAAAGACAGCGAGCGAGAGTCTCTAGCAGCCAACACACTGCCAAACAGCAAAACACGGCCATATGGCGCCACATCTCCATATGTCGCTCGATGGTTTACATGAGGTAAAAGTGTGTGAGGAGTAAACAAGCGGCGCTCGGGCTCACGCACATGAAAGCAGCGAGAGGGTAAATAAGTGGGGCGGTGGAAGCCCAGAGGGGAGGGGAGGGGCGGCAGTGTGTGTGTGTGTGTGTGTGTGTGTGTGTGTGGCGACACACACCACTGAGGTGCCCTTTAGCAACACAGTTAACTCCTGGTAGCCGTGAAGGAGCCGTGAAGGAGCCGCTCAGCGGACGGCAGAGGAAGCCGCTGTGTGTTCTGGGGAAAAAAACGAAGGTGTGAATGTGTGACGGTGTGAGGAAGAGTAGCATCTCTTTAATGAACGAGGGTTAGAAACTGAGCAGAGAGGAAACACGGGGAAGTGTCCTCTCGTGTGTCCTTCACTGGAGAAAGTGTGATGCAGTCACACACAGGCTGCTGGAAGTGTTTGGCCTCTATGTACATCTGAAAAGTTAAATAATTAATATTTTAAATAAAAAATATTTCATTTTCATGCAGTAAATAAACATTTAATAAATAGTTTATAACACAATAAGCACTTGAAATATTATTACGAGACCAGCCTCCACTTCTGGGAGCTCGCAGGAAGAGTTGTTACAACCCCTTGATTAACTATTAATATTGCTTATAAATGCTAAATTAGTGGTTTAAAGTAAAGTGACCATTATTATTATTTATTCATGAACTCATAGTTGGGGTCAGTTAACCAGGTGAGGACAGTGACATTTGAGCTTAAGTGGCACTAAGACACCTGAAACTGTCCGTCTTTGCCTAAACACACTGTTTAGGCCTGAAGCCGAAACGATCTGTCAATGGATCAATCAGGGATTGACAGAAAATTAATCAGCCATTAACTTAATAATTGATGAATCACTTGAGTCATTGATCAATACAGAAAATCTTCAGTGTCCAGTTTCTGAAATGTGAAATGACCCTGTTATAAGAATGCATTCATAATTATAATCCAGTATTGTCAAATTCTGCATGATGAGTACTTTTACTTTTGGTACTTTAAGTACACTTTGATGCTCATACTGTGTTTTTACTTAAGTCTGATTTTGATTGCAGTTTTACTTCAGTATAAGATCCGAGTTCCTCTTGCATCACTGCTTTATGTGAATTATGTAAACATGTACCAGAAACATGTGCTTGAAATATGAAAAGTAAAAATAGTCAGAATGCAAAATGGTCTTTTAATGAGTGCCACATTATTAATTCATAACTTACTGTATAAGGAGCATTTTAATGTTGCAGCAGGTCCAAGTAGAGCCAATTATAGCTACTTTGTATAGTGCTGGAGAGGTAAATCATTTATGAAGTTATCATGTGTTTAATGTAAAATTGTACAATGTTTAAGTAAATGTAAATAAAATGTCAAAGTGCTTTGTTCCCCTCCACCTCTGACAGCTGATCTCAGGGAGCAGAAATGAACCAATATGAGACTATATGAACAAAAGGATCTTCACATCCACCTTGATCCAAACGTAGCTCCAGCTAATGGGTTTCCTCAACAAACAGGCGGCAGCTTCATTAAAGCTTTATTGTTCCATACAGCTCCACATAATGCAGTCGCACTCCTGAAAGGTACAGCTCTCCCTGCGCTGCTCTGTAACGTTCACGCTGTTCGCCGCTGAGGTGACAGGTGCAGCAGTAATGGAGGTTTACCTGTCGGGTCAGAGCAGCCGCAGCAGGACCGCCGCTCCACCTGATCCACGCAGCCCAGGCTATTTTCACTGTTTGTTCCAGATTAGAGTCACCTGCTTCCCACCATCAGCTCCTCTGATGGAGGCCACTCAACTGTTGATACAGCGATAATTCATTTGTTAGAAGATTCATAAAAAAAGACAAAGCAAAACAAAGAAACTGGGACAAAATGAGACAAAAGTAACATTAAGTCTTTGGAAGAGTGTTATAGGTATTATTGGTATTAGTAGAATGTAATTAAGTACATTTACTCAAGTACTGTACTAAAGAACAAATTTGAGGTACTTAGTGTTTTTTTTTGGTACATTCTACTTCTACTTGACTACATCTGAGGCAAATGTACTTTTTTACTCCATTACATTTGTCTTCACTTACTAGTTACTTTTCAGATTACAGTTTTTCATATCTTTTGTCTAACTCTTGTATCGTGTTCATGACTTTCTGTAACTACAAACAGGTCATAGCTGATATTTTCAGGTGACTCTTGCCTGTACGTGAGAGCTGGATATTAAAGCAGTGTTTGTTAATCTGAACGTTAAAGATGATCACAAACCACCACACGAGCTCAGTTTTCTGAAAAGTAATTCTTTTATTAATATTTTACAATCCTTTATTCATGGTTATGTCATTATTTACTTTTTCAGCGCCACTTTGCAAGTGTCATTATTTCATGCTGTCTGACGACAACAACAACAAATAAACAAAAAACAAAGGAGAGGTTTGAAGAATGAGAGTCTATACAACACTTTGTCAAGGGGCAGAGAGAGTTTCACATTTCGGCTCTCGGATTGACCTCCCTTCCTCTTGTCAAAAAAAAAAAAAAAAAAAGTAAACAAAAGGTTAAAAGCAGGACTGTCAGTCAAGTGAATAAGTGTAGAGTTGTCTGTCTGTCTGTCTGTTTGGCTATAAAAACACCCCACACTCCTGCTGAGAAGTTAATGATCTTTAAAAAGAACAGGGGTCCTCGTTCTCCTCTGGCTTTTAAAACGCTTCCCCCATCTCTGAAAAAAGAAAATATACAATCTACTACAATTAATCCAACAAATACAAAATATAAAGATGGCCTCTCTTCCGCTGCTCCAAACATTGGAGGACAATATTCGTATTTTTAAAAAAGCCTTTTGTGAAATGAAAAGGGCCACTGGCAGGTAAAGAGGAGGGACAGTGCTCGTGAGCTTCCCAGATGATGTTTAAAAACTCCAATTTTGGTACGAATCTGTCGGGGAGGATTATTTAGTCGTTGTGCTGTGGCGACGGGAGCTGCTGGCGGATACATTTCCTCATAAAATGATCTATCAAATACTTCCTGAGAAATAAAGGAAATATCTACCTGGCATGAAGAGAGGAGGAGGGGGAAAGCTGGCCGGCTGAGCGAGAGAGGGGGGGGGAGAGAGAGAGAGAGAGAGAGAGAGAGAGAGGGGGGGAACAGAAAATCCAAGTGTTTGAGTTATAAAAAAAAATAATGATAAAAGAAGGAAAAAGAAGCTGCTGTGAGTTGGCAGCAGAGTTCAGGACGCAGGGTGTGGGAAAAGCTAAAACCATGACTTGTTGGTTGTAAGAACTGGGCAGTGAGTGTGTGTGTGTGTGTGTGTGGTGGGCCCAGTCGACTCATTCGAACCCTTCAGTGTGTAAACATGGAGCAGAGAGCTGGAGGACAGAGGAGATGTGGGCAGCAGTGCTGGTGTTGCTCAGTTTGTGCTCTTCAGCACAGAGAGAAGAGGAGGAGGAGGAGGGAGGGAGGAAGGGAGGGAGGAAGGGAGGGAGGGAGGCTGGTGGGAGACTAACAAACTGTCCATCCAGCTGCTGGTAGCATCCAACACCCACGACGCTCACACTGATCACTGCTGGAGCTTCATGCGTTCAACCATCAGTTCACTGAAACGACATGTTTTCACTCTCGTGGTATCTCGTCTTACAGACGTCTCTGCTGTCATGTCTGTGCAGAAAATATGAAGCTTCAGCCAGCAGCTGTTTAGCTTAGCTTAGCACAAAGACCGGAAACCCAGGAGGAATCATGTTTGTTTAAAAACCAAAGAGTTAAAACGACAGTTTTGTGGAGGGACACGTGTGGACAGCAGGACGTTAACAGTCCTCCCGCTCAGTAAGCTCAACAGTTTTTCAACGGAATAAACAAATGATACACAGAACTTGCTCATTTGTGAAGAGTTGTTAATCGTGTGCTAAGCTAAGCTAATGGGCTACCAGCCGGAGCGTCACATCGAACGTGCAGACATGACAGTGGTATCAATCTTCTCGTCCACCTCGCTTTACCTTTGCAACTATTTGTATTTCCCAAAATGTCCAAGTTTCAAATATGTATGTATGGAAACACAAATGAAGATTCCTCATGTGTCCAAAAGACGAAGGCAGTGTGAATAAGACAAATTAAGCTCCCTCCCACTGATTTTAGACCATTTCACTCTGACCTACAAAAATTCAGACACCTGGACATAAAACCAAGCATCCAGAGTCGTAATCCGCTGGTTATTCTGCTGGTAGCTTTGTTTGGGGAACTCTGGATATCAGGCTCACATTTTGGCAGCCTCCTCGACACAGTGGAGGTAAATGGAGTTCAGTTTTTGCTCCATAAAGAGCTGAAAAAGATTTTAACAACATCTCTGAATGACCCTCAGATTTCACTGGAAACAGTTTTCATAGGACTATTTTTAGATCCAGTAAAAACTGTTAACAAGTGAGTCCTGTGGTTTTCCACAGTAACAAGGACATGGTTCATTTCCACAAATAATACTTCATTTACCTTCATTGTGTTGGAGGCAGAAATCTCAGATACCAAAACCAAACCTACGTGTGTGTATGAGCAGATACCACAAGAGACAAAAAGCTTGGTTTCTTTACGTAATCTGGGTGAACTGACTCTTTCATTTGAAGACACAAGGTGAACGGATGAGCCACCTGTGAAAGCTCAGGGGCCAAACAAAGAATTATAAATTCAATTCTGATTTTCCCGAGCGATGATCCCTTTCCTCTAAAAGCAAACTGTGATATAACACTGCCCACCAGGTAAAGACAGTTACTACCAACACCTCACTGGCTGTGTTGTCACACTCCTCCACTGTGGCGAGATGGGAGGAGGCAGGGCAGGATATTTTTAGACGGCAACGGCTGGTGGATTCACACAATGAACCAGCCACTTCTACCACTTCACAAGAACACAACAGCAGGACCTCTGAAAGACAGTTAAGTGCGAGAGAGGCCTGTGGCGCCACCTACGACCAACATTTACCCACATTTGGCTGCTGCTTGTGTTTATTTTCCACCCTGGCGAACAGACGCTTGGGCTGGTGTTACGTCTACGGCAGTCGGGTCGGGTCAAGCTGAGCCTCTGCACACCAGCGGCAGGTTCACTGGTGGAAGAATCGGCGTGTGAGGCTCATCAGCGCTGAGGCGATGAAGCTCAACGAGACCTTGTTGTAGCAGCAGCAGCAGCAGCAGCAGGAGAACATTATTCAGCCGCTGTTTCCTGGCAGATGAGTCCATATAAACAGCCGACAGGGAAGCCAAAGCGAAGGATGCTCATGTTTTTGTTTTTATTTTACCTGAGTCTCCCACAAAACCTCATTCCATTCGTTTAGAGGTGAAACTCTTCATAAACTACATGAATTTAACGACCCGAAACTTGAAATTTTGTTTTCACGCAGCGAAGTTCAGGCGATATTCTGATCCAGAGGAGGATCTGCTGCCTTGTTATATATTTGGTAGCATTGGCCAATTTATTAGGTACAACCAGCTAAAACTGACACAGTCTAATGCAACAGCAATGCAATAAATCACCATGAAGGTTATGTTGATTCAACTCACGTTGATTGAACTGTACGATCACTGTCACTGTTGAACTGCATTAAACTGACAGGTGTTCCCATTAGTTCAGTTACACTTCATTTATATCAATGAATAACAGAAACACCTCCCTGTATTTCACAACACAATCAAAATGATCACAGAGTTGAATTAACAGCAGTTTGAACAAAAACTGAACATTACAACCTTCATGAAGGGAACATTTACTCCAGGACTGTTGTATTAGACTGGATTAGTTTTAGCTTGATTGCACTGAATAACATGTTCGGGTTCTTACTGGTTCAGATTATGGGAGGCTGCAGGTTACAGATCTTTAAGTTCCTGATTGATCTCAAGTCAGTTTGCTGGACTCACAAAAAGTCACGTTTCACCTGATTCCTGCTGCTGCATCGCTGCTGAGATGTTGTAGCACAGACTCAGTGAGTGTGGTTGTGGTTTGAGGCTTCTACACTCGCTACCTTTCTGGGTTTTCCTTCGTCTGTTTAGAAAGTGGACAGAGCCTTTTCTCAAGGATTAACCAATTATCTTTGGTTCTTAAGGGACTAATATAAGCTAAAGTTTTTAAAGCCAACGTAACAGGATGACACAGAGGGTGAAAAGCACATGATAGTCTGAATATTAGGTGTGATTTTTGTGTCTTATCTGCCAAAACAAACCAAAGTCCTGTCATTTTAAAGAGAGTTCCAGTTCAGGAAATAAAAGGCCTGATGATGGAGGGGTGAAGAGGAGGAGGAAGAAGAGGAGGAAGAGGAAGGTGACAGGGTGGGAGGAGGAATCACTGCCGGGGTGAGGATGATGAGGTGGGGTCGGAGGGTCGGCCCTCCAGCCCGAACATCTCCTTCCCCCAACGAGCTGAGATCAAATCCAGGAATGTCAGCAGGTGGACCACCCTTCTTCATTTGTTTGTTCTCCGTCCGTCTGTCCCTCTCTCTCACTTCCTCAGCTGTCCGTTCATCTGTCTGTCTGTCTGTCTGTCTTGCTGCAGGTCACTGTAGGTCTCGGTCTTCTAGGTACCGGTACTCAAACGTGAAGCCTTCTTTCTTCCGCTGGCCCCATTTCTCATAGTCAAAGTAAATGTACGTTCCCTAAAAAAAGAACAATTCAATGCACAAAGCTTTCTGTCAAAACAAAGTAAGAGCAATTAACAGATGACCTGGTTGCCTGACAATTAAACCTGCACTAGGAAAATCCTTTTGGAGCCACTCCCAGCATGCTTTGTGTTAAAGGCAGCGTAACAGACTGGACATTCACAGTCGATCACAGGGCTTCAGTTAATCCACTGCCACAAGAACAGACTGTTTCAAAATGGTTAATGTCTCGAATAACTGATAACTCACCAGCAGCACTAAGAAGGAAACAAGTTTTTTTCTCTAGAACCCACTAATCTGCAGTGTTTCATTTATATTCAACAGGGTTGTAGCATCATTTTTCATATCTGAAAAATGTATCAGGATCGAATGAAAAGCAAGATCCTGCTCAACTTCATGTCTATTGTACTGCAGATTAAAAATCAGGTTTCCAAGTTTAAGATCCTTCACTGTGAACCATGTGTTCTTTACATTTTTGCTGATTATTTTTGAATGCAATTTTAATTTCAACTGTTTCAAGCAGCCATTGGTTTTCATTCATAAGTGCAGTGAACAAAAACAGATTAGAGAACTTGAAACGTCAACGCAAAGCGATGGCTGCCTAGAACAGTAGAAGCAGTGTGGTCTGAAAATCGCTAGCTGAGCTGTCAACTGGGAGCAATCTGTAGTAAAAAAGGTAAAATGTGCAAAAACACTGGTCTTCAGTTATTTTTCACACTTTGTCAACAAGAGATTAAAGATGTGACGCTGACCTGCTCAAACTCATCAGTAATGGTCTTGGGTTCTTCGTGCCTCTGAAACCACATCATGTACTTTGTGTGGAACCTCCATGACTGCTTCTTCAGGGCTTTGGCTGCCAGATACTGGGCCTTAGTGCCCTGCAGAGAGGGGAGGAAGAGGAGGAGAGAAGAAATGAGAAGAGTGACGAGGAAGAGATGAAAGAAGGATTTAATTAGTATGAACACATCGTGACACATCAGATAAGACGATGATGTACATTTGATCCAGTTTTCTACAGAACAAAGAAACTTGTGTTTTGATATCATGACGCAGACACTCGTCACATCGTACCTCCAGGTAGTAAAAGATGAAGAAGAGCGTTTCTGTGGAAAGTCTCTGGTAAAACTCTACAGTGTCGGAGTGGGGCGGTGGCACCTGGTGGTGGAAAGGCAGGGTGGGGCAGGGGTTCCTCATCAGGTACTGCCTGTAATATCCACACAGAGGGAGCGTTAGTGGGACATAACTGGAGGAACGAGGGAAAATGAGAATGTGTAATAGAAGTGAAAAAGCTGCACGATTAAACCAATCAAAACGACTGGTTCAGGTTAGAGCTGACTCTTATTATTAATAATGTGAACTGAGAGGCTTAATTAAGGCTGATTCTTTAAATATGTGCCTCAACAATCAATGACACCAAGATAAAGGGTTAACTCTGTTATTGGGTGTTAACTCAGTTATTAGTGACACAGTATAAAAATGCTATTTGACACTGACCCTGTCAAACATTAAAGGACTTCTTCACCAATTTAGCATTTTTCTCCTGCAACACTGTCAGACATGACTGACAGTTTCAATAAAGGATCAAAACTGATGCGGCAGAAGCAGCAGATATCGTCTTTTTAATCCCATGCAATCTTCCTCCTTGTCAAAACATGGGGGAAATATTACCCACAATGCAACTCAACAGCCAAAAGGTGCATGTGGTCATACTCCCTGAAACAGACTTTGATGTGTTCCCCTTTAACATTCTGTATTTGCTGGATTCAAGACTAGAACCTCAAACAAACAAATAATTAAAGGTCGTGATAACTAGAATCCGTATCAACACACCGGCTCTAATGTGAAAAACAGAATAGTTTGTAAGTCTAAAGCCATGAGGCTCATGAAGTATCTGTCACGTGTACTAAAGTGCCACAGCCGTCACCTGAGTAAAATCCAGAACATCAAGATGGACAAAGAGGTTTTTGTGGACCAATTAACGAATCCATTAGTGAGATCGATCGACAGATTCACCTCCCTGATGGCAGGAAAAGTTGGAAAATCTGTCCACTCTGCCCAGATGCACTTTCCATCTAAACCCTGTATTTTTAGATCAGTGACAAACCCAGTTTGTCCTTTCTGTTTCCATTAGGCTGTTTCAATGTTAGCCAGGTCAGCGAGTCCCAAAAATACTCATCATGTCCCACTAACAGGCAGAAAGTTTAAGACTGATGACAGTCTTAGCACACAGCACACTGCACATGTGCATACACACTTACTGGTTACACACACACTATACAATAACAGTAGGTGTGCATTAAGACACATTAAGATTTTCCTGTTGTGTGTTTGTTTCACTCAGCTGTTGAGACCATAATCTTGTTTTAAACACAGAAGGAGAAATCCCTGCAGTCTGTGTGTGAGTGTGAGTATGTGTGTGTGTGTGTGAGTGAGTGTGAGTGTGAGTGTGTGTGTGTGTGTGTGTGTGTGTGTGTGTGTGTGTGTGTGTGTGTGTGTGTGTCGCTCTCCTCCTCTGACTGTAAAACACAACAGGTACTGTAGGACAAGAGGGTTTGAGTGTTTGGATTTAAATGTCAATTGTACATGTGTGGGCTGACTGCACTGTAGATACAGAACCAGTAAATCTGTTCTCTAATTGTGCCTGCTGTGTGTGTGTGTGTGTGTGTGTGTGTGTGTGCTGTGTGTGTGTGTGTGTGTGTGTGTGTGTGCCTGCTGTGTGTGTGTGTAGGTATGCTACATTACTGCATACTGATTAAATGCCACATCATTCCTTGTATGAAATAAATGTGCTGCAGCTGATTAGTTCTGTAGACGCTTGATTTAAGTGGGATGAAAAAGAAAAGCCGCTGAATCTGGACCAAGTTCTTCTTAATCTTTGCAAATCAAAAGCTTTGACAAACGATGAAATTTCAACAATCGAATATAAAAGTTTTTTCAAGGATGCCTGACTAGACCACTGATTGAGCCTCTTCTGTCCCTTTTAATTTTTACTCATTTTCACAGTTTAACAAGTAGAGGATCAATTCAATACCTGATTTTATGTTTTTAAACATTTACAACAGTAATGGAAATTAACTAGGTGCAAGTTTACTCAAGTGCTGTACTCATACGTATGGTTAATGCTTAGTACAGTTTATGCTACTGCAAAGAACACAGAGTGGATTAAAAACATTTCTCTGAAATTTTGAATGCAAAATACGTCGTCGTGTTCATAAAATATGAAGCATTGTTAACCAAAAGTGTATAAAACAGCTGGTTTCTCACAGTGGTGGAAGAAATACTCTGATGTTTTACTTAAGTTAAAGTACCAATACAACCAAGTAAAAGTCCTGCATCCAAAATCTTACTCAAGTAAACGTACATTAAGTAATGGCATTAAAATATACTAAATGTTCCACAATAAAAGTACTCTATGCAGGATGGTTCCTTTCAGAATAATATATATTACTGGACTGTAATTACCAGTGTATTAATGTGTAAGTGCCATTGATGTTGCAGAGATTCAGTGGAGTACAAGTACAAAGTAACAGAAAATGGAAATACTCAAGTAAAGAACTTCAAAATTGTACTTAAGTCCAGTACTTGAGTAAATGTACTTTGTTATTTTCCACCACTAGTTACTTTTTAATGCATCAATAACAGCCACCCACTAATAATAATAATTATACTGTAACACACTGAAGGTCATTCGACATCACTGGTACGTTTGATGCTGTAAGTCCACTTCGCTGAGTTATGATATAGCTACTTTTACTTAAGTAGAGAATCTCAGTACTTCTTCCACCAACAAAATGTGGAAGGCAGTACAAAGACTGGCTGCAGCATGAAAGTTTGTTACGGTGTTTGCTGGAAGAAAGTAAACTGTATACATTTCACTGCACCTGATCCTCTCGGAGTCGGACGGGTGAGGCATGTGCGTCCACGCCGCCTCCTCCATGGCCTGTTGGTAGAGCTGGTCTTTGGACAGGGGAACCGGCCCCAGTGGGCAGACCCCCAACGACGGGGGGATGCTGACCTCAGAAAGCGAGGGCTGAGGTGCTGACGGGGGGCCCGAGGGGGCCGTAGTGCTGCTGGGGAAGATGTCTGAAGAGAGACAGGAGACGGAGAATTAAAACATACAAGCAACAGGGAGAAAGGGTGATGGTGAAGGAAATTTGAGGATGTTGGGGAGTGAGAGAAGATGTGCAGAAGGGGGAGGGATTCAGGATTTGAAGTCAGAGAGACAAAGGGAGAGAAGTTGAGTCAGGGCTGATAATATCATCAGCAGTTTTTGTTCAGAGGAGGCTGAGAGTGGGAGGTGAGATGACATTTTGTTCCATTAAACTACAGCTTTTCTATTTCTGCTCTGTGGCAACCCTCTATCTCCTTTTATTAAGGATCATATGTGTGTGTGTTACCTGGGGTGAGGTGCAGGGAGGGCACGTCTCCCTCCATCCCTGAGCTGAGTGCTGCTCGCTCGGCCATGGACTTCAGGCTGCTCAGAGGCTCCTGGGGCTGATGAGGACAGACAAGGAGACTCATGGGAAACAGACTCTACCGGACGTGTGCGCACAGTTAACATACCTGCCCCTACAGAGGAACACGAGTTCCCGCACCAGTGATAATGTTGTCATGGAAATCACTTTGGCTTCACTTTTTCTTTGTACACTGCTCTGTTTAATTACACAAGTACAGTACAAGAGTTAAGCTCTATGAGAGCGGCGTGCAGGAGGCATCCTGATCAGATCTGACCAAAAATATGATCATGATAATCACAATATATAAATTTAATGCTGCCAGTTTGAAGAGTGCGCTCATAACGACTGAGTGGTTCATTAGTTAAACTTCAGAATATAGTTTATGGACAGAAACGAATAGAATCACAAACATTTAACTGTGCAAACATGACTCAGTTTAGAACTATGAGTTTAAGACTATACTGAATGAAATCTACATATAAAGATTTAACTCTGCTTTAATGCTTTATCTGCCTTAATAAAAGAGAACAAGTTAATTTGCCTTGTAACATATTTAAATAACGGTGTGGTCACTGGGATGGAAGCTTTTCAGATGGTGGAAAAGATCTGATGTGTTTCCCATCTTCACTTTAGACAAAATATATTTGCAGTGTCTGAAATATTTTGCCTGAACAGTCACCATGAGACCACAATAATCCTCACTAGGATTTCACTGTTGACAGCATTAATTAAATGATAGTAGAAGCATAAACAGTTTGGAGTGTGTTGCCTGCAAATTAACAGTCTGTGGAGATTTAGGATATTAGGTATTAAGTCTTTTCTCTTTACAAAGAGAAGAACTTGCAAACAGCACATTGTGTCTACAAAATCTCACATTGAAAAGATGAAAAAAAAAAGATAAACACTAGCTCTCCAAAATCCTGAGCTGCACAATGGCAAGGTGTGTGTGTGTGTGTGTTATGACATTTACACTTGTTCACGCTGTTTCTGGTTACATTATTTGCATACAGAAAAATAGATTTGAACATAGAAAAATAAATGCATGAGACATAAGAATGGACAAAAATGCAAAAAATAAATAAATAAATAAATAAAGCTAAAACAAAGCTAAATTGTCATCATCCGACAGCTGATGGCTTCTGAGACTGCATTTCAGTCAACATGGACTGCCAAAGCCCACCAAACGTGAGCGTGTGTTATATTCTCACCTTGATGATGTCGGAGGACTGCGAGTACGACAGCGGCCCGTTCAGCAGGCTGCCGCCGCTCACCGTCTTAGCCTCGCTGTAAAAGGCCGGCGACGGGGAGCTGGACGACAAACTCAAAGAGCCCAGCAAACTGGGACCAGTGTCCTTACTGGGGAGAGGAAGACAAAGAGAGTGAAAGGATGACAAATGGGGCAACAGAGAACCAAATAAAACCCCAGAGGGGAAAAAGGTAAACTTTATAAAGAAATGTCTTCATATTTCAGGGATTTTAAAAGTATGGCCTTTGGTGCTTATTCAGACTTCACTAAATTATTGGCTAAAAATTATTGCAAGTTGACAATTTTTAATAGTGACCATAATAAATGAGTGACCCTTCAAACCTAAAGCTTTCTGTTGTAAAAAATTTAATTTAAAAAAAAAAAAAAGTTTTTTCACCATTTAGTTAAGAATCCAGAAATGTTTCTCCAGGCTACATATTAGCAGCTCCAGTTGAAATCAAGGAGCTGACATCAAACTTACACTCATATTCATTCAGTTCGATTTGGTCTGATTTGAAGCCACAAAGTCTCTGTGATGGATATAATTCTACATGATCAGAAAGCTGCTTTGTCATACTCACGGCTGATTGGCTGTGGAGGTCAAAGACGAGGGTTGGCTGCTTTGTGATTGGCTGGCACTGTTGAGGGCGGAGTCTGATGTGCTGTCTGCTACCACAGCACTGTAACCTGTGATGTCAACAAGACAAACAGAAGAAGCAAACAGCCCAAATAAATGTCAAAGACGAGGCGATCCTGATTCATCAGCTCTTCAGTTGTAAATTTTGTTGTTTATGAAATCTATGTTGCTTTAATGAAGCATTTAATACAATTTTAGGACCTCATATCTAAACAAAGACACATTCAGACATTTCAAGGAGCTGCAAACACCTTCACAATACTCTTAACATATTTTGTTTATAAGAAAAAGGTTGTTCTAAAAGGACATCGTCAGTGCTCTTCCAGCTTCTCCAACAGATCTGAAGATGCTGGAAAAGCACTGAGCATCGTTCTTCCCCTCCCAGGTTCTTGCCACTAGATACTCACTAGTGCTACCATTTTGCTTCTGTTGGCTCGGCGGCCTGACGGAGAGCGACGAGTTTCCTCCCACCACTCCGCTCCCTGCCGATCCCGAGCTGCCTCCGTTGCTCCCGATGACTCCTACTCCGCTACCGGGCGCTAAACCTCCCACTGGGCTCAGCGACACCAGGGAAGACCCCTGCACCCCCGACTGACCAGAACTCAAACCCAGAATCCCTGAGCCGATGCTGGTCACCCCCGGCGCCGAGCCCAGCAGACCTCCCGTTGAGGACGTCGGCCCGCCGACCGTGATGCTTCCGCTGCCGATGGAGCCCAGTGCGCTGTTGGACGTCGTGGTGATGACGCCGCCCAGAGAGCCTGGCAGGCCGGAGCCGACTGCGCCCGAGGCAGCTGCCTGAGCGTAGGGCGCCGGGGTGGAGCTGGAGAGGAGGCTCGCCATGCTGCTCAGGGATGCCGGCATCCCTGACAGGCCCAGGCTCCCGGACATCGGGCTGGTGGTGATGGAGCCGGACATGCCGCCTTTCCCCAGCGAGAGGCCCAGGCTGAGGCCGAGACTGTTGGAGGTCGGCGGGGCCCCCGACAGAACCTGGGGCTGGGCGTTCGAAGTGAAGAGCCCCGGCGCGCTGGCGTTGGGGGGTGAAGAGGTCGAGGAGGCCGGGTGGCTGTTGGCGGAGGCGATGGGGTTGGAGATGGGAGCTGATGAGGGGGAGCTAACTAAGTTTTTGGCCTGCTGTTGCTGTGCTGACGGGTGCGGCGGCTGCTGGGTGGCGTTGCTGTAGCTGCCAGCGGAAGTGTTGGAGAGGAGACTCCCCGAGTTGCCGTGATGACTGTTGCCCCCAGAGCTGCTGCTTCCTCCCCCAGCGATGGTTGCCATAGAGACCAGTGAGGATGAGGTCAGTCCCGAGACGGAGGAAGAAGAGGAGGAGGAGGAGGAGGAAGAGGAAGAGGAGGAGGAGGAAGAGGATAACGAGGAAGAAGGGTTTCCGTTCTTCACAGGTGACTGGAAAGGAAGTAGGAAGACATTAACATATTTGTACAGATGCATTTTTGAGGTGCTGAAGTCATGTCATCACTTTGGAAAACAGACAGAATATTGTTTTTCTACAGTAAACACGAGGTTAAAATATACACTAAAAATTAAGAAGAACTAAGAATTTGATACAGTTTATTAGTCTAGTTCTAATGAGTTGGGACAGTTATTCTCATTACAGAAAAATCTATCTATATTTTGCTTGTATGGTTAATTGTTCTCTAAAATATCAGGAGATATATGAAATTGCCCGTCACACATTTCCGGTGTCCAAGGTGACAACTTCAAATAGTTAATTAGGTCCCCAAAAATTCAATTTACATAAATCTAAAACCGAAAAAAGAAAAAATAATTTAGAAGCTACAACCAAGCAAATGATTGTCTGTTTTTCATAACTGACCTAATAAACAACTATCAGAATTATTGCTTTGGCTAATCAATGAAGTCATTGCTTCAACACTGTATTGAATTAGTCAACATCATGATGAGGTACAAAATTTCCTTGGTTGCAGACGTGACACTGAAATGATCGGTGTCTTTGGACTCACCTGACTAACTTCACTGTCTGTTGAACGTCCCCTCTTCTTGTCGTCTTCTGAGTTCTCCTGAGAAACACAAATGAAGAACATCAAGTTAAACACGCCTAATGGCTGTATCAGAAGACTGCTGGTGTAAAAGGAAAAAAACTAAAACCAAGAGAAGCCAGATTCTGTTCGAACTAACCATTCTTCAAAGGAGCATTTTTGGAACTCATCCCTAACTTTTGCCAGTATGGGACGGCTGTCGTTGTGCTGACCGGCTCTCAGTTCTTCAAAAAGTGGAACCATTTCCAGAAAACTTTGCTCGACTAATTAAAAGTTTAACAATCACGTTTCCCAGGAACCAACGCGTCTTAAATCCCATCCTTTACGTTCCCTTTCATGCCCGAGTATAACTTCATGTCAGCAGCGTTTAACGAAACCACGCCTTCTATTCAGACACATCAGACCTATAATAACTACTCTCACTACAAACTGCATGTGGGTGGAGAGGAAGAACAGATGATATAATGACAATAGAGCAGAACAATGAGAGCAGATGGCAGGGCACCACAATAGCAGATTCAAAGGCAATTATCTTACATTTGTATTTTAGATATTGACCTAACTTGACTGGAGGAGAAGGCAATGATATTCTGAATTTTCAGGAATCATTAATATTATGTCATTGTCACTGTGCTTTATTCATTTTCTACTTAAGAGCAAAGAGTAAAAGCAGCAGATGATAATGTGTGATGAACTTTAGCCTGCTGAGAAACCAGCAAGGTTCAAATTACTGTTTAATGTATTTGCATGAAAAATTTGGTGACGGCAAATTTAACTTATCTATATTAACTTTAGTTGCATGTTGTATAAATGCCATGAGCACAAACACTTCCTGAATTTCAACAGTGCATGAATGTCAATTTTCTTGCCAATATCAAGGTGAAGCTCTCAAAAAGAAAGTCGGTTTGGGTTGAGTTTGTTTTACCGTAGTGCAAGTGGCAGGTGAGGGAGGGATGGGTGAAGATGAGGTGGTGGAGGTGGGTGTGCTGCTGGAGTGCTGGAAGATCTCGTCCTCCAAGTGTGAGTGTCCCGGTGGGGAGGTGGCGACCAGCGTCTGAGCTGCAGGGAGCAGACACACACAGGGAGAAGAGTTCAGTGTCAGTAAACAACATTAACATGATCACTTCACGCCACAAGCCTCTTCTTCTTCTTCTTGTGGCTTCACTTGTTAGAACTTTGCTCAGAATTCATACATTTTATATTTCTTATAAGTTTCTTCTTTGTGTAATTAAACGAACAGACACTGAATTACTCGCAGCTCTTTCTCTACTTACGGATGTCTTCCAGGTCCAGGTCGTCGTATAGGAACTCATTCTCCTCGAAGTCTGGATCCTGCGACGAGTCTAGATAATACTCCACATCATCCTTTACAAAGAAAGAACACATGAGAGAGAAAGATAACAGGGGCATTAATTTACATTTACGTGTTAGATTACAAAAAAGGAAAAGAAATGCTTCATATTCTAGGACGTATGCAGCTCAGTCCAGTGGTGGAAATTAACTAAGTACACGTACTGTACTGTATTAAATACTACTTTGAGGTATTTTTACTTTTTTTACGTTTTTACATTTTATACTACTTTAGACTTCTATTCCACTAAAATCCAGAGCCAAATGTTGCACTTTTACAGTACATTTATTTGACAACTTCAGTTAATTTGCAGATTCTGATTCTGATGAATAACACAAAACGTAACCAACAATTAAATTATTATGTATTATTACGGATAAAGATAATTATAATTAGCACCAGAGCCAATGTGATGTATGCATTAATATATCAATAATGAGAATCCATTTTATTCTGACATGGATGTTTCTGCATTATGAGTACTTTTACTTTTGGTACTTTAAGGATACTCATATTTTTGTACTTTTACTTTAGTAATATTTTGAATACAGGACAAGCAAAAGATTGGAGTACTTCTTCCACAACTGGCTCAGTCAATGTGTCAATATAAATATTATAAATGATGATGATTCAGAAACTGTGCAAAACAACACTCTGTGATTTCCCATAGAAAAAGTGTGACAGTGTCGTTATCTAATTATGAATCATATAAACAAAAACAGAAAAGGTGTGAAGTTGCAAAAAGAAAAAAAAGAAAAGCCAAACATAACAAACTGCTGTGTCTGTGCGTTCAGAGGAATGTTAACTCCTTCATAAAACCAATAAGAGTTCAGGAAGCTTCTGACACTCCGGTGACTTCGTTTGATGAAGACGTGAGCGAACCTTGATCTTCCTGATGGCGTCCACCTGCACTGAGTCGTTGTCCAGCATCCTCAGTATGGTCTCAAGCATCCGGATGTGGTACCGATGCTTCTCGATGAACTTCTTCAGCTCCTCGATCCGGTCCTGCTTCTGCGCAACGAGAACAGGGCGAGGGAGGGAGGGAACAGGGAATCGATGAGGGGAGAGAGTTCCAACATTAAAACTAACATGTCTGTCACCTGGTTTGGTTTCCTCCTGAACAACAGCTACATGAAAGTGACCTGTTAAAGCTGCAGATCAAAGAGCTGCTACCAGAAAAATGAAGTCATCAGTCTGAATCTCAGTGGAGATTTTTAATGTCTGTCTCTGTACATTATAACATTTGGAATGAAAACGGTTATATTTCACGAGCTGGTGATTGACGCCACCTAATGCAAAAATTTTAATCAAGTATTCACTGAAATATCAAGGATAAAGTTTTAAAACAAAAGAACAAAAAGCATGTTATAATTTTAAAGTAAAACATGCAGAAGTGAGGAAACACGTGAAAGGTTTGGCAGCGTGATGCAGGTGGTGCTGCTCCACGTGCACTTTCTGACTGTATGCATCATATAGCACGGCACCACTTCTGACTTCAATACTTAATTCTTCTTCTCCACATCTAATTCACGCATGAGAAGCAAATACATGTCATATATTTTGTATTTTTTGGTTTTTGTTTATTTCTATATTTCAGGTCTAAAAGCTGTTCCAGATGAGCAAAAGTAAACATATGTGGATAAAAGCTTGAGAACAGAAACAGAGCACACGTGTAACTCTGTGGGTCACTGACTCAACTGATGTGATTGTAAAAACATTACGGCTGCTAAAACACACAGGCAGAACACTTAAGATGTATGTTGTTCGGCTGCTGGACCGCATTAGTGGAGGCAGCGGAGTGGAACTTATTAATGTGTTTCATCACAATACATATTAATGCTGCGTCAGCACATGTCGGGAACATGAGGAGGAGGTTTCTGTGCTGAGTGCATACAGGCTCCAAAGGCTAAATCTGAACTCTTAATGTGACAGCGTGTCCAAAATTAAGTACAGAAGGATGTATGGAACTGAATAACATATCTCATGCAGGTTAAAATGACATTTAAGGGTTTTACTAGGATGAAAAATGCTCCAAGCAAACTAACTCAAACTCTGGAGGTTTATTTCTCACTGGTTTAGTTATGATCATAGTTAGTGGGTTTTTTTTTATCCAGACTGAGCCAATGAGGCCTTCGTCCACTGAGTCTGTGTACAACCAACTAATGGTGTTTAAAAGTAAACATCAGAAAGTCAATATAAAACACTATGTGAGCTGAAACACCTCTCAGGGCAGCAGGAGTCCAGGAACTCCTCTGAAATTCTCCTCATTTATTAAAAATGTTGATGCGCAAAACAGTTTTACTCTTTTTTCTACTGTTGGTCAAAAGCCTTTGAAGCTCATCTAAAACTTCACTCGTCGCTTCTCCCTCTAAAGACTGACAAATTGTACTGCGCAAAATTATTATTACACACCTTTCAGGGAACTGACTCCATTTATTTGTTGGAGATGATCTTTTTCCTCATTGGGACAGATTGTTTGCAGAAAGTGCTTTACATGCCAAATGAAGAGCAACTTCAGACACATTTTTGTTTTATATTTCATAATTTTCGGTTCTTTGTTTTTGCGCTGTGTAGCTCGTTACTCCAAATTCAAAATCATTGCCACCACATCTCCATCGCCGCACAGCACAACGGCCACAATACACAAGAGGTGTTTTTCATACCTGCATGCAAATATGTTCCTGTTTATCTTCCCTACTGCACGTTTCGACCTCAACAGGGAACCAACTGGGACTAAAAAGGTAGCAGGCATTTTAATATTGCTGCCTCAGGAAATTATTGTTTTTGCCCTTAGCGGTTGGTCATTTGGAGCCTTTGTCAAACCAGGGACAAGAAAGTCATATCAGCAGTTCAGCTGTACGTTTCCTCGAAGATCTCACAGAAAGCTTTTGGCCAGCTGAGCTAACTGCACAGGCAACAGACAAAAAACCCCTCTGGGTCTCATTTATAAAAGGCCCTTAAAATAAATACAAGCAATTACAGAGAAAGTGATCTTCATGCCAAAAAGAATCGGCTGTAAATATTTTCTGTGGCTTCACTAAAGAGTCATTTTTCTGAGATTGTAGGTATGAGGTATAAAGGCCGTATGTGAGACATGCCTGTTCTCATGTTCTTTGAAATGACTGCCCGGCTGTCCGAGATAAAGTCAAAGAGCCATTTCGATAAACCAGGTCCCTGGAGAGGACTTTAAAGGGGAGGTGAGTGAGAGAGAACGTGTGAGAAGTGGTCAGCAAGGTTATCCTCGTCAGGGGCAGATGCAGAAGATAAATGGAGGACGCACTATCTGACCTTTCCACCACAGAGGAGCGAGGGAGATAAAAGAGGAGAGAGGAGGGCTGTGAGGCTGAGGGCCGACCGACCGACCGATCTGTGTCAGCTAGAAACAGAGAAAAAGAAGCAGGAGGCAGAAAGCAGACAGAGCGTCCAGAGGAAAAGAATGAGCGGATCAGAGATGAGAACACACTCACCTCCTTGTCTCCTTTCTTTTTTCTCGTCTGGACTGAAAGAGACTCCACTTCGCTCTCAAACTGGTCCACCTGCATGTTCAACGTGTCTATCGTGTTCTGGAGGAAAGAGAGGGATAAAAAAAAGTAGAGTTAATAGAGATATTTCATTATTTTATTTATTTATTTAGACCAAATCAGAGAAAAATAATCAACATACCAAATCGCAGCACTAGTTACAAATAGTTTTGGAGGTTGTGGGTAAAATTAAATCAAGATGTTATCGGGCAATTACACCGATATATAACACTAATGTGGGCAAATAAAATGATTATTTTATGCATTTTTATGGTTAATTGATTCAATGTTTGGTCTGTAAAATGCTCCAAGTTGACTTGCATTTAGGTTATTTTGAGTTTGTAAAGTTTTATAGTCTGAGAGATTCTTCACTGGTACCAAGAGCAGAGAGCAGATCTTCCCAGTACTGGTCTGTCTACACTTACACTTACAACATCATGTTTGTTGTTTTTAAATGCACTCTATGAATAAATGATGTGGTTAATGTGGCAAAATATTACTGTTCCTGTCACAAACCCACAGTTCACACCAAGTGCAGCACTGTTTTATTAATGAAGCTCACCGTTAGCCACGTGCCGACCTCCTCCTTCTCTTTCTGGGCCGGGTCCACCTTTTGGGCCAGACCCAAGCCTTCTTTCGAGTACGCTTTCGTCTTGGTTTCTCTTTCCACGATTTTGAACCGCTCCATTTGCTGCAAGCAGAGACATAGAGACAAAAAGACAAACAAATCATATATAGAAAAACTGGACTTGTTAATACATGTGGATCACGTTGTAATAAATTCAAGTGTTAAGTTGCTTTTTTCTATGAGTAGAAAAAAAGCTTCTGCAGTCATCACATATCTTTTGACGAAAAATTGAATTTTAAACTCCTCTACAGCCCAGGAAACTAAGGAAATATATTATTATTATATAATATTTTTTCTTTTGTCTTTTATTTCATAGAGCTATTTAATAATCTTAACAGTGCTGGACCTGTAAAACAGGAGAACTGAGCAATAATAAACGGAAGTCTTGCACCAGAGGAGTCATTAAAGCTGCTCAGGCGACCAGAAACAGGACAAGACCACCATCTGTCTGTTACTGAAGGTTGTAGTAAAAACCACCGCAGTGATTTTAACACCCAGCCTGTATTCAGACACGTCCGGGGCCTTAAAGACCCTGAGGATGAGGCTCTAAACTGTAACACTCATTTTACAAGACTGATGCGTCCTGATCACATCCTGCATCTCTGTGTAAACATCGAACAGATTGTGATGCTCCTGTTTTTCAAGACACGATGTTTCTAACAATCCCGGCCAGTTCCTGCATGACTCTTGTGACCAAACGTTTAATTTCAGGTCAACCAGCAAAACCACAGGAAGTCCTGAAGAGCAGCTTCGGGATAAAAACCAGCTTATCAAGATCAGAAGGAGCTGGCGAGTTGCTCTCGTCCCTCATTGTGCAGGCAGGTGGCTCACATTCAGTCCATCTCAATAACCCTCATCAAAGGCTCATGTGGCTCTGCGGCCTGGCAGGCGGGGTAGTTAGGCTAAAGAACAGGTGTTAGATATCGGACCAGCTCCCACGTTCCCCAGCTCTTCATGAAGAACGCCGTAATGAGTGCCTCCTGGGTGCAGTTCTTGATTTAAAGGGGTAATCTGAGAAATGATTTTGCCATTTCAGTACTTTAACTACATTTTTAGTTCCTGAAGTTTGAGTCTCTACAGATGCTGATCTTGTCAGGGCTCATGTTAACTGTCCAGTTCTTCTCCTTCTGTTTATTCTAAACAAACCGGAGTAGCGAGGGCCTTAAACGCTTCCTGTGCAGCTTTTATCTAAATGAGAGAGTGTTTAGAAAAAATGTAAAAGCTTTAACAAATTTAATAAGGTTTGAATCGATATTTCTTGAGAGAGAATTGTATTCACATAAAAACATGACAGATTGTTCGATGAAACTTAATAAGGAAAGTAAAGAAAAGCTCTGGATCTTAACCACCAGGGATTCAGGTTCCAGGTTTTTCTTCATTATTTTTCTTGCGGTATTTTAATGTCATGTTCTTTCAGACACACTTTCCACACAACTGACATTAAACTAAATAACTAACAATATCTGCTGACATACAATTATTGATGTATTCAGCTACTATGCACACTTTGTTTCTCTTTTTTGCACAAGACTGAAAACTCTTGACAGAACTAGAAAAAAAAAGTTATTCACCAAAAAGCTGCAATAACTTTCATACTGCAAACATCATTTGTGCTGTTTCCAAGGTCAAGACTGAACTTGAAACTCTCAGAATTTTATTTTTTTGTTTGTGTTCTTTTATACAAAAACAAATGTTTCAGGAACATTAATGACAAACTTCAACACAAGAAAAGTCAAATATAGATCAGTAAATGTGGTTAATCTATCTCACCTAACGCGTCAATAACAGAGCTTTGTAATTGCCCTGGACCTGGAGTTTGTCAAATAGATTTTTTAGACTTTTCAAGACTTTCTAGAGATCAAAACAAACACAATCCTCCAGAGTAAACACGGGTCCTGCAGGGAGCGTTATAACGAACCTACCTCTCCTCTGCTCAGTTCCTACTCACCGTTTCTATGAGTTTGCGGTTCTCTACTAGCTGCCTTTTGTCTTTGATCTCATTGGATGCCACCCACGTCTTGATCTGGTCTCGAAGACGCTGGGGGACCAGAAGAAGAAGAGGGAGAGAAACCGAGCGGGGGAGGGAGAGAGAGAGAGAGAGATTGGGAGAGAGAGAGAGAGAGAGAGAGAGATACAGATACATCAGTGAATACAAGCAGAGACTCGTCTTCAACAGTCATGGATGGTGAACTTGATGTCTACATGCAGCACAACAGGCTTGGCTTGGAGTTTGGTCCTCATGGCAACACCGAGAAGAAGCACAAACTGCCTCTGGCTGACCGTGATGATATTTAATATTCACACACACACACACCTCTATATGTGTGGGCAGGCGAAACAATTCCAGCAAACAATCATTGTCCTTTCATCTAATTTCAGAGCCCAAAATCAAAAGACATCTGACCTCAACAAGTCACCTCTGGTTGTTTCTGTCTCACTTGCTGATTGGCTAGAATTTAGACCCTATTTACACCTGGTACTAACAGGTAATGTGTATCTAGATATCTTAGCTGGATACTGAAAAACACATGTTAATCCAGGTGTAAAGTCACACAGAGCACACTGCAGCCAAATGGGGGTGGTCGAGCTCACACTGTGGATCCCAGCTCGATGCCATTTAGAGCTGAAACCAATTAAATGATTAATCTGTGAGTCGATCAACAGGAAATTAATCAGCATCTAAGTAATTTTTAATGCTTACATTCTAATCACTCTCTGGCCATAGTCTCTGACAATTTGCAAAAAAGACATACGAGACATATTTAAATTTACTGATAAATCTTTGTGACAGCGCCACGTTTGGTGTTCACAGTTTTTTTTAGGTGTTTTCCTCGTGTCCTCATTCAATAATGTTGCTGCTCCAGTGCATAAAGTTAGCAGGTTTCCAGACTCACTGCACGACTCCAAATGTTCCCATCAAAGCTCACATGCTCTTGTTTGTTACTCATTTTGTTTTGGGGAAGCCCTCAGAGGATTTAAGGCCCATCAACTCTTCGATGGGAAAACATCACTTGCGGGAGCTCGGGGAATTCAGTTCTCATAAGAGAAACGTCTCTCAGAATTTACCTGTAGCTTTTTAATCTCTTTCTTGAGGTCTGCCTCATATTTCTCCTTCTGGTTCGCGTTGGCTGCATTGTGAAGCTGTGGAGAAAAGGAAACACGACGTCAAACATGTTCTGGTCCAAAACAAAGCAGGACAGGCTCTCATTTTGGAGAAGAAAAGAAGAGATATACTGTGCATGTTGATGATGCCCTCTGTGCAAAGTGTTACCAGCCTGTCAATAAACTATTTATTCACATTTGTCCAAACTTGTTTTAGCTTTGTGCCATCAATTCATTTTAGGGCAACTCTATTGATCTCTGCGGGGAAATTATGTTTGTTGCAGCATCAATGGTAACACTATTAAGTGAGGAAAAAAGAAAAACATGAGACAAAATGGATTATAAAATAAACACACAGACAATAAAAGTAATACAAACAGAACATGAAGATTTATGGGGTAAAACAAGCCGCTGGAAAGTCAAACTGACTTGTAGAGCATAAAACTCAAATCCAGCAACACAATAGATACAGGATTTAATGAAGGAAATAAGGCAGCTGGGAGGTTTGGTAACTAAAGCCCTGACAATTTTCTGCCTCTTTATTAGCGGAAGAGATCGACACCCTGGGCCTCTGTGCTCTCTGCTGTTCGCTCAGGGCCAAGCACCGTTTTAATAACCGCTCGCTTCACTCTGTATCATCAGTTTTGTACATTCTGTTGTGGTAATGGTAGAATTTTTACATGATGATGACAATGACTGCAGAAGCCTTCGTCCCAACAACAACAAAAACATTTTCTTTTCATCAACGTCATGCACTTCTCTAAATCTTGGTCTGAATGTAAATTTCCCCACCGGACGAATAAAGGTATATCTTATCTTATAGTTTGTTAACTGTTGGTTTAAAGTGGTTGCCAGGGTACAGAAATCTACTATCAGACTGTCCAAATCTACCAGGGTGTTGTCTGCATTTATTCCCCAATTAGAACACAAATAATTGCAATTAGAGTGGACACAATTTGTTGATTGACAGAAAATTAATCAACAGCAATTTTGAAGTCTATTAATCATTTTAATGCCAAAATTCTCTGGTTCCAGCTGCTCAACTGGATTTTTACTGGTTTCTTTAGTTTTTTATTGAAAATCAAAACATGACATTTGAAGAAGTCGCCTTGGAATTATTTGGAAATGTTTCACTATCTTCACACATTTTACAGACCTCTGGTTCCAGTTTATCATATGTGAGGACTTTCTCCCTTTTAAATGATTGTGAATTGACTATTTTTATGTTTTGGACCAGACAACAAAGGGCTGTGGGAAACACTTTACTTTCTGTCTGTTTTCATTAAACAATTAATCTGAACAATAAATTCCAATAACGATCCTTCCTTACCTTTTGCCAAATGTCTTCAAACTGTTCTACTCCTTCCGCTACTTTTTTCAGACATCGATCTATTTCACCTGCAGGAGAAGAGACGAGCAGAACAACAGAGAGGATTAGCGAGACAAGGAATGATACCAATCTTGTGACAGTGAATATAAACATGTCAAAACAAGCAGGACCAGTTAGAGGAAGCAGATTATCTGGAGAACACACCTTTTTAAAAGGTTATACACAGCAAAGTAATTAAAGTAACACAGTCGACATGCTTCTTAAAAACAGGCCACTGGACTGGTCCCATTTTGTATCACACATACACAAAAACAACAAACACTCCATATAACAGCAGGACATTTACAAATTGTGTTTGACATCTCATTAAATATACAAATCGTAAAAAGGTACTGCTTGTAAGTGAGAGGTAACTCACATACGCTCTACACACACACACACAAACACAGCTCCACAAAAACTGTAAATTATGAACTTCATGAAGGCCGAGTTTATTGCAGGACTAAATGTACATGAGGACAGATGAGGGAGGGACAGGACACGCATGTCCAGATTTAGGCTTCATTATCACCACCATGTCCCAGATTTATGTTTCCCCTCATCATGTGACACAGATTAGTTGTTCACTATTAAATGTAAACAGGAAAAAGCTAATTTTAGTGTCCCTTCATTATTTCTGTCTGGGACCACATCAAGACTAGTATTTGGTCTCTTCAACGCGCCACAGAGCTGATGGTTTTATTGCAGTGTGAAACTGTAGAAATTGTTTGAGTTTTATGTCCTTCCACAATCAACCATGGTCATAAATTTGTGCGTATTTGATGGGAAACACATGGAGGATAAGAAAAGAAGGTCGGCACATAAACATCACACCTCCTAAACTTGTTGATCACAGAAAACCCTGACTTGTTACGTATTTCCAACGACGCCATGAAGGCAGCATATGTTACTTTGTTGAGTTGACTTAATCACAGTTTGTAATATATCACAAGACTGATTATCAGTAGATGTATGTGTTTTTGTTGTAGTTATCATTTTAAACTAATTACCAGTTATGTTGATGGTTAAACATGATTTAAAATGAAAGATTTTTCAGACATGACAGTGAAAAAAAACCTTTCCAACTCATTAAGAACAACAGCAGCCCGTCGTAACCTCAGCTCTCAATATTTCAAATATTATCTTAACATTGTCCTGATTGTTATTTGATGACTTGTGCTGTCGCTGATGGAGAAACGAGGAGCGACGTGGAACGATGCAGCAGTCGGGGGAGTCGAGAACACACTGCAGCTTCAACCAAGTTGTGTGAACAAACTCTTGAGTTTGACCTTAAACAGCCTTGATGTTAAGATACTGCTGCGGGTGTGTTATTTTTAGATGAAAGTCTACCTCCTCTGTAATAATACATTACAATTTGACATAGTCAAGTTGGTGCTTTCACTTGATCTTTTCTTCTTCGTGAACACGTTTTTAGGGGAGATGCATGTGTGTGTTTTGTGTTTAATATGACAGTTGGAGAAGTCACAGGAGGGCACGTGAAGGGATGACTGATGCTGGCAGAGAATCATCAATCCTGTCAGAAAGTGTTTTCAGCCTGCGGTGACAAACGTCAGTTGAAAATAACATCAAAGTGTAGGACTGTGAGGAAAAGTTTCTGTGGGACAGCAGAGCCTCGAGGTTCTCTGTCTTCACACAAAAGGTCTGGGTCGGGTTACAAAGCTTGTTGTGGTGAGTGTCAAGCTTTGGATGCATTATCATCTGAGCACTGTGAACTCTTCCAGACATCAGTCAACATCCGCGTCACTGGTACGGTCAACTGTTTAAATTTTTAAAATAAAAGCTCTGAGAGCAGAGCAGAAGAGCAGCAGAGGAGTGAGATCCTGACTGTTCTCACTAGAAACAAAGTGTGTCTCTCTGAAGCCTGAAACATGCTCTGGTGTCTGTGAAAGTGTGCCAGCATCACGAGCAGACTTCAGCACAGATGTCTGCCAACACACATGGACGCAATGTCACCCTGTGCACAAAGAGGCAGCGTCACATTTACCAAAGCACAACAGGAGATAAAACAAAAAGAAACCTTCAGATAGGAGTGGAAATATGTAAGTCTCATTTAATACTTCCATATTGATGAGTATCATAGTCAGTGTTATTAGATTTCTGCCTGTGGCACCTTAAAGCACACTGAAATTGAAACTATGGTGCATTTTGTTGGGAGATAATCCAACGCTACTGCCAAAAACAAGCCCAAAATGCAATGCTTTTAAAGAGATACAGCCTGGCACAGACGCAGAAAGAGACAGATACTGACGCTGGAAATCAGCAGATAAGAAAATCAGCTGAGGACGATCCGGACTGATGCTCCTATTCAGTTTTTTTTCTTCACGTGTTCTTGTTTAGAACAAACACCAGAGAAGGTAAAAAGAGCTCAGGTAAATCATGTTTGAGCTGAAGCTTAAAAAACAGACTTATTTCCAACTCCCTCTGGGGCCAAAAACCTCTAACCTGGCAGGATGACAGCTTACACAACTCGGTAAACAAGCTACTTGCGAGTGCATGTGACTTTTGTTTACTAGCCCTGGTTCTCTTTTAGCCGAGCTGCGTGAACCACAGCATGGTACTTTCTTTTTTTTTTCCACTTCACATCACATAACATGACACACAACAACCAACCAGAAGATGTGATCACACTTGAACTGTACATACTTTTAAACATTTGTTTGAACCTACTTAGAGGGACAGATGGGTGGAGTTTATCACAAAGATGTGATTAGGGGACTTTCCAATCACAGCAACATAAACTACACACCGACTCTGAAATGCTCTTCTGTTATTGTGGTCCTCCTTGTTATAATTTGCAGAAAACCTCAACCTACCTGGCACCTGATCAGACCACAACAAATCCTGTTGCTTATAGGCACTAACTCAGGTGTTTGATGACAGACACACACACACACACAAACACACACACACTGAGAAATCTCACCTTGAAGTTTCCTTTTATCGGCCATGACTGATGACTAGGATGTTGTCTTCATGCCTTCTTTCACTGCAGAAAAAAGACAAATAAATGTATTGAATGGTTTATTTAAACAGGGACTTTACACATAAAAAAAAACTATAAACACTACTGATGAGGAAGAGGAGGGATTGGGGACATACAGGGAGAAATGTGGAGGCCATTTTCTCCCTTATTATATTTAATTGTCTTTGGGCAATGCACTGAATCCCTGCCAGATCCAAAGGTGCAGCTCTGCAGCTCAGCTTGACCTTTATCCTCCAAAACGTCCCTACAGGAATTAACTGTAACTAACAGAAACATCGTCCCTCCCTCACTATCTGTGACGTTCAATGTACCTACTTTTCCTCAATCTGCCTGCTTGATGTCTACGACCACTCATGATTTCTGCATCTTTCCAAATTGTCTTTCAACGACACCAGAGAACACGTCTGAACTTGTTGCTTTTAATGCTCCATTTGCACAGTATAACACGCTTCAGCCGCATCGTGGCAAGCCGAGCTGTGATCATATGCATTTCCACTGAGCCTGCACAGCTGATTTTAACGAGTGGCGCCAATACCTGACAATAATTGTTCATGTTTATGGTTGATAAATCCTTTTCTGCAATCAAACTCTGGTGTGGCTGCTGGAAACATCTCGACACGATATACGCGTGACTGTTCTAGGACCGAGGTGACTCAGATTCTGACATGGATAGTAGTGATGTTGCTTCCTTATGCCATTATCTAGAATGGATTATAATCAGGTGAGCAGGTAGGAAATATATGACAACAGTGCTTTTTACGGACATACTTTTCATTTTCATGGTTTCCTTAAATACCTGACAAGTGGGCTTCCAGCACATGGCATCAAAGCTCGAGAGCCTGCAGGTTGATAAACCCAGTGGAACTCAAGTCCTTCTTCACATTTAATCAGGGTCTTTTAAAAGCTAAATATAAATCCAACTTCCTCAGTCTTAAAAACATCTGCACTTGGCTGTGGAAAAAAAGCCTCTATTCCTCCATGCAGTTTTAATCATAAATTGTGTCAATATCGTACCTGATCTACAACTTACTTAATTGTAGGGTTGCTAATTGTTTAAAACACTTCCACATTATTGGAGATACGATTGCTCAGTTTGGGCACAGATACCAACACAATGCTTCATGTTTCAATGCCTTAGTTTGAGGACTAAACATCTTTTACAGAAAGCTTTTCCATCTAAAAAGTGAAGCAAACGCTCTCAACGTTAGAAGTCTTATCTTGTGCAGTCATACAAGAACTTAAAAACATAAAGACAATTAAATTGGCAACATTTTGATTTTACTTTGATAAAAGAATAAGAAAATCAGATTACAAAAGACATTCAATACCAGTTTCCAATAGATTTAAATATTCAATGGTTGGGACACATTTCGGTAGGTAACAAAAAAGCAGTGATGTTACGCAATGAGGTGATTTAATGTTTCCTTTTTGCAGTAAACATGTGGTTATGGACCTTTTCTAAAAGCGCTCAGCTCAACCTTTCCTTCCGTCATGTGTCTGATCCATCAAGCAGAGGTTTACGAATTTCACAGTCAAAAATGTCGCTTGGTGGATTGGACGTTAAATGAAAAGTCAAGTCCTCTTGACCCCGAATAGGACCCAAGTTTTGTTCAAGAAAGTCACATAGCACATGAGATCTGAGACGGAAAATGGAGCACTGACCGAGTTGACATATTTTTAACATATGGTGGTGAGGACAATATGCCACTTCAGCTTTACGGCACAAACTGGCAGAAGGCCAACAGAGGGCCTGTTACTGAGTTTGGACATGTGCTATTAAACAAAGGCATTTCTGACGACACTGGAGAAGCAGAAAGCTTCTATTTATGATGTTTTTCTGACATCAACCCAGAGGAAAACATCTTTAGAATAATAAGCCTCCAATGAGCCAACACATTCATGGTGTTATCATTATCATCCTGGGCCTGGATACCATTAGGTGTTTGAGTTTGATTACATGTTGAAGTTTAATTTCACTTTCACTTTTTTTGCTGGCCAGAGGTGAAAACTTGTCTTTTTAACGCTGCATTAGTGGATTTGTAAAATGTGCATGACACCGTGGTCTTCACTGTGCACTTTTATTCAGCTCCATCTGCATGAAACATCTGAAACTAACTAATTAAGTATTGAACATGTCGGCGAGCAGCGGCACACAGTCATCGCTGCACAGAGCTGATACATGTGCTACGCCTCAGCTCTCTTCTAACATGTTTGTACGAGGTTTTGGGACTGACGCAGTGTGTAACGACCATTCCTGTCTGCGCTCCCAACATAAGTTCACTGTGTATGAGTGTGTGTGTGTGTGTGTGTGTGTGTGTGTGTGTGTGTGTGTGTGTGTGTGCACCTGCACACCATGTGAGAGCTTCCTGTCTAACAGCAGAATTGGTTTTACTTTTCTTGTCGAGCAAAGGTTCTCTGCAACAGCCTGGCTGAGAACGAGTTTGGGTTTTGAAGGAGGGGCACAAGCACACCGCTGTCAAAGGGGTGCGCTGGATTTATAACACAAGACAAAATGAGCGCATCACTGCGAATCAGAATGTGACACAATAATCATTTTATCTTGATTATCCTGTTTTCATAATTGTTTGAAGCCAGAATCAGAATTGAAAATAACGTGATTAATCGCCCAGCCTATGGGTCATTTTATGTTATAGCTTCATATTTACCCAAATCCCTCAAATTCTATGCAGGCTTTGTCTTCATTTTCTGAAACGCAACTTGCACATTGTGGAACTGTCACTGATTTCTGCCTTGATTAACAACAGTAAGATAAGTAAAAATACATGAATGCAGTAGTGGTGTTTTGTAAGATCACGTAGGATGTAGTCTTAGAAGTGGAGTTATTTCTTGACTTCCATTTTTACCCCAGTGTGGCGTTAAAACACTCACCTGAGGGGCAAATGATCCTAAAATAAAAACAGGGACAATGACTAATAAAAGTCACTTATTTGATGACTCTGTAAGTTTGTTTTTCTTTCTGTACTTGAGTGAAAATCAGGAGAGGGTTCCTTGTTATGAGAGAAAAGGAGCCTTGAGCTCTTTAACTTTGCTGACTGTGTGCAAATTCCTGCTGATGCAGAAAGAATGCGAAGAACAATCTGCATGACTGAATTTAGCTTCATAAATACTAATGGTATTTAAACAGACGTGTCAATCAGTCAATTTCATTTGACGATATCATGTCTCACTGTTGTCATGTATTGAATAAATTTGTAAGTTTGAGATCGTACTGATTCGCACACACTCAGCTGGCAGTATATTACACACACCGTGCTAAAACTAATGTAGCCTAATACAACGGTGTAGTTGGTTGTAGTGTTGAAATGTATTGTGTTATGCTAAAAAGTGTATCTAAAGTTTTTTTCCGCCCCATTTATTTCAATGCTACCCTCACTGACGACCAAATATTAGAAACATATGTCAGTACAATACAAAGGTAGGATTTATCACGTTTCTGTTGTACTAAAGTGCATTACTTTTAGATACAGCACCACAAACTACATCCTCCAACATTGCAATGAAATTGATTAAACACCTCTTTAAAACATTTTAAACAAAAAAATGGATGTTGTAACTTTCATAAAGGTGGGATTTATTGCTAACCTGATGCGCCAGATGGTTTGTTACACAGAACCATCTGGGATGTCGCCCTTGGAAACTGTTTGATAAAGGTCAGGCACCTTCAAAAAATCCTTGGCAGGTGATTAGATGAACCATCTGTTTATCACCGTCTATCACAGACTCACTTCAACCAATCAAACCAGTGAACCACATGAGGTAGTAGCACTCTTGTTGAAGTCAGTCAGAAGAAGAGCAAAAAAACATCTTTTACTTTGAGAAAAGCCTTACGTGCTGTTTTTTGCTCCTCTTAAAATGAGAAAATACTCTCCAGTTCTGATATCACTGATGCTATAGCAGCATCTATGCTAACTTCTTTCAGACCTGCCATTGCTTGTTTTTTTCTCGATTAATCACTTCTGTTGATGTCGTCACACTTAAACCACGCCTGTGGCTGCCAGTACGCCGATTGGTCCAAACCAATGTGGTTTGGCCACAAGTACATGACTGGAGGCCTGGCAAGACGGATTCTTGGCTCACATGATCATGTGACTCCAGCTGCCTCACAAGTTTTCAGCTCGTTGTACCTGAAAACTGTACATGCAGATATATCTGTGATAAGCTAAAATCAGTCAACAGTATCATTTAGCAGGATAAATGAATTGAGTTTTGTCTTTTAGTGGGACATGTGGACAAGTATTGAAAATTGCCAACGTTATGCACTAATTGTGTTCATATCATGACGTCCTGATGGGCCGAGCATTTAAGACGCCGAACATGCAACTGCAATGTCCCTGGTTCAAGTCCAGCCGAGGACCTTTGTCTCGCGTCCTCTCTCCTCCTTCATTTTCCTGTCACCTCTCTCAACTGCTAAAAAATACCAAAATACATATAAATATAAAATCATATCTCCCAGCCCTTTGTGATATTTGGATCAATGTGGTTGAGAACACTGGGATATACCATAAAGGAATAAGCAGGAACTGCCTTTGATAAAAACATTTTTTAAACCAGATAAAATCTTGGCCTTAACTACTTTTTGATTGCAATCATACACTTCTGATATTTTGTGCTTTTGTCTTGATTATTTATGCTTTCTTTGATGTTTTGTAGATTTTGTAAACTGGTCCTGAAAAAATCCCACATTGTCTCCATTTAACTGTATTTTTTTACAGGTGAACTGAGAAATAAACTTGAATTAGGACACGATTATGTAGCTTAAAGCCTGACTTCAACAAAGCCTGACACAGCTCAGCTGCTTGTTCTGTAAACTGGATCACAGGTTGATTAGCTGGACTTTCAGAGATAAAACATGTCTGAATTAGCTTTAGCATTACTTTTCCAAACAGGTGCACACATCTGGATCAAGGCCCCAGATGTCCTGCTAACACACATTCACAGCGACCAGGTAAGTTTGGACCAACTGAGGACACTTTCCCTGTGTTTCTCCAGCGTCTCACAGTCAGATGGAGAACCCGGAGTCGGTCTCAGGACGAGCTGAAGCCAACGACCACGCGCTGTTTGCGGACCGAGGCACAAACATTTGTTCGCCCGGGATGTTTATAAACAATGCGGGCATCATTAGTGGCAGCAGCCGCCTGCGAGGCTCCAACATCCGAGCGGATACAGTCCCAAACAAAGTCCGAGCTCGGCTCACACACCGCGGCTCGGCCAGAGAAGTTGTGTTTGTCCGTCTGAAGCTAGCACACAGACTCTAAGTTGGTGTGTTGTCAGTGTGAAGAGCTGCAGCTTCCCACCGGCTGCGCTGTTTGATGTGAGACACAATTTGGAAAGAGGAGAGAGAGAAAGAGGGGGGGCACAGAAATCCATCACCTTTCAGTCTGAAACATATTTACCTGGATTTTTCCGAGTTACGATTTCTTTCCTCAGTCGCCCCACTCCGGTGAATCTTCAACGATTCCGTATAAAGGCTATTTTTCTTTAAAAAATGTCAATTCTTCTCGCTAAACAATCACTCCGCACATCCAAGATGGCTACCAGGAACACCTCCTCCTCCGATGCCCTGTTGGACAGGAGTCCCGCCCACCTCGCTTGTGATTGGTCCCCTGCGGCCAATCTCGAACTCCCATTTGCTGAAGGCTGCTGTCTGTCAAGAGACGCTCGCTTTACTACTTCCGCGATAACTCCCGCTGTTATTGGACAGCTTGTAAAGGTGAAAGGGTAGCCTGAGTTGGTCGCAGGGTGTTCTGGGAAATTGCGTTCACCTCTGCTTTATCTGAGCAGTGAAATGACTCCAAGGATTTGTTCATTAATTAAGATTGATGAGGTTTTTTTTTTCTTTTTTTCAAAACCCTACATTTTTAACAATAACAACAAATAATGAAAAACAAGAAAACAACTGGTATCACAGATTATAACATTGAATATTGGTTCTGCGGTTGAAGACACTGAGATGTGGTTGGAGTTTACAAGCACAAACAATTCTTTATAAAATTTGATTTGATACAAGCATATTTGCACTTTAACTTGAGGGATGGTGAATGAAGAGGTCAGAGGTCAAGAATAGGAAAAACGATGCTGTTGAAGATCTGGTTTTCTCACCCAGTTAAATAGTGAATAGCAGCTCTTTTTCAAGGTTTCATTACTAATTTAATACTCTGACAGACACACTGTGAGTGGGACAGACCATTATTCCGGTGCTTCCAGTGACCTTTGACTTTGACTCCTGGTGCCGATAGAAGCACATCGTCAGCAACACCGTGACGTTTCAGTGCCTCTCATCCTGCTGTCATTATTCCCACATTGAGATATAAAGGAGTCACTGAAGAAAATAAGTGTCATAATTGACTGTTTTGGTTTTGAACCAGCAGTCACTGACCCTCATTATGATTCATGAGACTCACATCTTTATAGCTGACCCGTGTGCTCCGGCTGACAGGTGGATGTTATTGTGATTGATGGAAACAGCCCGTTATCGATCAGACTTCAAAGGTTTCACCGGGCTGATAGTTGCTCTTCTGACCCTCCTTTACCCTCTGTGGTTGCTGCACCTCATGCTTTGTTTTTGATGATAGAAAATAGCTGCGTCTGTATCATAAAGGTCAGAAGGTCAAGTGTTGACCCACAATGTACAAAGAACATATTTGCGTTTCATTAATGTATAATTACATCAATGTACATGTTTTTCTGTTTTAATACATTTATATTAAACTAGCCTCCTTTTAAAAAAATATTCGTTGTCATGTTGAAACAGGAAAGAGACAAACATACAAACTGTCGACACAAAGCCAGAATCACACTATTGTCTAAAATATCATTATGTGCTGCAGCATGAATATTTCCCACAGTCACAGACCCCAAAAGTACCTTTAAGTATTTGGACAGGGGCGTCTATGTTGGTTTGGCCATAGACTGGTTATTTCCCGAAAATGCTCTCCTGGTGTTTCATGCCAGACAAACAGTCGTCCAACTGTAATATGAATATTTCATTGGTTCAGCAGATCAATATGTGGAACTCTTTACCCACAGAACTCAAGTCATTACCCCTTTATTCCACTGGAGGGCACTGCAGTCTGCAAGCTTCTATAAAAACATGATCAAAAACTCACATTACACCAGTATCATTGTTAGAAAGAAGATATTTTCAGCATCTGCCAGAGTCATTTGTTTCTGCAGATCCTGATCATAAATCATTACTTTATGTGAATTTGACTGGATCATGCTGTTGCAGTGAAGTGGCAGTCTCACATTCTTATTTGAATCCTGGACTCAAAAGGATAGTTTAATACTTTACACCCTTCACACTTTCCACATCTCAAGAATCATTTCGACTGTAAAAAAAAAAAAAAACAACCCCAAACAATCACACATTTAAAGTAATTTACTTTGTTGCATGAATTACCATAATACCATACAAAAAAAATCAGGACGTTCATCTGACAAACTCAAATTAAATATATAACCAAGGCAAGAAATACACGATGAAACTGAAAATAATAAATATTAAATGTGCATATTTTACAAAATGATAAACAACAAAACACTGTACTTGTGGTGTATTTTAGCAAGTAATGATCTGAGGTCTGTAAATATTCAAAGATCAAAATATTCTGCACAAATTCAACAGTCTTTGTCCAAAATGACTCATTTACTCACCGACTGCTTTGATACCTGATCTATAAAATGTTTGCAGGCATTGAAAAATATGTCAGTGCACTTTGGGATGACGACATTTATTCATATATTCACAATATACTGAATCTTCTAGATAACGTATAACATCAGTTAATTCCTGAGGTAAAGCAAAAAAGAGCTTCAAGTAACTTCAACCTCAAATGAAAATCTTCAATACAACTGAACTACAAAAAAAATCCTGCCAACAATAACAGCTGCACAATAAATAAAATGAAAAAGTCAGATATTTAAATAAATCAAGTAGCTCGTTGGCAACAATCTAATCTCTTCTTTCTCACATTTTTTATATCTGCTTAAAATAAAAGTTGAAAAAAACGCACAAAAAGAAAAATCTACATGTTCCGTGTAGAAACCTCCCGTCGACTCAGTTCCTGAACCTGTAGGAGATGGGCAGCAGCTTGTGAGTCTTCTTCATGGTCTGGACCTTGGCATGCGTCGGCTCGTCCATGGTCTTGTAGCACCGCCGGGCGTAATCCAAGAGCTTCTCCTTTGACGCCTCAAACTCCCCGACCTCTGCCACCTGCGGGACATCAGGTTGTTAATGTTACCCATAATCCTGTGCTGGACAGAACCATCTCTTCAAAGCATAAAGACTAAATCCATGAACTGTTTAAAATGACAGTCAAAAAAATGACATCACTCATTCTTAAGTGCATTCTGAATTAATGTGACCACACATTGTGAAAAGTTTGTCTAAATTTCAACGCGTAATAAACTGTAAATTGTAATTCAGTCAGCACAAATCCAATTTTTAAATGTCAGAAAATGAACCAAGTAGATTGTCGTGTTTTGTGCAGCCACCAGAGGCAGAATAACTCACATAGAAACTTTTTATTCTATTTTCTTTATAATCTCTGTAGCACTGGATCAACTATCTATTTTCAACTGTGACAAAACTGGAAAAACCTAAACAAAAAGAAAGTGTAATTTTCAATGTAGATGCTTACATCATATATACATGTATCATATGAGTAATGCAAGTACTGGAACATGTGAATAAACAATCCTTTGCTGGCATTTTAATAATCCCACTGTTTCACGAGCAGCACAAACACTTCAGACCTTCTCTGGAGCCACCAGCAGCAGCTCAGCAATGGGGGAGGTGGAGGCCATGGTGTTTCGGTCGACCCCGTGGATCTGGAAGGCCCTGGACATGCTCCTCACCCGCTGGTACGTGGACAGGATCTTCTTATAGCGAATCAAAACCCCGTCTGGGTCTTTCACTGGGGAGGAGGAAAGAGAGCGGAGAGAAAATGGAAAACTGAAAATGAGAAAGAGGAGACTGAAGCACAGAGAGAAATGTGCTGCTTTAGACGGTTTCAGCCAAATGTACAGTTTGTGAAACGCTGCAGATTGAAACTAAAGGCCTCGTTTCTTCAGCAGCATAATTCACTTCTGTTTGTGTACACTTGCATCTTTCCATTGACTTTGTATGTCGCCGTGCCATCTGGAAGATTCACTCCATGTTCAGTCTGAACACACTTTAAGACTCATCCTTTAAACACAGCATAATCCTTTTGGAGCTTGTTTTCATTTTTTAAATCTGCTTGGCCGACGACTGCAGGACAAATAACTTTGTGTATTAAACAATGTATATTGTGTATTAAACTGTATATAGCCGACAGCTGGCGGGAGGTGCGGTCTGTGTCACATGACCCTGACCTCTCTGTCTCTCCCTCCCGTGGGTGATCCTGAAAATCCTCCTCATCTTCATCCTGGGCTCTCCGTTGGCTCGCCCTCTGCCCTTCTTCTTTGACCCCTTCTCCGGCGACGAGTCCTCATCTTCCTCCTCCTCCTCCTCTTCCTCCACGTACTCGTCCTCGGTGTAGTAGTTATCCTCCTCCAGATGAAACTCCTGCTTGACTGCAGCTGTGAAGAGTTGAGCACAAATTAACACAATCAAGGCCAAAAAAGAACGTAAGGCTAAATATTTCCAACATAATAATGTTCAGAAACACTGATTATATATTTTGTGTGTCAGATATTTCCTCACCGGGGATGGCGGAGCTGCGGCGGGTCCGAGGTCCTGGTCCCTGCAGGCGTTTGAGGGTCATGCCAGACCTGGTGGTCATGGGGGAGGAAGGAGAGGGAGAGGCGGCAGGCTGGACCTTCACAGCTCGCTGGGCGTCTCCACACCACTCTGCCACTGCGTGGGGTTAGAATAAGAACACTGAGGTCCAGGAAACAGAAGAACTCAGAGGCTTAATGACGTCAGATGAAAAGCAGTTTGGTGAGAAACTAAAAGGACTTTTGATTTTTGTGGATTAAAAACAACTAGTGTCCAAATGTTTGACAGATTATAAATTAAATCTTACATGTTGTCCACAAACTGTCCTCAAAAAATGTTCAGTGTCATTGTGCATCTTTTGAGTGGGAAAAAAATTTATATCTGAAGGGTTCATTTGCAAAAATCTAGATAAACTTAATGTTATAAATTCTCATTTAAACTCTACTGAACTTTACAATCTATTTCACTGCTACATGTGTATATTGTATATTTCCAGACAGAAATATGTAAATGTCATCCTCATTCATCTATTATTGCTCCATTGCTGATAATAATCCAGATTATATGCAATGAAATCTTTTTTTCATGCACATTACTTTGGACAAATCCATAATCATGTTCATAGTTTAACGTATTTTCCTCATGTTTACTTGTTGATACCTGAACAACCAAACATGACAGGTGTGTTTCCGGACGCCTCACCCTCCGGACTCCTCATGCTGACGATGAAACGGTCCAGCTGACAGCGCAGGAAGTTGCGCTCCTCCTCCAGCTCCTCGATGCGCTTCTGCAGCCAGGCGTTCTTCTCCAGAGCGACGTACAGGTGAGCTCGCAGGTTCGAGACCAGGATGAACGGGCTGTACTGAGAGTGAGGAGGCTCCTGCACCACAGGCTCTGCAGGAGGAGAGGAGGAGAGAGGAGAGGAGAGGGGAGGAGAGGAGAGGAGAGGAGGAGAGGAGAGGAGAGGAGAGGAGGGGGAGGAGAGGAGAGGAGAGGAGGAGAGAGGAGAGAAGAGGAGAAGGGAAGAGAGGAGAGGAGAGGAGAGGAGAGGAGAGGAGAGGAGAGGAGAGAGGAGGAGAGGAGAGGAGAGGAGAGGAGAGGAGAGAGGAGAGGAGGAGAGAGGAGAGGAGAGGAGAGGAGGGAAGAGAGGAGAGGAGGGGAGAAGGGGAGAAAAAAGAAGAGAGGTAGGAGAGATCAAGTGAGGAGAAAACATGAGAGAGGAAAGGAGGGGAGGGCAGGAAGGAGAGAAGAGGAGAAGAGAGGAGAGATACTTCTTGAGGCGTTTCTTCCTCAGTAACAGTTTGTTTTACAGAAAATGTCCCTTCAATCATCAGACGACTGTAGATCATATTGTTCTTAAATGATTCCACTGAAACAAACTTGCATCGACACCAATAATAAACGTGAGTTCGCAGCACAAACACCAGCAGACAAAAACTAATACATAGAGGCTGATTTCTACAAAAGCTATCTGGTGTGACTCACAACTTTTATAAGCAGCTGTGGTTCAAGGTTAGTTCAAATACACTATATGTTAAGGAATGATGGTAGAAAGCATTTTTTTATATTTCAACATGAACTACATTATAAAAACTTGGAGGGAGTGAGCGTAACAGCAGAGGTCATGTGTCGTAGATGTGGCGTACCGTCCATCATCTGCTGGCCCTGGTTCAGGTGATACGCAGGAGGTCTCTCGATGTTCTCCTCCAGGGGAAAAGAGACCTCGTAGGCGTCCAGATACAAACCTCCTCCTCCTCCTGATGATGAAGATGAAGAGGACTGGGGCATGTAGTGCTCTGACAATCAGGACAACAGAAAATGAGGTGAAGATTCTTCAAAGCAACTGATGATTCCTTTTCTTTATTACTTGATTTAAAGTCTGAGGGTTTGCCACAGCATTTTATAGCATTAAATAAAATCCTCTTTAGGCTGAGATCTACGAATTCAGCTGATCATAATCTTGATCAGGACCAAAAGTAGCTCGTCTGAAACTCAAAGACATTTACTTGACAGTGGAAAATCCTCACATTTGAGAAGCAGAAGAAAATTTGTTCTTGATAAATCAGTGACTTAAACAACAAATCACTATGAAAAGTGTTGCAGATTAATTACTGTTGACTGACTAATTGAGCAACTCTTATAACAGCTAATAATAAAGTTAATAACTCACTATAATGTTTGTTCTTTACATTTAATAGACAATAAAAAACAAATTAGATGGAGATAAATCAACACAACAGAAAATCTGTAAAATAGTCATAACATTGAAAACTAAGTCACACATTACGACATAAAAACAATTCATCTATCAATAATTACTTTTAATAGGTCAATTAAAGCAGGAAGTGATTTGAGGAGTCTGACCTCCACAAATGCACCAACAACTGTTTCATCTCTTGTTATTATGACTGCACACATTTTCAAACGCATTAATAGTTTCAGAGCAGGAACCTTTCAAAGACAAACATTTCTTATTATTGCATTTAAAGGCCCTGGATCATGTGTTGCTCAGGCTGAAGGCGCCGTCGAGGAGCTGCTGTTACCTGCAGGCCTCGGGTCGTCTCTGCCGGTCGGAGGGTTCATGGCTGCAGACTCAGGTGTCCGGTACTGATGAGTAATAACTTTTGCTTCTTTGTCCTCCTTCTGTCTTCAGTTATACTTCTGTAATACAGCCTGAAAGCAGCCACACCTGCTGCTGCACATCTTCTGCTGCAATTACCTGATTATAAGTGGCCTCAACAGGTGAGATCAGCTCGCACATGCGCACAACGGTGGTGCGCGCTCAGCCAGGTGATTATTTTTTTTTTAGGATTCAACAAACCTGTTTCTGTCTCACATCTGATCAAAGCTGTTTCTACCTGAGAGGACTGGAGGGTTGAAACTACTGGAACGAGTCCAAACTCAGACCGGAAACGTGTCAGCTGAGGGCGGGGCTCAGGTGAGCGGAGGACATCTGAGCAGGTAAACGCGGAAGTGAAGAAAGAGTTCAGCGGAGAAACATCACAAAGACGAAAGGTCGAGATTTTATGCAGCTGGAAGAAGGACGACATTAACAAGTGAGTCAAAGTAAAGCTGATGTTTAAATGTTTGATTTTATGACAGAATTAGACGGAAATCGGTGTCTCACCTGTCGGTTCTCTGCTGCCAGGCTGCAGGAGGCCACATGAGAAAAGTTCAAAGTATTTGATTCAAAATCTGCAGCATTCAATCAACACTGGATGTGGTTTTGTTTTGAGTCCTGACTGAATCATTTCTTGTTCTGAAAAAAGTAACTAAATACTTTTACTGAAGTGCTTAAGTACACATTTGAGGTAGGCCTACTTGTACTTTGCTTGTGTCTTTTCTTTTCATGCACTTTATACGTTATACTACTACAGTACAAGTATTGCACCTTTAACTACATTTATCTGGTGACTTAAGTAACTGGATCATTAATAAATTCAGCTCAAACTGCCACTTTTCATGTAAAACTTCCAGCTTCTCACATGTGATTTGCTGCTTTTCTTTTAATTATTTTTATATATTTAATTTACTTTTTAATAATTTAGAGGTGGTTGGACGATACAAGGATGATGAAGGCGTCACTTTGGGCTCAGTCTGTTTGAAAATTCTGAAAAAATCAGCTGAATCAATCATTTCATGGAGAAAATATCAACAGATTGATCCATGATGAAAACAATCATGAGTGCAACAGTAACATCCAGCCTGTGTCTTGACTCCACTTCTTCCTTCCCTCGCTCAGTTTCATCATGGCCCTGTGTGACGGCCTCTCTCACTGCAAACTGGCCCTGGCCTTCGCCGTGTTGATGGATTTACTGGGAGGAGCCGCTCTGCTGGTCGGAGTCTTTGCCCCTCTGGAGGTCAAAGGGCGGGACTTTGGAGACTTACTGGTCTATACTGGTATGACACACGTTTCTCAATTTGTAATCAACAGTAGTGATGATGATATGAAACGGACGTGATGAGCTACAGATGCATGAACTAGAAAAGAGGAAGCAGATAAAAGTAGAAAAGAAAAGCATGTTCAGTCTTTGGAGGGTGAGGAATGATGTTTGATATTGATGCATACATTTGAGCTGAAGGACTTCAGTGAGATTATTTCAAGACGAATGCACCGTGTGATAATTCATTAGCTGTGAAAGGTAAATCTGCTGAGCAGCTTCATTTGAGTGTTAGTGTTTCAATTTAAAACCTGAAAAAGCAAAATGTCAAAAATGTGAACAAACAAACATTATGAAACTGTATCACTGCATAAAAACAAGAATATTCTACATTCAATATGCTTCTTTTCCAGGTTTCACTCCCGTTAATGACGTTAAACAAATAATTTATGAAGCAGCATCAACACTTTAAATTAACCAAATATAAAAAGGATATAAACACGTGATATCAATGAGGAGATACAATTAGAAACAAGAAAGAGAAAACATAGAAAATAAACACTGATAAAAGACACCAGAAATAGTAGAATAAGTGCAATAAGACATTAAATCCATCATTGTAACAGGATGATCTTCACTGAATGTATGTGACATGACGGCTGATGTCGTGCAGGGGCTCTGTTCGTGCTCATGTCTCTGGCTGGGTGGGTGCTGTGGTACAGCGGAAACATCGACGGCCTGACGTCCAGGAAGGAGCTGGGACACATCAGCAGCGCCGTCGACCGACTGGCTCGTAACCTCAGCCGCAAGATCCTCACGTACAGGAACCAACGCTGAGCCGCCAGGACGACGTCTGGATCTCATCTGAACACCTCTGTTTGTCAGTATTAATATGAGATACAGGCACTGAAATCCACTCTGCAGTGTCACAGGTCCGAAACATTTCAGATGTTCGCCTGCTGGTCTGTTACATAGTCGAGCTGTTGATGTTTTCTTATGATTTGTGTTTTTATTTTTTGCATGTTGTGTTTTAGGTGTCATTCAGTAAAGCAGTGGTCTCATGTCAGATTTCAATAAAAGGCTTTATCTACATTCTAAAAATGTCTTTTTTAAAGCATCTTTACATTTAGGCAAACACACACGTTATGTATATTATACTCTGCTTCACTCAGGAACATGAGGAGACTGTACTATTGCTTAAAATCTGTTTCTGCACGTATGGCAAAATGCTTTAAAAGAACATTTAAGAAATCAACTAAGATTTTAAAAAAAAGGGGGAAAGTGAGATTAAAAAGTAGTAATAGTGTGTTTCCAGTGCAGTAAGTGGCCTCAAATTCAACAAGGCAAATAAAAGTACAGTGATGGTGTTTCACTTCAACTTATTATGAAGTCACTTATTTTTTTCTGCTTACGATATTTGTTTCTTTATTTGGTTTCTTGTGCTGCTATAACATATTTTTCTCTTTGCCATTGAATTATAAATGTTCTCTTTAAACATTTATATTTCTTATCTTATATTCAGAGTTAAAGGAGTCATTATAACCTGTACTGACCTCTACTGGTGACCAACAGGAATTACAACATGTGAACATATATCCATCTGTGGCTTTTACAAGAAAGATCAGAGCAGATTGATTTTATTAATGTCAGGACAAAAAGTTTATTATGTAAATATGATGCAACATAAATCAACACATGTGTCCACCAGAGGGCAGCAGAAAGGACAGTAACAGAGTTTTTAGGCTGATTAATGAACTTCACCTCCATCAAGAAGGAAATTTCCATCTGACACAGCTCAACTAATCTGATTCACCTGAAAACACCGGACATTTCCAGGGTCACAGAGTAATGGATTACTCACTGTGGGATTACTGTAACCTGTTGCCTCAACAGTAACTGTAACAGAGCAGTTAATCCATACAACAAGTCATTAGATCGATTACAGTTACTGCAAAACAAACAGTAATCAGATCAAACAGACATCTGCTGATTTAACACGGCATTGAACAGTTTTGTTGTTGTAGCTTCTTGAAAAAGGGAAACCACATTTAGATGAAGATGAAGATTTAGATGAAGACAGAAACTTTCAACACCATAAAGTAAAACCTAATGTAATTTGTTGTTCTTGTTTATGAGAAACAGAAACTGTATCACAGTCGTTACCAGTGAGAAAAGAAGTCGTGATAATCCAGAGAGAGGAGGAAGAAATGACACACTTCCCATTTAGAGGTTCTTTGTTCTAATATTTATCCTCTTTGACGGCGAAATGGTGTCAGAGTTTTGTTTTCCGACTGAACTTGTCCTGCAGCTTTTATGTGAGCTTTCACTCAGAGACCTTTTTGAAGCCTGATGAATAAATGAAAACTGATCTCAGATTAAGGTGTTTGAACATGTTTCTCCATGTTTCTGTTGGGTTCATGAAAATTGTCAAATCTAATCTGCTCACCTGACTTTACCTGAGTTGCCCTGATATGTTAAATCCTCCACCATGTGCTGAACCAAGTGGATTAAATGTGGACTAAAGCAAACAGTTTCTTATTTGCTGCTGCTGAACTGAACTGGGTTCTGAACTCTGTCTGTTATTTACAGGATAATATTCAGGAAGCCTCTGTGACCCTCGCTGTGTGAAACCCTCCACTCACCACTGAATGAACGTATCGTGAGCGAGGTGTTCCCCTGCAGACGCTCTTTGTACAGCTAGTAATGGGATTATGAGGACACTTAGCGAGTGTTCGTAGGCCTTGTTTTGAACACTTGCAGGTCAAGTCAGGCTGCTGACCTCAGAGATGTCGAGTCCCAGATACTAAATGTCATGTATGATGTCTTGTAGACTGATGTTAGAAGGTTTTACCAGATAATTGTACTTAATGGTTTGTTTCAACAATTAAAATGACTTAAAATGTTCATGTTTTTTCTGACATGTGACATCTTGCACTGATGCCAATAATCTCTAGCCAGATCTGAAGTTGTTGGAGACCAAAACAGAGCTAAAAGCAGAGTGAATACCGGACTGACAGTAAATCCATACGGTTGACTCTCAATCAGTGTTAAAGTTGCTTGTTAACTTCTTGATGTGTAAATAAGCTGCTGTTTTCTAACAAGTTGCCATAACAACCTAAAAGGTGATGAAATATCAGTGTTGTGTTCACAGCTTGTTTTGCTGCCCCCAACTGGCCAAAAAATCAATCGAAGGAGGTTTCGTGGACAAATGGCCAAAGCTGATCGACTTTTAAACGGCAGCCGGTGTTTGAGATGGAAGTGAAGATGAATAAGTTACTGACTCCAAAAAGTCTTTCTGATGGAACGAGCATGAATCCTGCAGTTGCCCGTCTTGTTGTCGGTTTTCTTCGATCGTCTGGCCGACTGTTGATCTGACCTCCCTCTGCCCTCTCAGCTGGGATCCACACTGGCAGCCACGATGCCCATTAGGGTGTCTAGATTAAACTTTCCTCACCTGAGAATAGATGCCTCAAGGTCGGGCCAAAGAGCTTTGATAATCAGCTACGTTCTGGTAACCACCGATTTTCCGTTCCCTGTATCGACTGTCTGCTTTGCATCGCTGCCAAATCCTCCTTACGCCGCCTAAAATCACCACCTTCGCTGCTTCTCTGTCGAGCTCCTGCTGTCCCTGCATTTTAATCCTCCCCCTCCTCTCAATCAAAGGATTCCTTTTCCTAGAACTCAGACCCAGGTTGTGGGTCAAAGGTGAGATTGTGACAGGCAAAGGTTTGTCTCAAGAGCCAAGGGACAAAAACTCCTAATCCAATAAATCCAGACTCTTTAGTATTTGTAGCCTGAAGGGAAAATCCCTGTTCTAAAAGGAGAAAGATCTGGATGATAGAAGATGAAGCACAGTGAGGATTAACCTGGGTGCTTCCAAATTAGTTTACATTTCAGCTCAAGAAGTGATTGGCAAAATCAAAATGGATAGTTGACCCTGCATTTTGAGAAAAGATCCAAAAACATTTAAATTTTTGGGACAGAAATAAACTTTAACTTGGCCTCTGTTCCCAGAGCGAGTCAGCCTTTGACCAATTGGGCTATGTTTTATTTGATAGCTTGTGAGAATCTGAGCAACTTTTTGTCCAGTTAGTTTGCTCTAACAAACAGTTCAGTTATATATAGTGTGACGTTTGGGGTTAGTTAAACTGGACTCAGGAACGAGACACAGTCGAGGGTGAAGGGGTAAAAGGGATTTATTAAGTAAAGAAACTCCAGGATCCAAGACAAACAAAAAGGGAACTAAACACAGGAAGTCCAGGTGGTGCAGAGTTACTTCAGTGGATGGAGGCTGGTAGGTGCTGAGGCAGGACGGCAGGAGACACAGGAGACACAGGAAACGCTGGAAACACCAAACACTAGAAGACAAAGAAACACTGGAGAAACAGGAGCGTGGAAAGGGACGATCTGGCAGCTTGCAGGTGGAAACAGAAGTCTTCTAAAGCTGTCAATGATGAGGACAGATGAGATGCAGGTGTGAGACAGGAGAGCACCTGAGGACCACACCTCCAGCACCTGAGGACCACACCTCCAGCACCTGAAGCAAAGCCTGAACAGAAAACTAACAATCCTAAAGCAAAAACACCAAAGTATGAAACTTAAAATACACTGAAAATAAACTAGTAAAAACACAAGAGTCCAAAACCAAAAGCCTCTCCTGGTGTTTATTTCTTGTTTTATTTTTACAATAAAAACAATGAAATATTTATCTGTGACATGTAATAATGATGAATTATAACAGCATAATATAACAATCAGCGATAGTTTTGAATTAAAATTTGAGATCATTAACGTCTCGGCTGTTTTGTAATGGTTGCACACTTCATGGAGTCTTGTGTAGATTTCTGTTGTTGTTAAATCGATCGTCTGCATTAGTCGTGAGAGTGAGGCCCATTTTCTTTGTTATGAATTCCACTTTTCATTTGAATGGGTAAGATTTAGTTTTTCCTTCTCTTCACGCTTTAAGACACCGTTTCATTTAAAGGTGACATTGGTTTTTGCATGTCCTCTGGCAGAGCTCTCCAAAGCCTCTGCAGCCAGATGGCAAAATCCAAATCACCTGTGGAGCCGCGGGCCGACGGTGCCAACAGGGAGGCAGGGTTCCCGAAGTTCGGCCTCGGCACGTCAGCAGAGGAATTAAGTTGTTTTATTTAAAACAGGAGGGAGATCAGAAGTTTGCCAAGAGAGCTTACTGGAGATGCTGCTCTATACTCGTCCTGCATAAAGACTCCGCAGTGGGTGTGGAGGGAGTCTGCCGGTGGTTATGTCATCTGAATCAGGCTGGACGCTCATACAGTAAAGCTCGGAGTCTGTTGTTGTTGTCATTAATGTGCTTGGCGATATTATCTAATAGGGGCAAGTTTCTGAGCTTACACCTCGATCCACAGCAGCCGTCCAGAGGTCAGCTTCAGCTTCATGTCAGCTCATCGTAGGTAACAACGTGAAAACTGATCAAACCCACAAAACATGCCGGTGTCTGGAGCGACGGATAAAATAAAACTGACAAGGTTATGATTCATTGAGATGTAAAACCTATTAAAACAAATAACAATAGAGAAGGAATGCAAAAAAAAAAAAGTTACAGAAAATCACCATAATTAAAGTAGCATTTTGAAAAGTGTCACAACAACAAAACAAACAAAAAACAAAACATGATTTTTACCTGACATAAACATAATAATAAGAAAAATAGTTTTATAAATGTCTGATTTGATGACAACAGATGTGGAATGAACACATTTTATAAACTTCATCATGGAGAGTAAAGACCAAAACCAAAAACTGACAGAAATGTATTTTTATGCTGTCCAGAGAAACATTAAAGAGATATTTGATTATTTACACTTCAATAATTTATCACAGTGGGAAACATCCGAGGTGTTTAATGGATATACACTCGGTAGGTTTCGAAGTTCTGATCGTGAGTGTCTTTGGAGGAAGTATAAAATATGCTCCTCCTCCTTGAATATGGGTCAAAAGAAAAATGCAAACAGCTTTTGTGCAGAAAAAAACTGAGCATGTCGTCCAAATTATTGTCTTCCAGAGTTAGAAAAATCAGTCATGTGATCTTTTTTTTTTTTTGTTTTCAGTATTTGTTGAGCATCAGGGGAACAGGAAGCGAGTGGGGAGAGAGAGATGGGGAACAACATGCAACACATTTCCTCAACACAGGAAACAGTGTGCGAGGCGACCCAAACCAGGACACTACAGGTGGACGGGCAGAAGGTGAAGACGCTCACTGAATCACAGGACAGACTCTGAACCTATTCAAAGGGGTGAGACAGAGAATCCTCTGTCCGTGGATCAGGCAGAAGGTCGGTACAGGTTTCAGGATAAAGGGTTCAGGTTCAGGTAACAGGGTACAGGAGCAGCTGGGAAGGAAGATCACGAAGCAACACTGACGATGTGGCTCTTGTGTCCTGACAGGGCTGGTGAGGGGACGGTGGACGGAGGGAGGTCTGACTGGTTAAATACCACTCCCACAACAAAGCCACGACCTCTGAGCTCTGAGGCGTTCAGACATTTAATCCTGCTGCCTTCCCACCGTGCTTCAGTCGGGTATTTTACACCTGCTGAGCGACCAGGTTTCTGTATAACACAGTTGTAGTGAAGTGGAAGTTGATGTGTTTTCTTACAGCAGAGCAGATGGTGGATCAGCGGTCAACACTCACAGCTAAGCGCATATAACATCCCCCGCTGTACAGAGCCGCCACCGCTCGCTGGATTTAAACTGTTAAGTCTCTGCCTGCGTGACAGTGGAAGGTAGTTTTGGAAAGGACTCACTTTTACTTTGTCACTTCACCTGATCTGGTTTATTTTTACAGCGGATAAAACCTGCAGCAAACTCGTAATCAGCCAACATGTCAGAGCCAGGTCCAGTCAGCTGACTTGTTTTCAGCTGCAGGGAAGAGTTTGCTCGAACCTTTGAAAGTCCACTGTGCAGGAATTGTTGGTAACTGTTCATCGACACAACATTCAAACTCGGCCGCTCCTCCACTTTTTCAAAACATGAACCCCGATTCCAAGTTGGGACAGGAGCAACAAAAGACTGTGAAAGTTGTGGACTGATCCAAAAACACCTGTTTGGATCAGTCCACAGGTAAACAGGTTCATTGGTAACAGGTGATAGTATCATGATTGGGTATGAAGGTTCATCCTGGAAAGACTCAGTCGTTCACAAATGAGGATGGGGTGACAGGAGGACAGAAGCAAGCTGCTCTTGTAGGATCAATAAAAATTGACAATAGTGCAATACTGACATTGCAAATATCTTTAAATATAACCAGTACAGTAACATATTTTAATGATGAGAAAATCAAGTGTTGCTCATGAAAAGGTGTTCAAGACTCTTTAATAACCATCATGTGACACTAAAAGTTTCCAAAGAAGCTTTCATGAACTGGACAAAAGTCGGTCTTTGATTATTTCATTTGGAAAAAGACATTTATTGATGTGAGTGATGATAAAAATGGAAACTGGAACTTTGTGATAAACACTGGATTGTGCACTTCATTGTTTATTGAAAAGTGTCTTTTTATCCACCTTTAAAAACATATGGTGTGCAACATAATCTATTACAGGACTGTTGCACTGGACTTCAATAACAGATACAAGGGTTTTATTTTCCTGGTCACTATCTGTATGTATGAAAATACTAAGTATGAGAGCACAAGAAGGTTTTTTGTCTCTCTGGCCTCTACCAGAAAATACACAAATACACCCTAATAAATATCTACAAGTACATTTGACGTATTTCCCTCACAGCTCCAAACTGATGATTCATAACTGTGACTGTAATTTGAGTCGAAGTTGTCTGTGATGTGCTCCTTGTTTGTGTCTGTGTGTGTCCTTCCTCCAAACCCTGTTGGTGAAAAACACCTTATAAATAAATGTGACTCGACCACATGAAAAAAAAAGAAGCAGCAGTAAGCTCAGGTGTTCACATGGTTGCTGCTGTGGCTCCGCCTCACAGAGATCCAGCTTAATTGACTTATCTGAGGCGGTGGAGGCAGTTTTCCTCCGCTGCTCGCTGACAGAGCATCACTGTTCGTCCTGGACTCCTCAGGTGGTCACACAGGTAGGAAACAAACAGAGCTGCTGCACAATCCTCAGGACTCGAGAGACTGAACGCTGTGAATGGACTTCTGACTTTCTTGGACTGTTGGTGCTGTTTTTCTTAAACTTGCTTAAAGTGAGATTCTCTCCAGACAAAACATGTAGAGACATCACAATGAAAGACTTGCAATGGATCAAAAGTAGCAATGTTTAATTAATTCATGTTGAATTGAATTTATGTTTCTGTTGTGTAAATTCTTGGTTTGTTCATCCACAGCAATAAGCCATGTGGACATTTTAATTAATTCGATGATGCTGAAGAAGACCAGAGTGCCTTGATAATCTTAATCGCCTTATGTTCACTTTAACTTATTAAATGTTTTGTGTTTAAAAAAGAATTTCATCAATAGCTTGTCAGAGATAGTTACTTCAGATTGAATTGATGTGTTCATTTAGAATTTGCTTGATTAGATTATTTTGTCCTGGTTGTTGACTTTGTTCATTGTGTATTAAGTCATTTTCACAGTTGTTCTCTTACTTTTGGTCACTGGGGACAACAAACCAGGGCGCTGCCTGATTTTTACAGGGCGTTCTGGAAAATGTCTACAGAGTTGAACTTCAGGTGCATTGGACTGGTTTTGGTAGTGGGACACAAAATGTCTTCACTACCAGTGGAGCTGGAGGCTGACTTGAATCCTCCATAGACCCTGTAGACCTGTAAAGTTCTAATAATTGGCCCCCTCAACTACTGGGCCACCAAAAATTCTTGTCTTCTTATCTCACTTTCATTGAAACTAACAAACCTGTAGCAAAAAGTGAGTTGATTCTGGATTCAGTGCTGGATTGTCAAAGTGCAATGGAATTAGTTATCATAGATTGTTTTCTTTATATTTTTGATGTGACTGTATGTACTGGTACCAGGCTACTGCAAAATGTGTTTGCCATCTCTCTTTACAAGATGACAGAGATAGAGTAGCCGGCCTGCTGCAGTGTCCACTCTCTCTTGTGTCAGCTGACTTATGAATTACAAACTGACTTGCTGCTTATTCAAAAATAGCAAAGAGGCAGAACAGTTGTGAAACTGTCTGAAACACCACATCTCAGTGAGACATGTTGATCAGTGAGCACTTCAGCCTTGACCTGGGTTGAACCTTGTCCGTGACACCTCTTGCTGGTATTAATGATGATTGATTGGCTTAATGAGCTTACCAAGCGGCATCTGCTCTTTTCACAGCATATGCTTCTCTAGGCTGAATTGAAGGCCAGGACCAGGATCAAGAAGGATACCAAAGCCATAAATCAGGAATAGTCCTCTGTTTACCACTTCGACAGAGTAGAGGAGGCGACTCCCTAGGTTGAAGCTGTGTGTCAACTGCCCTCGAAGAGCTCAAGGGCCACAAGTTCACACTTTGATATTGCTCTAAAACATCACCAACACTACCAGCAATGGGTAACACCAAGAGCGGCGCAGTGTCCAAGGAGATCCTGGAGGACCTGAAACTCAACACCAAGTTCTCAGAGACTGAGATTGTCCAGTGGTATGAAAACTTCAAGAGGCAGTGTCCAACAGGGCGCATCTCAAAACAGGAGTTTCAGGCCATCTACAGCAAGTTCTTCCCAGAAAGCGATGCCCAAACGTACGCCCAGCACGTCTTCCGCTCCTTCGACACAAACGACGACGGCACGCTGGACTTCAAGGAGTACATCATTGCTCTCCACATGACGTCAACAGGGAAGACCACCAGGAAACTGGAGTGGGCCTTCTCGCTGTTTGACGTGGACAAGAATGGATACATCACCAAGGCAGAGGTCAAGGAAATCTGCACGGTGAGTTTTGGAGAAAATGGTACATGATGAAAAAGATATTAAATGTTCAAAAGAGAAGAGTGTAGAGCAGCTCGATATGAAAAATGCCCTGAAAAAGCTGAATTCAATTTAATATAGCAGCCTTGCAAACAACCAGTTCTTGTACTTTGTTAACTGTTTGGATTTTAGATGTTTGGGAATTGTATGAAGGAACAGTTGAGTACTGTCAGTGTGGCAACTTCTTGCTAAGAGGCACATAGGCGAAAGTATCATCTACATAGAAGTTGATCTTAGACTGTCCTGTACAATATCTGTCAGACATTGGCAGGTTTTACAGAATTCAGCAGTGGGTGAACAAGGTTGAATTGGGTTTAAGTTCCTCTGTATACTTTTAGAATGAGACATATTCAATTATTTGGTAGAGGAGGGAGGGAGGATTTCATCAGAGGTTCGATAGTAAAACGCATAAATGGAAGGAAAATCATAGTGATTGACATTTACTGAGCTGTGAACTCAGGAAGCTACACGTACAATATTTAGATAATTTAAAATGCACACAGATATCAGAGGAACATGAACTGATGAGCATGTGATTGTAGTCTCTCAAAAGCTTTATTTGGACATGTGACTCTTTTTAAATGTAGATTATTGTTATTTTTCTTCATTCTGATCGTGTCCCCATTAGCACCCACTCACCTGAACTTCCCTGTCACCAAATTTAACTGTGGCACTTAAAGCTATTCTGCATCTTATGGTCTTACCCTTGTTGCTTTTTAAACACAGGATTAGACTTTAATTATTACTGATAAACAGTTTAGGATAAATTAAGGACTAAGCCTACAGAGAGCTTTGAGGTGAGGACACACACACACATATACATAAGATAATATATAGGTTACTTCTTCATGAAGATGTTACATATTATTCTTGCATACAGGATCATTTGGGATTGTCACATACACTTGTCTCTTGGTGGCATCTAGGCAAAGGTTAACATCGGCATTTTTGCAGAACGATACTCTGAATTACACAAATGATAACTTCAAACGTCTGCATTTTCATCTTCAAATCATTTCAATCATCAGATTTAAAGTTAGCAAATATTTCAATTTAAGTGTGTTTGTTAAAAGTGCTGCCAATGCTCCCTGGTTTTATCCACATGTGATGAGATTATTCAGTGTCTCTGTTAAAATGCAAAATGCTTCAGATATTGATCTGTTGGTGGTGAAGTCTTATAGCGACAGAAAGAACATCAGTTTCTAAGTGCTGCTTCATATCATGCAAAATGTGAAATATTACATTTGAATGCTTCTCTCTCTTTGACCAGTCTGTGTCTTCTGTTTCTCAACAGGCAATTTTCAAGCTGATTCCTAAAGATGAAGTTGCTGACCTGCCTGACGATGAAAACACAGCTGAGAAGAGGGCAGATAAACTCTGGAACTTCTTTGAAAAGGGAGAAAATGGTGAGATACATTAGTGTAAATGGAGACATGAATGAATAAATATAGAGACTTTTGCTCTGTTCACTGTTTAGTCAAGCACCAATATTTCCACTAAGATCTAGGCAACGTGGTCTATTCAACACTGAGCGATCAATCTTATGGAATGGGGATATGAGACATGAACTATTTTCATTTAATTTCAATATCCTGAACTTGTTCTTTTTCTTTCCTCGTCTCCGTCCAGACCGAGTGGCAGAAGGAGAGTTCATCCAGGGAGTGTTGGACAATGACGACGCCCTTCGTTTGATTCAGTATCAGCCTTCAAAGTAACTCTTCTGCAGATTCGCTGTATCTCTCTCCAGTCTTTTCTTTTCATCTCCACCTTCACTTTGCTCATGCGATGACACCCGAACGCACCTTCGCCAAATGCGAACACGTAGCAGGTGTGACGATAACGGCCCATCCCTCAAAATTCAATCTCGATACAGAATCTCCTGAAAGGTTTTCCGACACATTTCAGCACCGTATGTTTGCTGTCGGAACAGTTTCCTTTATCAAACAGTACATAAAATACATGTTAGAGTTAAAAAGCACAAAGCAGGAGAGCAACTCCACCTTGTTATATTCCCTCATACACATGTGACCTGTTTGACCCACAGTTAATAAAATGTGAATATGCGTTTTAAGATTAGCCCAGTGGTTCTCAAACAGGGGGTGGGCTCCTCTGGGGGGCGCCATAGTAAACACTATGGGGGGGGTCGGGGGACCAGGGGAAAAATACGGAGTCAAACCAAGTTGAGTGAATATGATTTATGGGCAAATAAAGAGACAGGAGTTCACTGATGTTACCGAGCTGATCTTTATTCCACCAGACTTCAGTTTAGATTCTTTTTTATCAGTTGCTTCCCCTGTTGTTGTTGTGATGGATAAAATGGACAGAAACAGTTTGAGAACCACTGGATTAGCCTCTTCATTGAAGTTGTACTAGATGAAGCACATACAGTATTTCTGAAACTGTCAGTCTTTAGTTTACATTTCTTGAGAAAATGAAATTATGAATTTTAGCGACTCGAACACACATTTTAATATGATAACATGTCACGTGCTCTAGTTCAAGTATCATTAGCACGAAATATGTTGTTCGTTCTCTCCCGGGCAGCCAACGCTGTCTGTAGTCTCTCATCTTACCCTGGGAGGTTTTTTCAAACCCTCACCAACATGTAAGTGCAGACAGGTGTAACTGTACCTGGGTCCTTGTCTGCAGAGTTTAATTCATCCACGTGGCACGAACCTCCATGTTTAATGTTCTAGTTAAGTGGTGCATATTGGAGAATAGGTTTGTTCATGTACAACAACATGTAAAACTAAGTACTGCTCCTGGATTTCCCTTTACGATGAATTCAATAAATCAAAACCATGAAATTGTAATAGAATTCAAGGTGTCACAAGTTTTCTTTTTTCTTCTTTTGAGCCTGTTGTTGAGTCTTCAGTCGGTGAGTCTGCTCACATGCTAATCACATTAGCTAATTAGCAGTAACGCAAAGTGCAGCTGAGGCTGATGTGTCAGTAGTTTTGCAGATATTTTGTTATAAACCAAAATACTGAACAAACAGAAAATTTGATCTGATGATGTTAGAAAGTAAAAGATCACTAAAGTTATTAGAATTTCCCCTGAGGGCAGTGGTGAATGTAACTAAGTACATTTACTTTACATTCTAGTACTGAACTTTACAGCTTTAGTTACTAGTTACTTCTCACACTAACCCTTTTTCTGTCCAGTGAAAAACATGTATCTCCAAATTATTATAAAATAGTCATTTTGAATTTGAATGTTTGTGACAAAAAGAAGGAAATTCTCCTTCTGAAGCTGAATCAACTCTTTAAAAAGCCTCTTGGATCAAAAAGCATCGACACAAAGCTGAAAACAGGCTGTTTTTCTCATGAAGCTTTGTAGAGATACATGGTTCTCACAGGACGACCAGGCTACAGACACATGATGATCTTCTAGAATCTGATGCTCGTTGCTGGAGATGAAAGCGGCCGACAGGATATAAAATCGTTAAAATGAGCTTCTACATCTCCAGCAGGAACAGGCCAGGACAGGAAACAGTTCACTGACAAGAACATTTAGCTGTTAACACTTACATATTTGTGCTTTAGTAAAGTTTTGAATGCAGGACTTTTACTTGTAGTGGAGTATTGTCACAGTATGGTATTAGTACTTTTACTTCAGTAGAGGGTCTGGATCCTTCCTCCACCGCTGAATGTGAGCAGCAGATTTCATGACAGTGAATCCCACAGTTGTCGAGACATTTCACTCAAAACCACAAACGTGAACCTCATGGTGGCGCTGGAAGAAAACTCAGATGAACATTGGAACGTATCCTCTGGGAACCATGAATGTTGTACAGACATTCATGGCTCCCAATGTATCCAACAAGTTGCAGAAATATCTAAGTAAAATAATCAACTCTTTCTCATGCAACGTCTTTAAAGGATAAAGATAAAGATTTCTTGATTGACTGATGATTGATATAAATCAAACTTAACCCCTTCATGTCCCATACGTTGGGTGGTTCTTGAGTAAAAACTCAGCTATCAAAGAAATGACAAGTGGTGTGAGAGGCTCATCTTACATAAACTGTTGTATAATTCAACCTCTTAATTTACGTCTTTAATTACTTTCCACGTACGAGGCAGCGACCCGGCGGCTCCGTTCATCTCCTGCCTATATTATGTCAATCTCTGTCTCTCGCTCAGTCTTATTCCCCTGACTGGGGAGATTATTGACATAATCTTCTGTCCAGCATTTGAAAGCATCTGCCTTAATGTCTAAATCTCTCTGTTGCTTTAATCTTTGATTCTCCCTTTTCTTCTTCTCTTTCAATGTAGATCAACATAAACACAGAGAGATAAAAACTCAGGTCACTCAGGTCTCATGCAAACCAGGTTTTAGGAAGCAGGTTAAAAAAAAAAGTCTTTAATGTTTTACTGATGAACCTAATTAATACTGAAGCAGATTCTTATTGTTCATTCAGATGAATTTATTGGGAGAGTTTCATGGATTTAGAAATCACCATGTGAATACAGTCTCACATCCTCTCGTCCGTCTCATGAGTCAGAAAAGGACACGTGATCCACGAAGTCACTGTTGGTAACACTGATCTGTGGAAATTAGATATTGTGAGACAATCCTGGAAAAAATCGAAAGATAAATGTGATTGTATAACGTCACAAAACCCATTTCTGTTTATTCTCTGATGTTCTGTTTACATCCAGCTGAAGGAGAAACATAGAGCATGTGTACTGATACAAGTCTGAACAGAATATAAAATCATGGTAGACACAGTCTCTTAGCTTGACCTCACACTCTTCATTTTACAATCAAGCTTTGTGAAGAAAGAGGCAATCCTTCTTTTTACCAACATTTTACACACTTTTTGCACATGTGTGTTTTGGTCTTTCTGTCATTTCAACATTGTAAAAAAAATATGGAAATGAGTTTCAAAGCATCAACATTGCAGCTGGGTGAAAACTTTTACCAACACTTCTTATAAAAGCTGAGGTTCAAGCCGAGCTGACTGTGAAGAAGAGATAAAAACCGGAGCTAAAAGCAGAGTGAAAATGGGACTTGTTTTCACTGGGTGGCCAGAAATATGAAATGTGCCATGGAATAATAATGTTTGATGGTGTTTGCTGGATGAATAAAAAGGAGATTTTCTGTGAACTTGTTCGCTGTGAAAACATGATAAACCAGCAGTGCGTCGGAGCTGAGTCTGTAAGTTGGTTTTGGAGTCTTTCTGCCCCCTGGTGGTCAGGGCATGAAACGAGACAACTTGAAATGATCATTGTTTAAGACAAGATGTCCTCCAGAGTCTCAGCAGAGCGAGTCCTCTCTCTCCTCCTGCAGAGTGTAATCTATCTCGTCCATCTCCCGTTCGCAGTCTTCACATCCTTCAGCGCCGCATCCCTCCACGACCACCACGCCATGATGGTCCACCAGCCTCCCCCCCGCCACTCCAGCCCCTACCACTCCACCCAGTGCTCCCACTCCTCCCACCCCCATTCCTCCAACTCCCCCTACTGCTCCTATTCCTCCCATCCCAACTCCATTTCCTCCCACTCCTCCCATCCCCATCCCCATCCCCATTCCCATCCCGACGCCAACGGCTCCCATCCCTCCGACTCCAATCCCTCCCCCACCGACAAGCAGCGCTCCCCCAGCTCCACACGCCAAATGTCCGACGGCCGGTCCCACTCCTCTGGGCCACAGAGGGTCCATGAGCGCCCCCTGCTGGCCGAGCTGAATCAGCTGACTGACGGAGTAAACGCCTCCACCGCCGGCTCGAACGACCTCCTCATAGGAGGGGGCTCGGGCGGCGGCACGAGCCTCCTCCAGCCTCACCCGGGCCCGGTGCTTCATCTCGATGATGGTCTTGGTGTAGGAGTTGAGCGTGGCCACGGCGGCCGCCATGCAGCAGCTGAACGACAGCCACGCCATGCTGGTGAGGAGAGGGAGACATGTGACCAGTTCATCATTCCCTCAAAAGATCAGCAATGTCAGGATGGTTTCCTATTGGTCAAGAGTTCAAATGTGTGGGGAAAAAGTCCAACTTTGCCAAATGACACTGGCTGATTGAGCCAGTCAGATTTTCTGGGGGGTTCAGTGGAAACACACTTACGCAAAAGACCACCCGTAGTCCCAGGTCTGTGGTCTCCAGTCTTTGGGCCCGATGCTCACGGTCATCTGAAACACTGTGGTGTACATCATGTGTGCTACCATCCCCATCATCCCTGGCAGAGAAGAAGAAAAGACAGAGATCGAGTTAACAAAGAGACAAAGAAGAGAAAATAAGTCTACACAAGCAAACAACCATCAAGCAAAGCAGCCAACACATGTCCAAACTTTCAAAAGTCACACTGGATTAGATGTTTTCTTCAAGGACAATTCTGGTCTCCTGACAAGAAACTGTTGGTTTATATTTTCAGTTCTAATTTAGCAATTGAGGAGAGAAATTATCTGCCTTTTGCATTTATCCTAACTGTACTGACTGTACTGACAGTGCACATAGTTCAAACATAGTTGGCTGATATTTGGCTGTGTGAGGTCAAACAAGCTGAAGAGCGACATTTTAAAACAACCCACTCACCTGAGAGGACAGTGCACATGGCGGCGAAGGCGTTGATCTTGAGGGCGTTCATCTCCCTCTTGGCACAGAGGCAAATCACTTCCACACACATCAACAGGAAGCCCATGGCCAGAAGGCCGATGTACATGAACTCACTGATGACTGAAAGCCAGAGGACACCTGGAAGTGTGGAAAGAAGAAATTCTAACTGTGACAAGCCGACGAGAGCAAGGATGCGACAGTGAGTAACTTTTTGAAATGATATTTGCTATTTGCTTTGTGCTTTGGTTTGAGCTGTGCCGACCTTGTGTCTCTCCTGGCGTCAACTCAATGAAGCTGCGACACTTTTCTTCCTGATCGTCACCTGGAAAACAATCACATCAGTGCCTGTATGGACTTCACGACAGTCAGTCAGTCAGATGGCAGGAAAATACTACATTTCTGTCTTTGAATATATCACATTGACTAAATGTATAAATTGAATTGAATGTCAACCATCATTCAGGGGATTAAAGCAGAAGCGTTTGCTCGTCCTTGTAGCCTCGTAACAAAAAACAAAGGATCAGAGTTATGTTACAACTGCAATGTCTAGTTTTTGAGTCACAATGACGATAAATAATCTCGTAACGTAATAAAAAGAGCTGCTTTAAGCCTTCACTTTCCACAGGGACAGTTTAAACTGCTGAAATTTGCTTTGTGCTGATGACGATCGACCAATCACAGAGTCTTTCAGAGGATGAACATGGTGATTGCTTTTTGTTTCCAGGAGCTAAACTTGCTCTGTGAGTGTCTTCTCACATCATGTGTGTTAGTTTTGAGGCTGGTCTGAATCACATGTACGTAATAGCACATTTTGATTGACGTTCTCTGCGCCACATGCTGTGATTCACATGTAGAGTCTGAAACAGCAACAGACAGTTTACTTGCTTCTTCAATCTGTGGCTACATTAATCCAGGCTTGTACAAATTATCCTCCTTAGCGGGGACTAAAGAGAGGCTTAACTGTAAATCATCTGTGTTGACTAAAACACATTCTTATTGGCAGCAACAGAAGTGACAGAGGTACGAAACAAAAGTTATGTACTAAAAATAATAATAATAATGATAATGAATACTTCCTCCAACGCTGGTAATATTACCATTCTGCCATAAGTAAGTGACTGCTCAATCAGAACTGCCCATGAATGTTGGGAATAACGTGATATTAAAGATTAGTTATTCTTGTAATCACATTATTTTTTCAGTCAATACTCAGCAACTATTTACTCTTGAGTCATATTTTGATATAAGCTTTTCATTTTAATAAATGAATTTTACTATCTTAGCAGTGAAGTGATCTTTGTGGGACAATGATGAGTCCAGATGTTGACCCACCATGCAGGTGTTTCCAACAAATGAACCTCTGCTGGGTCACTGCTCATGTTTTCTGCCTCCATCACAAACCTTCATTGTGCTTCTCACAGGAGAGCCAGAAGCCGGTGTGGAAGTAGCGCAGCATGTACTTGTCCTCGCCCGTCTCCCAGATGTAATGGACGGCGTTGGCCAGCTGCTTCCTCTTTATCCTGGCCAGCTCCTCCTTCTGCAGCGGAGAGAGCGTTATGTTGGAGACCGGGTTCCTCGGGTCCGGGGTGGGGGCCTCTGGATGGAGAAAGATGGAGCGCAAATAATGATGAAAGTTTTGAAGGAACAAAATGAGAGGATGGATGGAAGGATGACATTTTAAGTAGAGGGAGGAAAAGATGGGACAAAGTAGATGGGAAAGGAGGACAAGTGGGTTAAGAAGGGAAAAGATGAAAGAGGGGATGGAGACAATGATGAGAGGCAACAGAGTGAGAGGGAAAAGAGTTAAGGGAAATTGAAAGACAGCCAAGGAATAAAGAAGCAGATAAGGTAAAGAGAGTAAAGGTGCAGAAAGAGGAGGGAAAAGATGTTTATAAGTGAAATATTTTCCTCAATAACTCAGTTCCTCTTTTAACACCAGCGTGCCAAGAAGCTCTGACAGCAGATCCAAAAAGAGGTCTCCTGTAGGTCACAGCGTGTAACACAATCCAGCCCCGAAACACAGCTCTTTAGGTAATCTGTCATTTTCCATGTAGTGAAAATTGAATACTACATGGAAGCAAATAGGCTTAGTGCCTGGAGATAACACAGCGGGCGAGTGAATCCAGATAACATGCAGCCGCAGATACAAAGTTCTGAGATTAGCAACAAAGCCGGGATTATGTGAATCTCTGCCGGTCAAGTGTAAAATACTTGGATATTGGGTGGAAGGAAAATATTGTTGATGCCATTAAATCCTGGACTAAATCAGTATTAACTATTTTTGGAAACATTCATAAAGTTGTTTTTTATATTATCAATATTGGGTCGTGCTTCCTGACAGATGTTCTTAGAAACATCAACTCTTTTTCATGGTGAACGGTGACAAAGATGTGAGAACAGGGCTTCACATAGGAGAAGGAGGTCGGGACATGACAACATATCTATATTCTATATGTTTTTATTGTATTTATGCAGCTTTACTTACAACAAGTTTGTTCAAAAGATGATTTTAGACCTGACCCTTTTGGTTTCACTGACATTACAACGTTCATAAATGATTTTAACCTGGAAATGCAAACCTGAAATCAGAGCCTGTTGGGTTTTGTCAGTATCTGGATTATTATTTTACAGTGTTCAGACAAACACCTGTACCTGCCCACCAGAGGGAGCCATACTGGAATCTGAACATTTTTGTTGACATGATTTCCTGCCCTCACCTGTGGTGTACGGCTGGCTGTTGTTCTGCCCGCAGTTCTTCATCTTGACAGGTGACAGGCAGAGAGGCTTCACCACCTTGTGCGTTCCCTCGCACCAATAGGAGGTGCAGAAAGCCGACACGGACAGGGTGAGGGCCAATGAGGTGAGGGAGAGCGACAGCAGGGAGCGGTTACGTCTGGACATGTTCTCCAGCATGGCGGCTTCTCGACTCCAAGGAACCCGGTGAGAACTGAGACAGAGCTGAGACCAAAGCGGGAATCTTTCACGACTATGAGGTTCAAAAATGGCTCCAAGTCAGAGGGGATCTGTCGACCAATCAGAATGAGGATCAGAGGAGCGAGGGGGTGTCTGTGACGGCTTGTTGTGGTGATTGAGACTGATTCATGGAGGATGGTAGAAAGGAGAGAAGAGAGAGGAAGCGGGGAAAGGGGATTAGGGATGTTTGAGAAGTGGAACAAAGGTCAGAGGGGAATCTGAAAAGAGGTCGGTCGGGTGGCGGGATGGAGGGAGGGCGGGGTTCGAGGAAGGAGAACGGTTGATGAGCGGAGGTCAGAGGACAGGGGACTGGTGAAAGATGAAGTGCTGGGATTTAATCGCCTCCAGTGAGGAAGAAAGAGGCAGAGACAGATGTGCAGGCCAGAGGTTGCAGGAGGAGCTGCAGCTCTCCTCCTGCTCCAGTATCACTCACAGAAAATCAGACCAGTTCATCAGATTTGAATCTTCCTTTCTGCTCGATGTCACGGCACGAGCCAAGCGAGACGTCTGACTCCACGCATTTCTTCTCACCGAGCTCTACCCCATGTTCCCACCAGCGTCACCGCCGGCGTCACCCCGCGTCTCTTCTGACGGCTGCTGCTTCGCTCTCGGGTGAAGATAAACGTCTAAATCTTATCCTGCGGATTTTGAAACTAATCAGTCCCGTTCTCAGGGCACATCCCGTTCCTCAACCTGTTCCTCCACCTCTCCGGGAGGGATTGAGCTCGCAGAGGAGTGATTAGTCCAGACTCTCAGGCCTACCTCTGGGGCTGCTAATCTGTGGTAATCTTGCAGGGTTAGGTGGATGAGATTAATGCCCACTGACTCTCATGCTGTCTTTGGACAACCACCTAAAAGTAAAGACAGACGCAAACATCTGGATTAAGAGTCATCAGGAACAGTTGAGTCATGTGAGTCTTTGTTTGAGTCATTGATGTTGTTGTATGTTGTTGCTCCAGAACATGTTAACATGGTCTCTTGTCGGCACAATGTGAATCTGAATTCTCTCTGTTTTCAGGTTTTCATGACGGAGCCGTGAAGCTGCTGCTGCTCTGCTGACGCGACATGGACCATAAACTGAAATGTCCTGGTTTGAGTCTGGCTCAGGACCTTTGTTGTGTCTCTCTGCCCTTCATTTCCTGCAATTTCTCTTCATTCACAATCTACTAAAAAGCATAAAATGCCCCCAAAATACATTTTTTTAAAATAATGATTTGATTATTTATGATTATTTTGGATTGAGGTAATAGCTGAAGTGTGAGTGGGCCAGTGTTCATTACAGTATTTATACTTTATGATCCTGTGAAACCAGTATCTTGCAGTAAACATGGCGCTCAGACTCATCTTTCATCTCATCGACTTTTACTTACTGCACATGTGTGGGTCAAATGTCTCAACACACCTGTCCATGTTATCAACAGCTGAGGATTAACCCATCCAGACAAACAGCTTTGCGATGTGGCCCCTGTCCCAGCACACAGAAGGTTATTTTGAGTGATTTTAGCAGGGAGTTCAAAGCACGTATTTCTTCACAAACAGGAGGAGATTCACAGTTAATAAAAGTAGAATGCACAGTTTATTGCTTTTGTCTGTTTCATCTCATCATGAAAAGCTGAACTCTTCCGACCACGTATGTGATTGGAAGAATCCGGCCGCTGCTCACGCTCAACTTTTGATCAGCTCACGCTCGTGCAGCAAAAATAAAGATTAAAAAACAGCTCGACTCACCAGAGACTCGTCGTGTTTCCTTCACCTCTCCTCGAACAGGGACTCGGTTTCCTTCACCTTTTCCTCTGCGCTCCCTCGTCTCTCCCTCCTCCGTCTTGGGTGAGTTTCCATCAGAAACCCACCCAGATTTCCCTCTAATCCCCACAAGTCCATCTGTTACTTTCCCTCCCCTTTGCTCCCTATACTGTCTCTATTCATCCGTCCCCCTTCTCTCTCGGTCTCTTCGTTTCTTCATCTCTCCTCCTCTCTAACCCTTCTGACCTCTGGTCCTATAGTGATTAATTTGACAGTATGGTATGGAGCAGCTTACACTGAGACGTGTGACAGTGGTCTCGCTCTGTGCTGCTCTCTAAACTTCGACCCTGTCCTGAATGTACAGCTGCTGGTTTTATCCCCTCACTTGAAAGTCGTTGGTGTGAATCTGATTGGAAAGCGGGAACAGCATGTTTGGAACAGTCTGTTCAAACTTTGAAGGTTTTCTCGCTTCGGTTGAGTTTGTTCAGAAAGAACGATGAAGGCCATCAGACAAGGAAGAAGAATATGATTTAAGAATTTTAATAGTCGGTATTTTGCTTTACTTCTGATTCTTAAGCTGCAAAAATCAGACTTTCAGCTTCTATTACTCCTTATCAAACTTTCAACAACTGCTTTTCTTTAAAAAAAAATGTGTGTGATTGTTATCTTATGTTCTCAAGATAACAAATCCTGTTTTGTGGAGGTCATATTTTTAAGACTCTTAAGAATCTAAATATATCAAATCCATCCCACTCTGTTATCTCTGGATAATACTGACCACACCTTAATTATATCTGAGCAATGACTCCATTTAGATACCAAGTTAATGAGACATGTTATAATTAAAACAAAACATTGTTTGATGTGCTGTGATATCACTGGCTACAATCTCTGGATCATGGACTTTTAAATATCAGCATTTGTTATCTGGATAAGTAAAGTGTCATCTTTAACTCAGCGTTGCTTTTGACAAACTGTTTGTGGCGACAAAGCAGAGGTGAACCAGGTTGGAAATAAAAACACAATACATTTCGATCTGAAGGAAAAACTATTTACCACAGATATGTTTCAGTTCTGTTGCAGTAAATCAGAACTTTTCTGTTTGTATTGTTTGATCCGACTTGCTTGTGTAAAAGGGGCGACACAAGGACTCGGACCATCGTGTCCTAATGTAACACTTGCTAACGAAGTGCCAAATCCTCAATGTCCCCCCTTCTGTTTTTAGACACTAAGCTCTCTCTCTGTCCATGAATGGGGAGACTCAGATCCGCCTCCAGTCAATCCTACAGTTCCTCCTCCTCTGACAAATTCTGTAATGACCTTAACTGACTCCACTTCCCTGATGCTCCTAAATTAATCAGGAGATACGGTGAATGAATGACTGAATTAATAACGAACACATCAACTGAAAAACACAGTTTAGTTTCCTCTCGAGACACGTTTAAAGACACATGACAATACTCTGCTTCAAAATTATAATTTGTGTTCAACATGTATTTTCCACCAAAATGCTCAATTAAACAGTCTGAACTCCCTCATTGAAAACCCAGAATGTGAATATATTAACAGGCTTCATGTCTCCACATCACACTTGTGTTGTTGTTGGCTTTCACATGTCTTGCTCATAAAAACACAGATTAATGTGAAAGCTAATTTCTAGTGTCAAATCCTGCTCAGTGAAGCTGAACGAAGCTGAGTGAAATAACAATAAGCAAAACCCATTTTTGAGAGAAACCTTAACATGGAAGCAGAATTTATTATTTATTCCCTATTTTCCTGAACATCCCTGATGGTTGTGGCCTTATTCTGTATTTAACCATTAAATGAAGATGTGTCCACATTTATTTTGCTTTCATGTTTAGTGGCATCAGCTGGTGTTTGACAGAGTGGCAGAGCGCCCTCTGGTGGCTGGTTCAAAGACCAAGTTGAGCTCAAAGAAATCCTCACAAAGCATCAAAGAGAAAAGAAAGAAAGAGAGAAAAAAAGTTGAGAGAGAATCTGTGATAGATATTCAGATATACAAAAAGACAACAGAGCTGAAAAGACACAATGAGAACAGAAAGCGTTTCACTTCTATCATTTTATTTCTCAGATGTACTGTATACTGTCACAGTTTACAACACAGCTTTAAATTTAAATACACAGCAAAATAAATTTATTTCATACAAAATTAAATTTGAGAAATAATAATAATAATAATAGTGTAATGGCCTAGTTTTTCATCCTCGTTTTGCTCTACTTTAACTCCTCGAGGCTAAACTGCCTTCCAGTCAACTTTTCCACCAAAGTTCACATTTAAAGGAAACATGAAGAACAGAAGTCACGTTGGTCCTGTCTGTTTTCACGGTGGCTTCGATTTACTGAAGTGTGCCTGTTATTTTTTTTTAAGTCAAAACATGAAAAATGTATCTTCAGCCACGAGAAGCAGCTGCTGTCTGTGGAGCTACATAAGGTGGAACCTTTTATACACGTTTGCCTTTTTCGTACAGGTGTGTGTTGAAATACTTCATTAATCGCTCACACACCAAACAGATGAGGGGCAGATATACACATACAGAGAGGATCCACTCAGACAGCATGCACATTAAGGAGGGTGATATGTTCGAATTCGGTTTTTATTTAGCCAACGCTGTGGCTAAATATCACACAATAATACATTTCTGTTTCTTGTCTAATGCCAGGAGATACAGCGAACACGTGTTCAATTACACAATGAATCCAGGACGACTAGAAATCTAAACGGGGATGAGAAAGCCACCGTCGGTTACTGAGTTCACTGATACTGCAGTGTTTGAACAGCCAAGTCAGTTTAAAGCCAATCACGCTTGACATCACATGATCAATATCATCAGGTGAATCTGACTGATGACGACACTGTAATCAAAGTTAACCTGAACTTATGTTTGTCGGAGGCCATTGTTGCACCGATAAATAATCAAGCAATAAATCAATCAATAAATAGATCAATAAATAGTTATTGATGATTGTAACACTCTAATATACAGAATATTTCAAGGTTTATCTGTGAATACTTCCACTATTTACAATCAGCACGATGTGTACACACTGCGTGCAGACAGGTCTCACACGCACACACACACACTCCGCCTTGTACAAACACATGCACGCTTAATGAAAACCTACAGTGACGTCTTTCTCAGATCACTTCTGTTAGTGTTTTTCAGGTCCGGTCACAGAATCATACAACACTCAAATACACAGTAATTCTTCAGTATTTCCACATAGACACTCACACACAGGTGCTCTCTCTCTCTCTCTCTCTTGTGCATGAAGAAGGATAAGACTGGCTGATCCAATAGATTTCAAATAAGTACAGTTTCCACACATATTTTGTGTGTATTTCTATTAACATATTCTGCTGCATATATTTAAACCATGGCTATTATACTAACTGGACATGTGCAGGTCTTAAGGGGAGGAAATGTCAGTTGAGGAGCTGCTCATTCAAAGGAACGTACAGGTGGTTCTGAATGTTTTAGCCAGACAGGTCATAAACATGTAACTGCTGCCCATTTTCCAGAAGTATACCATAAAGGTTTATACTGTTTCTTACCTTTCAAACTGCCGTTGATTTCAGTTTAAAGTCAAAGTAATGCTATTATTCCATGCTAGTTCAGTTGCGAGCAGGGACTCTGAATTAGTTACAATTATTACAACTGAATTCGTCTCATGAAGAGTTTTGGAAACTTTTGACATCTGGGTTTTGAGTTGGCTGCAGAAAGTAACCTGTTAATTCAAGAAATGGCCAAATTCCCATAATCTTTTCACGATATCAGTGTTTACTTATTGTTTGTCTTCTGAGTTTTTGGAAATTGATGAGAGGTGCTGTGGAACTAATTTTGCCTTTGTCCAGTTTCCTGACAAAAATTCTGGTGGACAAATGACAACATAACAAAAGCAACTGAAACCAATGGCTGCCTGGATGGTCAAGAGATCAAGAAACAATCCTATGGTTGTTTCTTGGAGGCATATAGATGCATTTAGACGGTTATGACATGTAAAACTATTCACTGTGTCAATGAATATAATGCATGCATCTGATAGGACAGATTACATGTCAATGTGTTAGAAGAGGAATGGATTGTTGTTTTTGTTCACTGTCTCACTCAACCCACTGCCTGGGAGCAACTGTGGCTGGAAGGGGACTCCACCTCTGGCCTGTGGAGTGGATCCCCCCAAGAGAGCCACTCCTGGTTGGTGATTCCCTCCAAAGAAACTGGACTGACTCATTCCTGTTCCCGATAAGAGGGGGTCTGCCAAAGGATTCCCCACCAGAGATCCAGACTGCACCGATCCCACTCCTCCACAGGGGGGGTTCATGCTAAATCCCACTTGTGGACTCCCTCCCACAGAAACGGATTGTACCATTCCAGTTCCTGAATGTGGAGGGGCAACCTGAGCTGCTTGAAGCACATGTAAGCCAGAATGAGATACTCCCATGGTACTGGACGGCAGCTGATACAGGGGAGGTTCACTGAAAAGATTCTCGGCTCCAAAACGGGGAGAAGGTGCACCAAAGGGGGGAGCAAGGGTGGAACCGAAAGGACTGCAGTACGGGGCTGATGTTTCAGGAAGGGACACCCCTCCAACAGCCCCTGATCTGCCTACACGGCCAGATGTCAGGCCCCTGGCTTTAAAAGCGCCTGGGAAATTAGGAAGAGTTACAGGAGGATGAAGGGATGGAGGAGGGAGGGATATACAGTTTGAAGTATTCCAGCAGAGAGAAAATGCACCAAAGCAGAGAGAGGGGTAAGAAGAGTTAAATATCTGCTGGTTAATACACACTAGTCTCTATACTAAACTTCAATAGGTCACTAATGCTCACACACACACGCACATACACAACATCTATACACGACAGCGAGACCACGGGGGAGGGGTGGTTGGGCAAAACACATAATCACAATAAGCTTGTCCATACAAACCAATGCTAAATATTTATTTGTCTGTCATACTGTTTCCACCCCTCTCTCTCTCTGTCTCTCTCTCTCTCTCTGGACTGAAGACTTCAGCCGAACAGTAGTGGAATGCATTTGAAACACCACCAGGGATTTTTAGCATCTCAGTGATTTGCCAGTCTTTAAAGTTGATCATGCATCCATTTTAGTCAAGCGCACCACAAATAAATCCACATGAAGCCTCGGTCAAAAATGGCATTGTTCACCCAGTGTGAAACATTTTTTCTGTCCTTACCATCGGCTTGTGTCTGGGCAGCGAGCGTGTTGACGAGGGGGCGCTGTTTGGGTTTGGGGTTAGAAGAAAATAGATCGTCCAAGTCAACAAGCGACGCCCCCGCAGAGCCCAGAAACGAAGCAGTCTTTCTGTACGTCTCCTTTTCCTGCACTGTTCGCGTTCCTGCAATAAAATAAAGGTCCAATTCTACTCTAAAAGGTGTTTTCTTTCGGGGACAGGTCAGGGAGGAAGAGAGAGCAAAGCGGAAGAGAAGTTTAATTGGTTATGATTGTTAGCCAACTGCTGAACGTTGGGAAGATGAAGGTGAAATGAAGAAAATGGAAGAAAACTGTGACACATGCAAATGCCCATTAAATGCAGTCAAGGAAAGGATACGTTCATACATAAATGCACATAAACACAGATGCAGGCACGTAAACAGTTAAGTTTTTAGAAGTCAACATTCTCAGTTGAGCACTAAGCCAGCTGGCATAGACGTCTATTGATTAAAAACAAGCAGAAATTTTAGCAGACTCCACAGAACAAAGATTTAGCTGATTGAATCAGAGCAGAGCATTTTGTTGCTGTGCACAAGGCAGACGATGAGATTTTACTCTCTCATGAATAATGGATGGATTGCAGATAGAGTGTAAAGTGCAATTTACCTGTCCCATTGCTTGGTGCGTTGCTCGATGCACCCCAAGGATCACCTTTTTTAGATGCTCCGTCCCCAAAGGGGTCACTAGATGGAGAGGAGTCTGAGGGCGGAGCAGGTGAACCCCACGCATCATCTGTGCTGACTGGAGCTGCAGCTAAACAGGGAAGTAGAGCAAGTAAGCTCAATCAGAACAAAACAGTAGTTTACAGATAAGTCCAACATTTCAGTCTAATTGTTTTGTTATTTCTGTGATAAAATACTCTAAATGTGATCATGGAAAAGGATAAAAAGTGAGGTTTACTTATGATCATTTTCCAGAGCTTTCAACCATATCAAATGATCTTCTTTAGCAACTGGAACCCAGATATCATCATGTGACCTAAGTCATGGCTAGAGTCATGTAATAAGTGGTTGTATGTAGGGGGGGATAAATGTTTTCCCATGTTCCAAGAATTAATCTTTATGCTGAAGCATTGACTGTTTGTTTCCTACCTGGGGCTCCCCAGGGGTCATTGTCTGGTTTGGATGCATCCCCAAAAGCATCGGAATTATCAACAGGTGAGGAGGCGATTGTCTCGCCCCCCCAGGGATCTCCGCCCTTTGTTTCATTTGGAGCAGATGGCGCCCCCCAGGGATCAGACCCAGTGGCAGGTGGAGAGTGAGCAGGGGCTCCCCACGCATCTGCACTGCCTTGGGGCGAGCTCACTGGAGGGGCATTGAAGGGATCTGAAGCATCATCTTTTGGTGGGCTGGATGGCACTGCGAATGGGTCTTCTTTAGGGGATGTCGTGGGTGCAGCGAAAGGGTCGTCTTTTGTGGGTTTGGACGGTACAGAGAAAGGATCCTCTTTAGGTGGTGTTGTTGGTGCAGTGAAGGGATCCTCTTTAGGTGGGGTTGTTGGTGCAGCGAAAGGGTCGTCTTTTGCAGGTTGGGATGGTGCAGAGAAAGGATCCTCTTTAGGTGGGGTTGTTGGTGCAGCGAAAGGGTCATCTTGGGTAGGTTTAGTCGGTGCCAAGAAAGGATCTTCTTTAGGCGATGTTGTGGAAGCAGTGAAGGGATCGTCTGTAGAAGATGCTGGTGCTGCAAATGGGTCTTCTTTAGGGGATGCTGATGCTGGTGCGGTAAAGGGATCATCTTTTGGGGCATTAAAAGGATCGTCTTTTGGGGTGTTGAAAGGGTCGTCTTTTGGGGCATTAAATGGATCATCTTTTGGGGTGCTAAATGGATCGTCCTTCGGAGCATTGAATGGATCATCTTTTGCCGTAGTGAATGGATCATCTTTTGGGGCATTGAATGGATCATCTTTTGCTGCAGTGAATGGATCGTCTTTCGAAGCATTGAATGGATCATTGTTAGACGAACTGAATGGATCTGGTTTATCCTTCGGAGCAGCAAATGGATCTTCCTTGTCTTTAGGTGCACTGAAGGGGTCTGAACCATCTTTTGATGCACTAAATGGACCTGGTTTATCTTTTGGTGCTGAAAAAGGATCTTCTCCATTCTTTGGCGCAGCAAATGGATCTTCATCAGTTTTTGGCGCAGCAAATGGATCTTCATCAGTTTTTGGTGCAGCAAATGGATCTTCATCAGTTTTAGATGGAGCCCCCCAGGGATCACTGCTTGCTGTGGTGTCAGCTGTGTCAGGTTTGGCGGGTGTGCCCCATGGATCTGTGGCCTCTTTAGGTTCTTGGGGGGCTCCCCATGTATCTGATTTCTCCTCCTCCTTCTCCTCTGCCTTCTCTCCTCCCCAAGCACCGCCTTTAATGTTATTGCCTTTGCCCGCGTCCTCCCATTTCAGCTCATCTTCACTCATCTTGGCCTAGAATATTACAATTGCACAATCAGGAAAGTAAACAAAAAAGACTCACTACCTCATGGTTTAATTAGTGGTGAAACTGAACTCCTTCTATTTAAACAATATCAAAGTGATTTGTTTATGTTCGGCTCTGCTGAGACTTTCACAAAGGGATGGTGATACAACTTACCCTCCTTTCTGCTTCCTTCTTCTCAGCTTCCTGTCTAAGACGCTCCTCTTTACGAGCAGCGAAGGAAGCAGTCAAGTCGGCCACAGAGGGTATGTTGTCTAAGGATGGAAGCCCTGTGGCCCCGGCAACATAGCAGGGCTTGTAGTTGGGATCCTTGACAGTGTCCGTGGATGAGGCTGGTTAGAAGGGATGGAAAAGAGATTGAATGAGATTTATGTGAGAGATGTAGACAAATAAATAATTATACTACAACAGCTGAAACAATGGGTATTTGGCAGTGGTACTTCAGGACAGAAGGGCTCACCAGCAGAACTTTTTGATGTTTTCTCTCTGGTCTTGACGGCAAAGTCTCGCTCCTCCTTTAGTTTGTCATCATCCTCCATGAGAACAAGGACTACCTTGGCCTTCTCTCTCACATTTGCACCCTGGGAGAGACATGCTTACATAAGACACTGAATAGAAACAGAGTCCTATCTAAGTATGAAAAGCCTAAAGACCGTTGATTTTGGATCAAGTCAAGCCAAACATTGTTACTCTGGAAAGCTCTTGAATCAAGAGGTTCCTAATTTTGTTTGAGACTGCAAACCCAAACTGAATCCATTTTCATTCATTTAAATATTGACCTTAGTAGCATCACATGCAACCTTTTAATCGATACTAAAGGGTTGTATGCTTTGAACATTATCAGGAAGCATGTATCACCTGATCTTTTCCATCCTTTTCTACAAAGCGATACTCTGTGAGGGCTTTGACGATGTAGATGTTGTCTTTCATTTTCAGAAGTACACGATCATCACCGGTCTTTAACAGGTACTCCAGTAGTGTCAGGGACTGGTATGAAAAAGCATGACAACAAATAAAAATGTGACACAAAAACATATATGGCTGAAACAAAATGAACTGACAACTTATATAGTTTAACACTTTTCTTTAATTGAGGAATTCATAGGATAAAACAACAATGAAAGGACCAAAATAAAATCTGTGTAAAAGCACAGATTTGGCAGAAAATGGTTCAAAACACACAATACTTGTAGTGGACACTGGTGTAACGGATGTGCCAATACAAAGTCACGTGACTGGCGAAGTTACAATGGTCTGCTATGCTACTGATTAATAGCAGATATGTTTTGACCAACTTTATTAAAAACCATCTGTATTTATTATTTTTTGACCACAGAGATTTTTTGAGTCTGCCACAGGTACCCATCAGCTTCTACCAATAATAGGTGTATTTGATATTAAAATTTCAAGACACAACATTCACAATAATGGCAGTGAAATGGCTGTTTAACCACAGTCTGAACACAAAGTAGGGGACTTGTTGTGCATTGTTGTTGTTACCTTGTGGATGTGTCTCCAGTTCTTGTCATCTTTCAGGCGTTTCCAGAGCATTGTCATGATCTCGTTGCAGGCCACCACATTGTAGGTCAGATCGGATATGTCAGCCATCTGAGAGCTGGATGGGCCCCATGGGTCATTAGATGTCGCCTCTCTCACCTGCAAAAGAAGCAAAGCATGAAATGTCAGTGTCTGGGAAATATAAGGTGGTGGCAGCCCAAAGGTGAGAGATGCCAATTTGTGGTAAAAAGACTCCTGAGATCATCTTATTTCATTGTGTTCACAAAAATGGTAATCTTTTCTGCCAGGTTCTTGCTGATCATGTTTCATCAGATATGCATTTTAGCAAGAAACCTATCCCCATATTTCCCTGACTCTAAAAACCTGAAGTTTAGAATTTGAGAGAATGGCTCACTGTGACTTAAGAACATTGTAAGTCTTAACTTTAGTAGAAACTTTAAATGAATGGCTTTCAAAATCATGTTGTGCAGACATCAATTGTTCCAAACCACAGAACTATAAATGGCACATATATGATGTTCAATAACAATGTGCATAAAATTATACCCAATACACCTAAAATTTGTCATTTAGTATTTAAAAATTACATCTTTGAGTGTGCTAGACAACTACAGGTTTAAGCCTCTGAACATGTAATTGCAATCTTCCTGTTTTGTGTCTGGCCAGAGACCTTATGTGTTAAAATGTTAAGCTAAGTTAAAATGTCCAAAAATGAATACAAAATGAATCTTGAAAAAGACGACAACGATGTAATGTTTATTTTCTGAAATACTCAGAATGGTGGGGCTCATGTCATTCTTGACCCCTTGATTTCAGTTTCTCTCACCTTGACCTCGGCCTCAGAGTAGTTCTGGACCAGGTTCTTCAGCTGTCGGCGGAGCATAGAGGACGTCATGGTGTCTTGGGGGGAGGTGGGGAATCAAACCACTGCAATCTGATTCAGAGAAAATTTGTTAACGCTGATGAAGGCTTACAGAAACTTACTCATAATCAAATACCACAAACATACAAATCCTCATACCTTTTGTAAACGTTGGCTGTGCTGTCTTTTATAGATGTATTTACAGTTGCTGGCTCACTGAGCGTACATCCTGCTGGTCTCTCTTCCCCCTGACTGCATTGGCTTGTCTCAGGTCAGAAACCAGATCCTACAGCTGCAGGGAGGAAGCAGTCAACATTAAAAAGAGCTGAGGCATGGCTTGGCACTGAGGCTCAATGGACAACAGAACAATTAGGAATGCATAACTACACTAGAGGTGCGGCTACACCTGCTGTGTTCATCACAATCACTGCGACAAACACAGAGCCTCATCCTGGCTAGCTATCTGGCTAAGCTACAAGCTAGTTAGCTGGAAGCATCCTGTGAGAAAATATAAGCTAAAACCTCATTAATAGTGCACCTGGATGATTAGTGTGAACCACAGTAACTGTAAGTCGACGTGGTTGAAAGCAACGTGTCTGTCAGGAGTCGCACGTCGAGTTTTCAGGACCTCGGAGAGCGACTGAAGACGAACAGCAGCCGTCAATATGGCTAACGGCCGAGCGCTGCTGCTAAACCAGCAACAACCAGCTTAGACACCAGACTTCAGCCGTCAAATGAAGGGTGGGTTTCGAGAGAGCAGCCGCTGCTTTTGGTTAATAACAACATCCGCCGGGTGTGAGTTATTTGGTGGGTGAAATATGCGTATTTGCAGAAAAAAATAAAGCACTAACCCTGAGCGGATCTTCAGGAATCTTCGAGGAGGAGACACGACGAGACCGTTTCCGCTTCCGCAGTTTTCAGCAACCGCAAGACCACGCCCCCTTTTTACATTTATTTATTTATCTTCATTTTGACTTTTCAGTTAAATAATATTTTAACCAACTCTACGTATTTTATTCTGAAATTAATAATACAGTTATAACTTAATAATACAACATAAATTACTATAAATATTTTTCAAAATTTAATGTTTCAATTTAATTTCATTTTAATTCCTTTATTAGTCCTACAATGGGGAAATTTTCTGTTCAATTTTTGTGTATTTATGTATTTGTGTATTTATTATTTATTTATTATCAGTTAAATATATATGTTAAACCACCTCTGCGAATTTTATTCTATAAAATAATTACTGGAAACTAGTTTTTATTTTTAATTTTCACAACACATTAATATCAAGTCATTTCATTACAGTAAAGTAACTTAATAATCGTTCTGATGGAAAAAGTTAATGAGTGAGCTTCAGCTTCAAACCACACACACACACACAGTATATCATATCCTGGTTTTGATCACATTATATTTAATATTTAATTCTAAATCAGTTTAAACTAAAATAAATATGGTGCTTATTAAAGATGTCTACAGGGACAGAGCAGACTGACACTGGACACTTAGTGCCATCCTTCACCTTTAGATATGATTCCTTCCTGACCTCAATTTTCAATTTCAATTAGAGTTTTTACTCAATAAAAAAAAACAATTTATTCCACATTTATCCATCATGGACTTACATACAGCTGCTAAGAATATTTTGTCTGGGATTATGAGCTTTTTTATTATGTTTGTACAAGAAACAATATAGTAGAAACATATTTGAATCAGTTTACTCAAAAAATATTTAAAAAGAATAAAAGTCAGTATACAAATATTGTCTAATTTCCGTTTCCGCTGTTTTCAGCACCTGCAAGTCCAAGACCCCCGTTTTTTATTTTTCTCATTTAAAAACATATTTTAACCACCTCTGCGTATTTTATTCTAAGATTAAAAATAAAAACAAAATTTCACATATTTTTTTTCCCATAACACATTAATATTAATTTCGTGACAGCAAAGCACCGTTAATATCAGCTCGGATGAGTCAATAACAGTGGATTCAAGATGGCGGCCGAGGGCGAGTACGAGTCGATCCTGTGCGTGAAACCCGATGTCAACGTTTACCGCATCCCGCCGCGAGCTTCAAACCGCTCCTACAGGTAAAGAGACAACCGTGGGTCGTTCACGGGGCTGTGAAATGTGATGTAACGGTGTTTGGGGTCGCTTCGTGTGGGCATTTCACTTTCACCGCCCGGCTGCCAGGACGAACCACGGACAACAGGCACCGGCTGTGTGCTGTGTTTGTGGAGGACCGGGGATGAGAACCGGCCTCCGGGCGGTGAGCTGCGGTTTGTGATTCTTCAGCTGGTTCTTCCGTGTTGCTTTGTGGCGGAGCTGTCAGAGATGTGACCGGGATGTTTGTCATCATCCCGGGTCCATCCGGGCGGTTTTCCCGGAAGCTCCCACTCTCTCCTGCCTCCTGCTTCAGTGTCACAACAAGAAGATACTGACATCTAAAATAGCGTGTCCAGGTTTTCTGGTGGACAGATTTTGATAGAGGTTAAATCTTCATGTCCACCCTGAGGTACAGTGTGTGAACAGTGTGTAAACAGTGTGTGGATGGAAGCAGGGAAAGATAATATAAAGAAATATTAAAACTCCCATGAAGAACTTTTACATATGGACACCAGCTCGTTTGATGAATAGTAGATATAATTTGACTAGAAGAAATATAGAACTATTAACAATTAAACAAGATATACACTATAGACAGGAGGTTGAATTAAAGATTAAAATGATGAAATTGAATAGTGACTGAATACTTCCCTGAAAGTGTAACTATGATGTTTTGTATCATTGTGAATGATGAGAATATCACAGGTTTATTGATTTTCATGTTCTGTCACATGACTAATTGTTAGCCTCTAACACTGTAATGTTATTTGGATTATTGTTTTTTTTTTTTTTTAAACTACCGTATCGGTTCAAAGAATACATTAGTTATTAAAATCACATCATGTTATTTGTGAAGCTGATATAGTTAACATATTAATGCTAATATCAATATCCTGTAAATGTGTACGTTTTTATGAGTTAATTTTTTAGTCTAACATCGTGTTGGTTTACAGGGCAGCTGACTGGAAGCTGGATACTCCAGACTGGTCTGGTCGAATGAGGATCACAGCCAAGGGCCAAGTGGCGTACATCAAACTGGAGGACAAGGTCTCAGGTAGGACTTTATTGTGTATTATACTTAAAAACGTACCTACATTACAGCGTTACAGCCTACATGAGCCAACTATTACTTTCCCAGCACAAACCATCACAAGCCCTGTGATATATCGGTTACTCATCCAAGATGTATCCCAAATAGACTGTAGCTCCCATAGACTCTAACCAGGATAAGGTTTAGAAATCAGATTGGTTAGTGGATGGATGATTGACTATTTTGCCTTTATCGCATTTTCCTTCCCGTCCTGCAGGGGAGCTGTTTGCCCAGGCGCCAGTTAAGGAGTATCCTGGCGTTGCAGTGGAAACTGTCAGCGACTCCAGCCGATACTTTGTTCTGCGGATACAGGATGACAACGGTGAGGATGTGAATGTTATCAAAATGACTTTATGTTTTTGGTCTCCACAACTGGAAACCATTAGTTAAGCATGTGTGTTTGAAGGCCCTGAATTCCCTTTTAGGAATGTAGATTTGAAGAATTGTATGTTGTTCCTGTCAGTTACTGTAGCGTCGTGTCTTGTCCGCAGGTCGCAGTGCTTTCATAGGAGTTGGCTTTGGGGACCGAGGGGATGCTTTTGATTTCAACGTGGCTTTGCAGGACCATTTCAAGTGAGCAGTGACTGGGTGGTTTTAATTAAATATGGTGATTTAAAACAACGTGTTGTCTTTGAGATAGGTAGCACTGTCCAGCACTGTAGAAGCTGCATGTGCTAGTTTTTCTGAAAACTGCTGAGATGCATTGTTTATTTCTGTATCTGTGCTGATGACGTGACGTGTGTCTCTGCCTCCCTGCAGATGGGTGAAACAGGAGAATGAAATCAGTAAAAACGCCCAGCTCGGGGATTCAGGACCAAAACTGGACCTGGGCTTTAAAGAGGGACAGACCATCACACTCAACATAGGAGTAAGAGCCAGTTTGTCAAACATCAAAATGTCCAGCTTTTACTAAATTTGCAAAGCATTTAAGAAAAAATGAGACTGTTTGTAGAAATGTAGAATGTACCAGTCTTTCAGTCAGAGGTTTTATAATTGAATTAGCCTGCCAGCAGTCATCATGAATCAGAAATGTCACATGCATAAAAATAACTTCATGCTGCGATAAAACTCCCAAGTGCAGCTCAAGTGTAACTGGAGACGTTGAGGTCCATTTGTAGTTCACAAATCAGTGAAGTCATGATAAATTCATCATCAAACATCTGACTTTTTTTTTCTTCTCAAAATTTTTCCAGCAAGGTAAAAAGAGGGATAAACCCCGCCCACAAGGCTCCGGTGGGTTTGGACTCCTCCCACCACCACCTGGAGGCAAGATAGCTCCTCCTCCTTCATCGGGCTCGTCCAATCACAACATAGTCCCCCAAACAGGAGGCACAGCAACAGGTAGATGGCGCTCTCAGTCAAACTTTAAAGCTTCTGTGCATCATTATTTCATATCAATGATCACAGCTAACATGCACATTTGCTTTGGACGAGCAGAACATTTAACGTCTTTGCAGTTAGTGGGATATGACTGTATTATAATCTTGTGCAGTTTTAACCCACAGGAATGACCTGTTTTCTCAGTCACTGTGTTAATTAGTTGTTGTTAAATGACTCATAGAGTTATTAGAGCTTCAGGCTGCAGAAAATGAAGTGAAAAGTGTGTCAGTTTGTAAGTGACTTTTAATGAGTTCTGTATTTCCCTCTGTGTCTGTCAGGCTGCCTGTTGGAGCTGGACACTAGTAACTCTAACACCGTGGTTCAGTCAAACCCTAGTTCAGATCTTTGGGGAGACTTCTCTGCGCCTGCAAGGTAGACGACTCATTTCTTGTCATGTACACTATGTGGCCAAAAGTATGTGGACGTCCAAACATTCAACCACAAGAGCATTAATGAGGTCCAACACTGATGTAGGGTGATAAAGTCTGGCTCTGTGGTTGAGGTTGGGGCTCTGTGCAGGCCAGTCAAGTTCTTCCACATCAAACAATGTTCTTTACAGAGCAATTTAAAATACAACTGAATCGTTCAATTTGAAATAGGTAAATTACTGCAACAGACAAAATACAAAGATCATATTAGTAATTAAGGGGGCTCAAACACTCTAAAGATGGGGGAGATCTAACAGTGAGGTGTAAACTGTTCTTGCTGTATTTTGTGATATATTGGCTAGATGATATTTTATAGGTAAAACTGCATTTTTACATTTTGTGTAAATTTCACACTGTACACAGCATTTGAACATTTCAGTATGAACAGCAGCACCAGTACTGTTACACGCTAGTACATTGTGGTCAGTAGATCAGTAACATGCAAAACACTGGAATTGTCCTTTAATAAACAATGAAAAAACTAACTAATAAAAACTAACATGAATTTATGTGTCTTCAGCTCTGTTCCACCGCCATCACGACCACAGGACAGCGGAAACTGGATCCAGTTTTGAATCGTCAGCCGTTGCGTCGGTTGTGACTTCCATCTCACCTGCATCTGTGTCTGTAGCTTCCTGTGCATCACACTGAGATTAACTCCCACACACTGAACCCAAAGCAGAGACGTGAAACACCACAGAGCTGTAGAAACAACTCATGACATCATTTCATTCAGAAAGAATCATAGTTCTTTCATATATTCCTGGCAGGAAATGAAGCATTAATTTGTTGAAGCCATTATGTGATATGAGCCATTTCCAATAATATTTAAGGGCTATGTGTGACGTCCTGAGTTCCTCTTCTGTGTGTCTGCATTGCCTCCCCAGTAGATGGCTCTCTGAACAGAGCTTTAACTTTGATCTGGCATGTTTTTGTCACCTTGTTCAGCGCCCCCTGCAGACACTGCACAGTGCTACATGAAGGAAAAGCACCAGTGCTTTCTGTAACCTGCAGTGAAGCTGTATTGAAGGTTACATTAACTGTACAACACAAATCAGAGAAGAAAATTATGGCATTTTCTCTATTGTTCTAAAATTGGCACTTAAGTTTATTTTTGTCAATCAGCCTTATTATTTCTAGTGAAACAGAGATTCCATCTTTTACTTGGATAATCTTCATATTGCAGCAGCAGTGAGTCTAACTTATTTACATATAAATCCAACAGAAAGAACAGTTTCAGACACATAACACTTTTACCTCATTTGCAGTTTTTCACTAAGAAACGTAGAATTTTTCGACTGTACAGGGATTAAATGACTCTCGTTCCCACGCTCACACTGTGAATTGTGGTGCATTACAGCTTCGTGCATATGTTTCAAAATCTCTATATTTAAAACAACAACTGTAGGTCTGAAGTGTGATTTCATTACATAATGATAATGTAAGTGCATTTAAAGATGCAACTTTGTAATGTTCAGCTTCACTTTGCTTTATGGGATATGAAAACTAAATTGTCCAGATTTCAAATCTTCTCTGATTGCAGATGAACTCTCCTTATGATGCCTTCCACTGGCATTTATCACCACAGGAATCAGAAGTTATCTGTTGTACAGTATTTAGAGTGTTTATAGAATCACTGAGCTCACTGAAAGTGGGATGAGATACTGTAGGTAAAATGTTTTTAAGATATATTCAGAGAAATTTACAGGGAACCACAACATTCCTTTCTGGCATATTAAATCTATAAATTTATGTTTACAATGTAAAATCATTTTTGTGTTTACTACTGCAGCAGGGTTATTTTGTTGTATCACTGAAATCAGCAGCCAAATCCAGACAAGTATTCTTTGCTGTCAATTATTAACATTTTACATGTTTTTGTTTTTGGTTTTTTTAAGAATTAAATAAGCTGCTAACTAAATATATTATTTTTTGCTGAATTTGGTGATGGGTGTTTGTCTGCTAGCAGTAAATTAAAATGACTTAAATACTTATAGGCCTTCTTTACCCCAATCCACTGACCTGCGTAAACAGCATCTAACCCTGACTAACTTGCCCATTTCAAAAATCCAATTGAATTGGATGAATCGAGCAAAGGGAGATTTAACGTGGGGAGGGTCGGCAAGTAAATCTCAGCTTCACTTCTTGCATTAAATATGTGGTAAAATCTTAGATGTTAAGACAGCAGTTTGCACCTGCACCTCCCAAATGCTCCTCTTCTGTAACAACCACTCATATATTTGAAATGTTCAGGGAGCTGCAGTTTACCTGCACAATCATCCCTGCTGTGAACCTAAATACAATATGTTTTATTGAATAAGAGCTCGAGAAGAAGTACAGGAATTTGAATAGATACAGTTGCAGATGCAGAAGCTGTCCGACATGAGTCTGAAACAGTACTGAGGTCTGACAGCAGATTCAGACAATCTGAGGAAACTATTTGGAACTTAAAGGAGCAGTTCGACCTTTTGGGAAATAGGTTTATTGACCTTCTTGCTGAGAGGTGGATGAGAAGATTGATAGCACTCTCATGTCTGTGCAGTTAATGTGAAGCTGGATCTGGCAGCTGGGTAGCTTATCTGACCTGGCTCTGTCCAAAGGGAAGAAACTGTGCCTGCCAACACCTCTAATCCTCTCTAATTAACACGTCATATCCTGTTTGTTTCTATTTCCCAAAATGTCAAACTATTTCTTTTAATTTATTTTAATACTAAATGAACTTGTACCTAAAAGAAGAACCTAGCTGATGTCATCCCCATGTGGCTGATTTCAGACTGTAAAATGTAAACTGCTCTTCTACTGAACCCATGGATGATGTTAGACATGTGAACAGCAGTCTCAGGAGTGAAGGTGGGGAAAATGAAATGATTGTCTTACTTCATCTGGTGAATGTCTTAATGGCAGCAAATGATATGTTAATGTTTGTGCTGAAAAGGCTGATTGTGAAGTTAGTTGGTGTTTACAGGACTTTGACATATGAATTGTCATGAACATTTCTTTACTGTGAATTTGTTTTGTTTGCAGAGATTTTAAAGGTTTGCTGTGATAAAAATCACACTAATGTATTTGATTGGCATGAAGACACATGGCTGATTGATATATGTTGATATGTGTGTTGTGTTTACATTGCTCTTGTTGCAGGCTGAAATTTAAAAATGTCTCCCATTTCTCACTCATTCTACTCTGGCTGTAAAATCACTGGACTAACACTTTTGATTTATGACCAATTTCATGAGAAAGAGGCAATAAATCCTTTCAAAGGATGTGTGATGTTCTTTATTTTTCAAAACTGTGCGAGTTGAAAAATCGGAACCTTCCAACATAAAGACTATAAAAAGGAGCAGGACTATTTGATGATATGAAATGAGTGCACTGTGCTTTTGACTCGTAACTCGTGCTGCAGCTGTATGTGGACAGAGCCACTTCCTATTGTCTGAAGGTCAGAAGAGAGAAGATAAGCCAGAAACACCAGTGTGACATAACGGGGCCAGACAGAGAGAAGCACTGTCATATGAGAGGCTTGAATGGTTCGACACAGAGCAGAAAGTAGCGGTGACACAAATTTAGCTTGTTGTTGGTTTAATGGTTTGAACTGTATTATTTCCATTAAGAATTATGATCACAGTTATGAAAATATGATCCAGGTTGTAATACTCTCATTTTCCTTTAAGCCTGACTTCACCTGAATTCTCAGCCAGTGCATGAAAGTAACTACATTTAGTCAAGTACTGTAAACAAGTACAATCTGAGGTATTTGTACTTGAGTATTTTATGCTTCTTTTATTTCTACTACTATATTTCAGAGGGATGTTAGTATTATTCAGTTGTTAGTGTTCACAAAGTGTTGAACCTCTCTCCATCCTCGCTGGTGAACGACTGAGTCTTTCCAGGATGAACCTTTCAGACCCAATCATGATCCTATCACCTGTTACCAATGAACCTGTTTACCTGTGGAAGGATCCAAACAGGTGTTTTTGGATCAGTCCACAACTTTCACAGTCTTTTGTTGCTCCTGTCCCAACGTGTTTGAAACATGTTGCTGCCATCAAATTCAGAATAAGGAGATATTTATTAATTGAGTCAAAAATGATTAGACAATTCTGTTTTATTCATGTTTCACACAGCGTTCCAACTTTTCCACATTGTTTTTACTGAAGTACATTTTTGAACATATGACTTTTAGAAACACAGTCACAGTAGAAGAGAGAAATATTGCGTCAGGTCAGGACATGACCTCATGGAGCAGTAGCTTTTAGCTCTGCTGACAGACAGAAAGAGAGAGCGACAGACAAACTGAGGGTGAGAAGGGGAAACCAGTGGCAGGAACACGATTCATCTTCCTCTGATTTTGTTGTCAGCGCTCTCTCCTTCTGAGGCCGTGTTTGCTGTTTGTCTGAAGAAGAAGTGTGACAGCACTGAACATGTCTGATCACAGGTCTGAAGGCTTGGACTGATGCATGGTGGTGTATGTGAGAGAGATTTGTGTGTTTGCTGAATGTGCTGTGTGTGAACTTTAGGCCACATATTGCTGTGTTCATGTTTGTGTGTGTGTGTGTGTGTGTGTGTGTACTCCCCCTCCTCTTCTGATCCAGGTCACCTCCTGATCTGTAACCCACACCAAGCGATCTCCAGAGCACCATCACATGTGTCGTTTTGATGGATTCATTTGGATCCATGTCGCAGCCAAACATGAATTACAGAGTACTTCAGGACTTTTAATACACTTGATATCTCTGCGTGCTGAAGATTGTGTTTCCCTTTCCAGAGAACTTTCCTATCTATCATCATCAATGCGATGAGGCATCAGATTTAAAGGTTCAACACGTAATATAAACACAAACTATACAACGCTCCCATCACAAAAAGCTTGAGTTGGTTATAATGTGGGATTTTACATTGAACACCAGCACATGGTTTTTAATCTCCGCTGCCTCCACCTCCATTGTTTTCATTGTGAAAGGAAACAGCAGCAGCGAGGAGAGTTGTCTTATCAATTATTTAGATCATATTTTTCTTGGTGAGTAATTCAATAACAACAACAAAAACAAGAATGTGAACACACGTTATAAAACATTATCATCTCTTCACTGCCAGCTGCAAAACTCAGGATTGTGGTTTTATCACAGTCTGTCTGTCTGTCCATCTGTCTGTCCGTCTGTCTGCCTGCCTGGCCGTCTGTCTGTCTGTTTGTCTGTCTGTCTGTCTGCCTGCCTGTCCGTCTGTCTGTCCGTCTGACTGTCTGTTTGTCTGTCTGTCTGTCTGCCTGCCTGCCTGGCCGTCTGTCTGTCTGTCTGTCTGTCTGTCCGTCTGTCTGCCTGCCTGTCCGTCTGTCTGTCTGTCTGTTTGTCTGTCTGTCTGTCTGCCTGCCTGTCCGTCTGTCTGTCTGTCTGTCTGTCTGTCTGTCTGTCTGTCTGTCTGTCTGTCTGTCTGTCTGTCTGTCTGTCTGTCTGTCTGACTGGACAGATAGACAGACAGACAGACAGACAGACTAGACGGCCAACACACTTTTAGAGGACTGAAGTCACTGAGTCTAATCTTTCACTTTCAAGCTACATACATCAGCACTTCATAAAATAAATAGACAAGTAAATTTTTTGCTTGGCTTGAGGCTGCGCTGAGAAGAATTCAGAGCAGGTGTCCAGAGCTGGTGTCGCGGGCAGAAGACGACGTGTACCCAGAGATCGGTTTGCCTCCTTCACATCCAAATGAGATGCCAGTATGTGTTCACGTGCTTTGGTTGAGCTCCTCTGACTTTCTAGCCTCTGCACATCTGGCCAATCGGCGTCTAATGTGATTGTGAATGTCGGATTCTCTGTCTCAAAAACATACAGAAATTGTTCAATCCAACATCAGAAAGGTGGATTTCAGACACTTGGACCGTCTGAACTTCTGTCGATGCATCACAACCCCTTCACGCTCCTCCTTCAGCTTTCCCAGCCTCGTAAAACTCAAACATACCTGCCAGCAGGACCTGTAAGAAGAAGAAGATTACTAATAACAGTGAACCCTGGGATTTGTCACGTGTGTCCAGTAAAACTGTGGTGTGCACACTCATCATCTTGGCCTCTTCATAAAATCCTCTGTCAGGACAAGAAACAATGACGTCTGCACTTTCACTCGAATATTGTTTTTTTTTAATTATTTATTGCTGCATTAAAAAAGGATTTTTATGATCTGTCCTCTTGTCAACCTCCTGCCTTTCTTTTCTCACTTTCTCACCGACACTCTTGCTAAACAAACACACACACACACTCACTGTTACACAACCCTGACATACTTAAAACACATAGCGTTAATGTAACATATCAGGTGAAATGTCAGGAGAGGAGTTTGGCTAGCAGCCAGGGTCCGCCTTCGGACCCTCGGACCTGCTTCCCAAATGTGAGACGGTAATCAAACTGTCTCCCTTTAACAAGCTCGCTAATTCATGAGTTTTGGCTGAGGATGGTTTGTGAGATAAGTGACTAACGTTGCTCCTCACAGATGATCTCTTTATCTCAACTCTGCCACCTTAATAACATCAGGAATGTGTTGTTTGCTCAAACCAGCGGAGACGTGCTGTTTGAGTGCCGGTGTGATTTCGCTGCTGTTGGGATAAACAGGGGACGGAGAGTTCAAAGGTCAAAGGTTAGAGTCACTCATGATCACTTTTTGCTTTGAAGCTCTCTAAGAAACCTGAACCAAAACCTCGACGGGATGATTTAGGTGGAGGTGTGTGTGTGTGTGTGTGTGTGTGTGTGTGTCGGGGGGCTCATGGGCAGTGGGGTCAGTGTGTGTGAATACTTGTTGGTAATATGACTGTGTATGTGTGTGTTTGAGTACATAACAGTGAAAGTCAATGCAAATTGAACTCACCACACGTTTGGTTTTATGTTTGCACGTGTTCATACATATAGTTGTTTATTGCTTGTGGGTGAAAACCTCGTATCTCTGAAACATCAGCTTTTCAGGAACCGAAGAAACCGGCCTTGTTTTTAGCTTCATGTGCACGTATGTTTGAGTTTATCCAGCTGATGGTGAAAGAGTTTCACAAGCAAACGTTTATGTGAATAAAAGTTATGACAGCGACTAAAACTGGATTTACAAGGTTGCATTTGGTCAAACATGATCTGTATGTGTGTGTGTAGATGATATATTATGTATATTCGTCACTGAGGCCTCATCTTTCCTCAGATTTAAACTCTCTGTAATCTCTCATAGCTTTTTCCTTTTTCACGATTCCTGCAAGTTCATTTACATTGTTGAAATTACCTGTAACATTTGACATAACTTTTTCTTTTTAGCTTCAAAGCTGCAGCTCTTTGGTTGAGCCATGACATTTAACCCATAATAGTCCTGGGTTTGTAAGTAATGCTGTTTGATAAAGGCAACTGATCAAGCAGTTTTTACATCCCTACATAGGCCGAACAGACGCATCCTGCAGCAGTGTTTTCGTTTTCGCCTCGGCCTGTTATTTACGACTCCTCCGGTTTTTATTAGCCTGGGCGTTGGTTCAACATTCTGCGGTCTGTCGCTGCTCCTTCTCTCGCTCTGACCTCACCGTCCTCTCGCTCTGCGAATGCTGCCGACTCTCCCTTTTCCACACAAGTGTCAAAGATCAAATGTTTTCTGGCAAACAAATCGTACAGTAGCCGGCCCCGGCGCCGCTGCAGCCGCGGAAATGGAGAGTGTGAATAAACAAACCTGCATGAACAAACTAATTAGCATGCTGTTAAACACATATATGCACATAAAGACGAGTGTCTGCGAAGTCAGAAATAGTGTCATTGCTCGTTTGCAAAGTGGCAAACCTGAATGACACAGAAGAAACTACCTGGACATGCATGCTCGTGAAAATGACCTGGCTTGACACGTGAAAAGCTGTGGTCCAGCTGGGGCTGATGCACAGTACTTCACTGCAGTATCATTTACTCAAACTACTCCTGTGTTGTACATACTCGTACATGGAGCAGCACTCACACAACGTAGCCTGCAGTTGCATTTAAATGCAGTGTTATTTTTGGTCTGAACGTCTGTTTATGGGAAACTGTTTCTTTCAAAGAGCAGCGTTTGTAGATCTGTGTCAGAGATCCGTGTTCACTGTCAGTGTGGTTCGCTGCTGAAATCCACCTCTGCACTCGGGATCCAGCTGATTGTATTGGCGTGAGAACGAGTGCGTGACTTGGCTGGACTGCGAGGCTCAGGGGTCGGCGGCACACACACACGCTGCTGAAAGGTTGTAGTGTCGAATTTACGGCCGTGGATCTATTTTTGAAAACATCTGGGGAAGCTCTCCAGATGGTCCTCGCTGTGTGTGTGCGATCTATTTGCACTTGGTGTATAATCTTACAAGGACATTATTGAGATATGAGCGTGTCAGGCCATGTTTTTTTTAAAGGTACTTAAAATACTTTTAAGATCAGTTTAAAAATCAATTTATGTGCAGAAGTTTTGATTTGATTTTGATTCATCATGCTATCAAACGATTTTTAGTTCTCTAAAAATGATCCTTTCACAAAAACAATAATTTTATTGCATTTGAATTATTAAATTTTATAAACTGCATATGTCTGTATTATAGTATTTAGCTACAGTTACATTAATAAACAAGCATTTTACATTGTGCATGTTGCAGTATTGGTGTTATGTAATACTGAATTTATACCTACATGAAATCCTAATTTAATATATTATGTTTAACACATCTGACACAGTGTGCATTTACACATTATACAAAATAAGAGAAGACCTAGTTTTTTAATTATGTACAAAGTGCTACAGCAACAGCGAAGAGCTTACAGAACAGTGCTGCTAAAATATTTGCAGCATGTAAATATTTACTTCCAGAAAGTGCCTCAGAATTAGCTTTTATTTCTGTTGGCCTTAATTAATCCAATAATTCCACAGATTTCATTTAACAAACTGGGGTTAAACATGTAGGAAGTGATGTAAAACCACACCACAGTGGCTTTTTGAGGCACATTAAAAAAATCTTTGCTCAACTATAAACAAAAAATAATGTGAATCAGGTTTAAAAAATTAAACATCACATATCCTTTGACACATTGACACACAGTCCACAGGTCCCCTCATCGCTCTCCTCTCCCCTCCATCTCCTTCATATTCCTGATGGCTCCCTTCCCTCTGCTCTTCTTCCTCTCCTCCTCCAGCCGCGTCCTCTCCTTCTCCATCACCCAGTCCCCTCCCAGGTAACTCAGCCCGTCCTCGGGTCGTCCACGAAGCTGGGGCCTCGGGTCGAGCAGCGACTGGAAGAAGGAACGGGCCAGCGGGGTGAAACACGCAAACTGGGGCGCGACGGGCGGCTGGTCTTTGCTCCCAAGTTGTGGCCCTATGAAATGGATGACATCCTGCGCGCTCTCGCCCCGTGGCTCCGCCCACACGTCCAGGTCGTCATCAGGGCCTTTCGCCCTGTCAAACCATTCCAGGTATTTGAGGTATGAGTGGCAGTCGCTGGTGGTTTCAGCCCACGGGTGACTGCCGGTGAGCATGGCGTAGGTCAGGACGCCCAGCGCCCAACTGTCCGTGCTGGGCTCCACAGACACCCAAACTCTCTGCTTCTTTTTCTTCCCTTCATCCTCCTTCACGCCATCGTTGTTGTTGTTCACGCTTCGCCAGCTGTCCTCATTCCCGCGAGCGATCTCTGCCTCCGGGGGGCAGTAAGGAGAGCTGTACCAGACCTCTGGGACCCTGGTGCCCCTGGCCTTCACCTGGGGGAGAAAATTCATTTATCTGTCACTTGTATACAACAAGGAAACATGTAGAAATACACTAAATATATTAAAAAATACGTCCATCCACCCCGACCGTCTCCCAGTCTCTCACACTGACCATGCCAAAGTCTCCTAGTTTGACCCAGCGGCAGGCGGAGTCACACAGGAAGACGTTCTCTGGTTTCAGGTCTCTGTGGACAAAGCCAAGAGAGTGCAGGTGGGACAGAGCGCCACACAGCTGGGACACCACCCGCTGGCAACAGTCCTCCTCCACACCGACCTGGGGGGTTATGGAAGGAGAAGGATGTGTGAGCTGAACACAGAAACCATGATAAGCTCTGTTGAAATAACTGTTCACCTCGGGCAGGATGACGTCGTAGAGGTCGCCGAAGAGGCCGGCCTGCTGAGCGAAGACGTAGTGTGAAGGAGTGGAGTAGGCGATCCCCAGGGCTCTGGTCAGGGACGGGTGGGTGCAGAACGACAGGGACAGGTTGTACTCCCGCAGGAAAGAGAAAAGGGAGGTGGACTCACGGGGGAAGAACTTCAGAGCCATCGGAGTACCTGGTGGATACAGAGGAAAGATGCTGACGTTGTCTTTTATGGCGAGTCGTTGTCGTGATGAACAGGTGATGTTTTCCCCGCTCACCTCTCTTCCTGTGTACAGCCAGCATGACTTTGCCGTACGAGCCTTCACCCAGGAGCTTCAGGACCTTGAAGTGCTCCGATGTGTCCATTGGTATCAGAGACTGAGCCGTCAGATGGCACATCTCATCCAGGAGTTTCGTGGCAGCCTGGACACGCACACACACACACACACACACACACACACACACACACACACACACAAAACAGTGACATTAAATGTGAAACACCTTGTTTTGTGCTTCATGTCACTGCAAACCTTTGCTGCATTAAACCAACACTGCGATCTCTCACTAATCTTGGTGCCCAAACAAAGATGAACTCAGGTCTTGTGATTTTCTCTCCTCTGAGCTCACCTGCCTTTTTCACCACAAACCTTTCATTTGTCACAGTTGGAAAAGCTCAGGTGTAACTAACAACAGTAAAAAGGTGCAAATTTTCTCCCCATTCATCTCCATGTGGAACTTCCTGTCCTGAGTCAATCTGATCGATCTTTGACCTGCAAAAGGTCGTCGATGTCCAGCCAGTTTGAGAGCGGGGTCTGACCCGTCATCCAGGAAACGCTGTTTGTTTCTATTCTTGTTTTATAACTGATGGTGAAATAATACAAGCAGCTCAGAAAACAAGATGTTGCACGGACGTTGACGGAGGTTGCTGACAGTAAAGATTTTGATTGATTTTGATTTATAATTTACGACTGCGCAGACGGCTGCTGTCAGGCCACAAGCCAAGCCAGCTCCTGCAGTTTATATTTATAACCCTCACTATTTCCTGTCCCCTCCTGCTTCAGGTCACGCCACGCGAGTGGATCTCGTCAGGTGGGTTCACCATGCGGCCTGTTATAGAACCAGCATTCACAAAACGAAGGCCTCGGCACTTTAACTGCTCAACGGGAGGCAGCACTCATTAACATTATTATTCACACCTGTGCGTTTCCTGGTACGTCAAAATCCCACCATGAACAAAAGTCTCGTGACGCGGTGGTTTACATCTATCATGAAAGTCTGGAGATCTTTCTCATGGTGGATATTTTGACTCATCAAACATACTGGCATCAATCAGTCAATAACTATGTTAATGAGCATGTTTCCAGTGCTTCAAACACGACGTTCAAATGGTTAAAGTGCTTCATTTCAGAGAGGAATTCCTCGTAGTGTTCTGCTGTGATGATCGTCATCATGGCTATGCTGCCAACGCTGATCCTCGGGTATAAACATGTCTGTTAATAGCCTCATGAAATCCCTTGACACACACACACACACACACACACACACACGCTGGACTTTGTTTTGTCTGGTGGAACGTGGATGTTTCCACCACAGCTGGCACCCTCGGGCTGGGATTTGGTGTCACCGTACATCCAGACGTGGGGCAGCTCATTACAGCTCATTAGAGTTCAGCTCCGAGCCGAGAATGTGCCGAACAGAGATTCCTCAGGTTCCTGCTGAGGCTTCGTTCACGCCAAGAAACACGAGAACTCAAGGACTCACAACATTCTGGACAGATTTCCAAGTTCTGATCGATCTGATAAATGGAAGTTTAAACTGAACCAACGATGATTTCTAAAATGAGCATCACACTGAAACAGCTGCCAGAGATTTTCTTAACCACGTGTCCTGTTTCATGAGAAAGATGCAAAGCAAAAAAAGTTCACATACAACTTTGTGATCACTGAAGAGAATCGATATATTTTAAAGCTGCAGAGACAATGCGATCGTACAGTCGACGTCTGATCCATCAGCACTATGTGTGAACACGTGATCAAGTGGGTGGTCTCAGTGGAAACTGAACTTTAACCCTCTGACTTTCAGTGCTGAGCTCTAATTACTGAGCTGTTCAGGTCTGAGACAAATGTTTTCACACCTAAAACCAACACCTTGAAAATATTTAGCTAAATCACCTTTAAATTTTGTTCATGGGTCGTTTGGCAGCTAAAATAAAAACAGTCGATTATTTTTTTAAAATCAAAGTGTCAAAGTCAAAATGATCATGTTGACTTATGTAAGTGACGTAAAATACGTTGGGACATAAGTTCGTCACATATGTTAAATTTTCTCTACCCGCAAAGGAACAAGGATTCCTGCTCAGATATTAGTGCAAATCTTCCTGATGGTGTGAATGAAACAGAGCAGACGCACAGTGAGGAGGATCGGGGTTTAGGAGCAGATCCAGTGACGCAGTCAGCTGGTCGGGTTTAGACGAGTGTAAAAGAGGAGGTGACACCGGCCTGAGCCAGCTCCTCTGAGGACTGAGCGTTACGTAAGACAGACACACAAGGCCGGACCTGTTACGACTGGTGTGTGTGTGTGTGTGTGTGTGTGTGTGTGTGTGTGTGTGTGTCAGAGATAAATGTCCTGATGATGTCCTCTACATGGAAATGGATCTCTGTGCATCACAAACACCAGTGTGATGAATGACAAGATCTTCTGTGTGTGTGTGTGTGTGTGTGTGTGTGTGTGTGTGTGTGTGTTTTGGGACATACACACTCCTGTCAACACGGGCACACGGCCAGAACTCAGCTCAACCAATGTTGTCCACCTGAAGTGTTTCACCATAAGATGTAAAATGACATGAACATATATTTTACATTGTGTACATGAAGAATCTATAATCAATGACAAACAGGCAATAATCAATATGTGGGCTGGTCTTCCTGCCACTGCTTGTGCATTTTTTTAGAAATATTTTGTCATCCATTTTCAACAGGTTTCAGAAGTATTAAACACTTTTGATGTGAGGAAAATGATGCTTGAGAACTAAAGACAATTTCTGACATCAATAATCAAATATTTAAGTCTTCAAATTAATGTTCATGAAGAATTAGTCGATGTAGGTGAATAAAATGTGAAACAAAGTTTGTTAAATGAGACATCAACGCCTCAATGTCCAAGCAAATCAAAAAAATCTTGATTTCATTTGGAGGAATTTCTCTGTTCACATGTTCACGATTTAATTGGAATCATTGGTCTTATCCTGAGTCAGAACAGCTGCAGTGATTTTCCAGTTTATAGAAAAATCTGATGAAAAATCTCTTCATGGACTGTTGGAATCATGATTATCATTTGTGTGAAGATCAAACTGTAAGAAATATATTTATCCCTTAAAATCTGCTTCACAGCACATCAGACATCTTTTTGCTTTTTGCCTTTGAAGAAATGATCGAGTTACAGCCCATGTGTATGAAATCCTACATCTGATAATTATCTCTTTTTTCAAAGGGTCAGATCATCAAATTCTACATATTTTTGTCTCATTTCCCTCTTGTGGTGTCTCTCCATGCAGATTGTTGTGTGTTTGTTTGTCCAGCTAATGACATTTCTGTCTCTGAGATTTCTGCTTCCAGTTTTGTATTATTAGAAAGTAGTTTCCTTGGAAAGTTTTCACAGCTGCTCAATGCTGTCGGCACCATAAGTTAAATTCTGTCCACCTCCAGTGATTTCGGGTGATTATCTCATAGTGAGGAAGATTTCTCCTTTAATCGATGAAAACCTTGGTGTCGGTGTCTGAGCTGCACCAGGTTTGACTTACTGTCATTTTGCAGCCGTGGTTCAGTTCAGCGACGTCGATCTTCAGCAAGAAATCTGTCCAACGCAAGTTTCCGTCGTGCTCCTCATTTAGCAGGTGCACATGTCAGGGAATCCTCTGCAGATCCTCATCTGCTGAGTCCTCTGTCCACTGTCAGTACGAACCCTGGCGTCTCAGTCTGCAGCAGGAAGAGCTCGGCAGAGCAGAAACAGACCGAGCTGTCCGACGAGCTCGTTGGAGGATTTCATGTCTGCTGCTGCTGCAACTTATATCCCAAAGTGGTCTGTCCTCACCACCACTCCTCCCCCTGTCCTCCCCCTGATGCATGTCGTGTGTGTGTGTGTGTGTGTGTGTGTGTGTGTGTGTGTGTGTGTGTGTGTGTGTCTTGTACTTCTATCCTTGTGAAGACAGGTTTGAGTTTTAGACCATGCATTTGCATCCTGTCATTAATGGTCCTCACATGGTAAATACAGACAGAAATGTGTGTGTGTGTGTGTGTGTGTGTGTGTGTGTGTGTGTGTGCGTGTGAGGGTGTGTGTGTGTTTGCATGGACTGTGCAGTATAACCATGTGTCCTCACTGACTAACATTATATAAATTATTCAAATGCATTCATTCATTTTCAGTAGAAGATCCAGACTGCAGTGAACAGTGTCCCCTGGCAGCAGGAAGAAGAACAACATAAACTATTTTATTATTAGGTGAAAATCTGTAAAAGAACTAAAATGATGAGCCTCACTTATTTGACAGTGTTCATGATAAGTATATATCAGTTACTGTCCCATTCCCTTTGCAGATAAAAAGCAAAGCTCTGCCAGGTGTGTTTGGGGGCAAACTGAAGCTGTTGATCACTTGTTCAGAGGAGCGAGGAGTCAATGGTGATATTAAACAGAGCAGTTAATAAAAATGGTTGTTCAGAAATTGTGAATCGTCACTGGGTCCGAGAGGTCCTTGAAAACGTAAATGTGCCTAAAAAGAATCGGGCTGATTTGTACAGTCGTGTGTGAGATTAGCTGCAGACACACACATAGACACTGATCACCCAGGTGGCAGAGATACACATGTGTGTGTGTTGCAGTGTCTCTCTGTCCTGTGTTGATGCTCAGACAATATTTAGCTGTTGATCTGTCAGTCAACAAATGATCACCCGTCACTCTCCCTCTCTGCACACAAAGCCTGTCTTATTCCTTTCTCCCTTCTTCTCTTTCTCTTCCCAGCCAACGCCCCGACCCCCCTGGGGCTCTCGGCTCTCAGCTGCTCCCAGTAAACCAGTAAACCCCTCAGACATCCCCTGGAGGCCGCCGTCGGTCACAGTCTGTCTGAGCGTGAGATCATCTGTCTGTGGCCACATGTCAACACGCCGGCATTATGCAAGTCTCTGTGTGTCACTGCAGGTCAGTCACTCAGTTCACGGCCGAACAGCAGAGCTCTGTGTTCATGTGTGTGTGTGTCAGCCGCCTTGTGTGGACGCTTTTCACTTCAGCATTTCAGCTGCGGATGTGGACTTTCACTTTCTCAGAGCCAGTTCATGTTCAGTTCATTAGTTCAACTACTTCAACATCTGAGAAAATAACTCTAAAATAAAACTCTAATAAATAATCACTGCTGTGTTATTTCTCAATCTCCTGTGTCGGAATTAAAATAGTCCAAAAAAATAGCAGTTTGGACATTACTTGATATCGAGGTCAAACACAATGAGTGAGGCAAATAAAGCAAACAAGCAGCAGGCAAAGGTTCAAAAACAGACTAAAGGTTAAAACATGGAGAATGAGACTGACGGAGGGAAAGACAGGAATCTAAATCCAAGCAACAGGCAGGGAAACGATGAAGACTGGACCAGTGTGTCAGGAAGACAAAGACAACCTGGCAAACAGGTAGTGAACAGAATGAAGGTGATGAGGCGACTGATTGAGTGATAGAGAACAGGTGATGAGAGAAACTGTGACAGGAAGTAAAACAAACTGGAATGTGTGAAGGTGAGCAACTACAAAATAAAACAGGAAATGAAAGTTGTCACAGTTTTTGCCATTTCCAACGTCAACAAATCAAATATTTACATCACATGAAATGTTTACAAAACAACCATGTTTATGTTTTTCTGACAGAAACAAAGTGTTGTTGTTGTTTCCAGGGCAGACGGTCGAGGACACAAAGCATCTGACAGAGACAACTGTTTGCACACTGATGTCAGAGGTCAGTGTCGGCTTCTTTGCACACGACCAAAATCTTTGCCTGATCTCAAGTGGTTGTTGTCTGAATCTGGAGACTTCCAGTGTTTTGAAGGCACTGACAAACAACGGCCTTCTATCAACAGACTCGTTTCAGACGTGACATGAGGACTGAATTTCTCTCTGCTGCTTCAGTCTCAGGCTCCTGGTGTTGTTCACGTTGGCTCGCTGTCACTTAATGTGGCTTGTGACCGGAGCAGAGGCCTCGTTAATGTTATTACTAACATCTGTGCTTCTCCTGCTCCGTCGAAATGTTTGGTGAGAAAAAGGTCTGATGTTGCACAAAATCAGAAAACACTCATCTGGGTCATTCTGTTTTTAAATGTATCTCAGAGGACTCGTTCAATCTGCTCATCTCTTACCATCACAGTCTGTCTTTTAACAACATTCATTTTATTTTTTTACTTCGCCCACTGAGGCTCAGTTCCACCAATGAGATTATTTCCTCCTCCACAGTTTGGAGGTTTTGGATGAGATCAGTGAATCACTGTGGTGTAAAGTGTGATCATGTTAACCAGCCAGCAGTCGGATCTGAGTTTCAACATTTTTATTAATGACTTCATGTAAAACCTACAAAAACAAAACATACAAAATGTATAAATAGTACTGTGCCAGTCGTCATGACAATACTTTATTATTAATATTATTAAATATTACATAATAGATAACCTTAGAAAAAAGGTGAGATGCCTGCATCTCACTCTATAAACTGTCACATACATAATATAAATAGGATCCTAAATAGATTAAAAAAACAACAGTAGAAAAATATGAATCGTTCCACAACATTTGCTCGTTTAGCTCGTCGAGCAGATCAACTCGTAGCAGGAGTGTAAACAGTGTCAGAGGGAGCTCGTTTTAAAGGCTTCACGTGGCTTCTTTTCTTAAACACGTGCGATAAACTTGCTTCACCACTGAATGAATGTTGATGTGATGCGGAGTTGAAAACGTGTGTAAACAGAGCGCTGAAGGAACCGAGAACTCAACGTCCCAACAACAAACAGCTTTAACTCTGCGAGTATACGAGTCCTGGAGTTCTCATTCGTTTGAAGCTGTTTGTCAGATCAGAGCATGTTCGCGGCTCCAACAGGCTGAGATTCAAATTACCAACACGCTCAAAACGAAGGCTGCTGGATGAAGAAGGTTTCATGTCTAACATTTGCTCAGTAGCACAAAACACAAATTGAATCTCATTAGTTTTGCACTAATTTGATCATAAACCAAAGGACTGGATTAATTGGACTTTTGACCTGGTGGTGGCGCTATATGTAAAGTCACTACAGCGATGAAAATCCCTCTGAGGAGAACATGAATGTCTGGACCAGATTTCAAGCAGTTCACCCAACTAAACTCAGACTGATTCATCTTCTGGGGACTTTGAATGTCTGGATCAAATTTTGTGCCTAGCGAACAACTAGACGTTGAAATATTTCACTGGATGAGTGAAACCAGTGTGTGACGCTACAGGAAAAGTCAGGGGATCATGAAAGCCGTTAAAATGCATCCCCTGGGTGCCATGAGTATCTGAGTCCACCCAGTAGCTGTTGACATATTTCAGTAATGCTGCGATCGTGGCTAAAAGTCCCAGCTGGGTAAAATCATATAAGTTAACAGTGGTTTTGTGGGAAAACAAGCAGTTTCTGATGAAGGCCGACGTTTAATGTTTGGGGCAGCGGTTCAGCTTCTGGAGATGCCGTAACACTCTTTTTGACCAGTTACTGAAGACTCGTAACCGTCCAGAGATCTCAACAGAGAACTGGAGCACGTCGAAGGCGGTGGAGGCGACGGGGAGGGAGGGAGGCGAGGACTGGGGGACCTCTTCGCTGATCTGGAGACAGAGAGAAGGACTGAGGTTCAGAGACGAAGGCAGCAGCTTGGACGTCAAATCACATCTGATTCATTTCCCTTCAACTGCACGATGGACCGACTGGTGTTCTCACCTGGTGAAGAGATGCACTGATGAGGTTGGACAGCTGCAGGAGGTGAGTGCTGGCCCCCCGTCTGACTGGGAGGACAAACTGAAGTTGTCTTTGGCTGTTTTCAACCAGTCGACATGAAGTCTGAAGGAGTGAGTGTACACGTACAGCTGGGAGAGCGACTCGTTCACCTGTGGGGACAGAAAATATCATTTCACCTGCTCCAGGTCAGTTCTCCCCCGACACGCTGAATACAGCAAGAACGTGTTTGAATTCTCCGACTCGACAAACTTTACCTGCCCTGAGGAGAAATATCCAGCATCGTGTGGAATGTGAGGAAGATCGTCCAGTCTGTCTTCCATGGCGGCAAAGTGTGCGAGTTGCTCATTTGTCTGTTGGGAACATGATGAGAAGTGAAGGTTGATTTAAAAACAGAACTGCATTGACAAGATATAACAGGGATTTTAAACACCTTCAGAGAAAAAATGTTAGAAAATGTTCCAACTAAAATCCATAATTCATTTTTTTGTTACGTTTTTAACTCTGACCTGAAACTTTAAGCCCATCGACACAGATTTAAGATAAGAAATATACGAGTGACGTTCTCAGACTGGTTTGCAAACACCATCCAGGCAGGACACGGTGAAATCTTACCAAGTCGTGGAGTGTTTCGGATAACTTCATCAGCCTCTCCACCTGATGGATCATTGATGGAAACATGCCACAGAGGGACGGACTGCTGGTGGGACGGGATGATGAATGGACTAACAGCTCAGCCAACAGCAGCAGGCGGAGAAGACAAGAGGTGGAGTCATGATTCACTGAAAAGACAGGAAGAGATAAAAGACTCTGAGTCTCTCTGTATTTGCTTGTGTTTTCTGTCACTGTAGTTTCTCGTCGTCTAAGTGGTGAAAGCGGTTGTTGACGTCTCTCAGCCACCAAACTTTTGCACGACTGGTCTGTAAACCGTCACGTTGAAAAAAGGAAAAAAAAAAGTTTTCCAGCCTTTCAACTTGAAGCACGAGCTCCACCTTATTTCAGCGGGCGTGATAGAGCAGAATAACATCCAGCAGCAGTTGCTCCCTGTGTTTACAGCTGCGCTCACGTCGACACACGCGGCCCAGCAACAGGTGGCTACCGGCCGGCCGTCACAACTCGCCTTCCTCCTCCTCGCTGACGCAGACGTGGTGTGTGTGAATCAGTAAGAAAACCACAAAGCTGCAGAGAAACATTTTCATTTCCAACCTAAACATGCACATGCCACACAAGACTAATCCAGAGGCAGCTGTGATCTGCTTCAGTCTGCAAGGAAGGAAACATCCATCCGACGAGCTCTCTGTAATTTCACTCACCTGCCTGAACAGTGATTAATTGAGCAAAACAAGGAGATCAAGCCAAGACAGCAAACTTGATGAGTCTGAATCCAAAATTCAAAGAGTCATATGAATAAAAGTTGATCTCAGCATCACTAGCGTCAGATATGAGTTGCATCCTGTTGTCGTCCAGACAGGAGCAGTCATTCAAATAGTCCGATCAGAGCAGCAGTTCAGATATGACGTTAAAGATCTGCGGTGAATGAAGGTTCATGAAGGTTCATGTAGGTCAGACCACGAATTACTGTCATCAGTCTTCTGAGGATTGATCACTTGTTCTGTTTCTGTGTACACCAGGTGAACAGGTCATTTTATCTATCAACTTGTTTCAGGTGATGACTCATGTTTTCCTGATCAGATTCGTCCTGTGAATAATCAGCTCAGCAAAACAACATCGGCCTCAGTTGCTTATTTAAACTGTTCAACGTGATCTATGGAAGTAATGTTCTGGCACCAACTCTTATTGAGGAGCTCCGGCACAGATGGATGTGCATATTAAAGGATCGTTACGATTTGATAGAACGTTATTTTTTACAGTGTTGGACATTGTTCATATAGGTTAACTTTAACGTTTTACTCAGGTTGCAGGCTCATTGCAGAGATCGTTAGGCTGAAAAAACAGGTTGTAACAGTCAGACAACAAGCCAAGTTTAATTTGAAGAGAAAACAGAGGCAAACTAAAATTATCGCCCAACCTGTCTGTTGTAAAGATCAGTTACAGGTTACGGCTCTGACGCTCTTTAATCGGGTTAATGAAGCAGAAGTTGCAGCTATAAAAACCAAGACAACGACCTCAGTTAGACTTAAAAGCCCCATAAAGCTGCAGGGAACTTAAGAGTCCAGGAATAATTCTGTTTGGATTCATCACCTTTCTCATTATGGAGCCATTAGTTATAAACTTTTGGATAAGTGCAGGTTCGATCATATAATTCTCCAAATACAACTGTTCATGTTTAGGGCACCAACATCCTCATTGTTTCGGTTTCAGTAACGGTAATGTTTTATGAGATCTCATGTTTTCTGTCTTATGTAAAAAAAACCTTTTTGCTGTGTAATTGAACGGTGGCTATAAATAAACCTGCCTTGAACGAATGGGCCTGTTTAATAAATGCATGAGAAAGAATCATAAAGCCGTCGTCTCTTTGTCTTTTTACCCAGAACTCCTTTCATTCAATCTGCACACGAATAAATCCCCCAAATCCTCTGTGGTTTGTTTTGTCTTGGTCTCTCACGCTTTCGTAATCAATGATGATCTCCAAGGGAATAAAACTCCAGATTAGTTCATGTCTGTAACTTCAAAAATCCCATAACCCAAGGCAACAAAGAAGTTAACTGTCCGTTAGTGTGAGATCAGGGTTAAGGAATGAGAGGTATGCTGTGGGTTTTTTTTTCCCAGCCTGCTCTGGGCCTCCTGTTGGCGGTCTGACTCAGAGTAATCTGTGTGGTGACATCAGCAGCAGACGCCTCAGGCCGAAGTCTCCCGAGAGAAAACATCCACTTTAAACACTTTTACTATCAGTCAAACACTAACAGCACTAAGTACTTCCTGTTGTTTTTTAGGTCAAAGGTCACTGGGAGGAAAATACGGTCCACTTTTGTCAGTTTCTGGTAGAGAAGAAAAAGTAAAGTTTTTAAGTTTACATGCAGTTTTATCTATTTGACTTTACCTGAGCTAATATGTCCCACTCACTCACAGTGACCATTTGTAGAGAAATCAAGTCTTAAGATCTAGTTTTAGTTTTGCTTTTATGTAACACTCGATTGAGTCAATGCATCGTTTTGTGCTTATACATTAACTCCAACTTTCAGGTTTCAGAATATGCCGGTAAACTTTGGTGGAAGATTTCGGTGCGTCGGCAGGTTGCAGATTGTGTGTGTGTTACAGGAGTTTCCAAGAGATGTCCCGGAAAAACGAGAGAAACCCAGGTGAAACTTAAAGTCGTGCATTATACTTTAAAAACTGTTGATTTAATAATCTGTTAGTTTACTTATTTAAGTCTTAATACAGACAAACACAACCATGAAGATTTGTACTGTATAATAAAATCAACATACAGTACACTACTTCATTAGGTCGTTTGCTAATGAAGTGTAATCAGTAATGACCTACTGAAATGAACAGCAGCGGAACACGAGCAGGAAAAGGCCTCAACATGATTCAGTAAAACGTTGACCTTGTTTATTTTGACCTTTCAACAAACAAATGTCAGCTTCCTCTGATGTAACCTCGAAACAACTGTGATCGACGAGAAGCTCTTAAGCGGTTTTAATCCGGTGCGGGGGTGGCGGACTCCGCCACTAACAGTCAAATCCAATATTTATATAGAGCTAATTACACAATGTAAATATGGCTGTTGCTGAAAAACTGCAGACTGTAAAAAGCATTAATATCACGGTGCAATTTCATGAAAATCTTTCGGTTTAAAGGATTATGGCTCTAACATGTTTACACAGTCATGTTTTTTTTTTTACTTGTTTATTTCTCGTTATGTGGCAGCTGCAGCTTATTCCGGCATCAACTGAGCAGGGAAACAGGAAACAGCTGCAAAATAGTCTTTTTAAAAATCATGTCTGGATCTTATTCAGGCCTGGAATGTAGCTACGACTTGCCTGAAAAAGAAAATACTCTCAAACAGAGAAATATTAAATATTGTATCACTGTGAGTCAAACATTGACCTCCAGCCAAAAACGGCAGCGTCTCGTCTGTTTGACAGGTAGCAGCCAGGTGAGCTCGTGTGAGGGGACGCGAAGTAACATCTGGAAGTGAGACCTTTCACTCCCTCTAGATTCTGTCTGATAACATTGAAAACTGAGGTTTAACTGCACCAATAAGAAGATTTCTTGTAAACGGAGCAGTATTTCAACACTGAGCTCATATAATCCCATTAGAGCGCTAAGTGACAACAAACAGATGTTCACTTGCAGCTCTTTTTTTTCACTCCAGCTTCAACTGTAAAATGAGTAAATGCACTCGCAGCTTTCCGCCAATGTACCCCATTAAATATCACTTATGGCATCACAGTTTCTCTATAACAGGCTTCATGTGAGTTTTCAGTCAACTAAGAAAACAAGGAATCTGGAAAACTTCATAAGGCTTTTGGAAAATTACTGAAAGAGACATCAGCAAAAAGCCTCTGACATGCTAGAAAAACATCCCCCGGCAGTGTTGTGTACAGTCATGTATTTGGCAGCGTAAACAGCTGTGACAGCACTACAACTCAGAGCAGAAGTGCTTGAGAAGCAGAGTGAACCGGCCGCCTTTGATGTATTTAGCAGGTCATTTCATCTGCGCACGCTCGCTCAGCCATCAACGCACGCATGCAGCGTCTCACTCACTTCCACAGTTTCCGTTCCAGTTCGTCAGACGCTGCACAGAAAGGCTGGAGTTTCCTGTGTTTTCTCTCTGACACGGCCAACGAGTCGGCCGGACCTTTGACTCTCGAGAACTTCCAGTGAACTTCTGAGCAGATGTGAGCGATGTCTGGCAGGAAGTGACCGCACGTATCAGCTTCCTCCACAACAACCAGTCAACCAAGAAACTGTTAACTGTCAAGGAACTGAGAAACCAGGAATATAAAACGTTAAAGTGTCAGGATTATTTTGGTTACAACATGTGAGGAATGTTATGTTAATTGGCAGCTCTTTGCCATAACATATTTTCAAGGTGATAATATGTCAGTGTTTGTAGCCAAAAGTTTTTCTGTTGCTCCTGAAAAGCTGAAGATATTTTGGGAGAACGCCAGTTGTTTTTTTCACCCGGCAACAACGAGAGAGAGAGAAACATCTGTGAATCCTCATATGAGATTATCAGTCTTGTTTTGGCATGTTGGCAAATACCGTCATTATAAGTATATAATTTTATACAACTCCCGTTTCAAATTACATTACCTGACCTTACATGCACCGTCATGAAAACACCCTGTTGATGTGTTCACTGACGCTTTAAATCCAAAAGATCTGACACATTTATCATCGTCCTTCTCACAACACCTGTCGTGGCCGATTGTTCAGTTTCTGAGGTGAGTTTTCTAACAGCACACTGTCTGAATGCTGAGATAACTCTGCTGCTTTCAAGCTTCAAGCATCTGTAAGTTGACTTTCATTCTGTTGTGAAATGAACTGAAAGCAGCATCGAGCCAAGAATTAAGGAATGAAAATGAAAAGTCATAAATGATAATGAGTTTAAAGAGCTCTGATGTGCAGTTCTACATGTTGCAGCGTCATGTTTCCTCATGTATCGTCAGTCAGTGTGACATCAGCCAGTTTGGATGACGGCCGTCTGTGACGTTTCTGTTCCAGTACTACACTTGGCCACTGATGCAAACTGGCATCAGCACTGACTCCTGATGCTTCCATCTCCAGTCCAGAGGCATATTAGATTACAGTAAGTGCTCGGATGATGATGATGACATCACCGTCTGCCGACCTGACTCAGTGTTTCATCGCTCTCTTGCTACTAGTCACTGGGTTTTCTTTTAGTTAGTAATTAGTTAGTAATCAATTAGTTGTCTTTGACTTGATCAGAGTGTTGTGTTAGTCAGACAACACAACATCAGCGCCGTGATAACACCTGTGGGACAGGTGTGATGACATCACCATCCACACATTCACCCTTCAGGAAGAAGGTCGAGCCCACCTTCGCTGCCCTCAGACCACAACCGGCTCCAGCTTCACTTTCATTTATGAAACACACACAGCCGTTCATTACCGGTGCCATCAGGTGAAACAAGGAAACATTCCCCGGCACCTTTTCAGTCACCATGTAAACTAAATATCATGCTGCCATGACACAGCAAAAATGTCTCATCTGACACAAAGACTATCACAACACACAAAGATATTCTGTCATGTGCTCATGTACTCATATGTGCATGATTATAAATGTTTAATGTGAGAATATTGCAACAATAAAGCTGAAATAATACAGAACATACGAGTCAATATTTAAGTAAAGATGTTTCACTGTTTAGCTACAATCGGTCTGATGCTGCTGGACACAATTATATTGCTGACTAACTGACAAACTACTCAGGGAAAGCCCGAACACACACACACACACACACACACACACACACACACACACAGGAACAGCCAATCACAGCCCAACCTGACACCAAACAGCATGTTATTTGTAAAATTCAAAAGAGGCTCACCTCACATTTGAACACATTAAACTGCTGCTAAACACAAAAGCCATGAAGTCACTCACTCATTCATTCACTCATTCATTCATTCACTCATTCTCTCTCAAACTCACTCAGGTTACAAGTAAAAGCGGAGACCACGTGCAGCAGAGCCCCCTCCTCCGCACAAACAGCCTCACACACACACACCCACACACACACACACACACACACACTCTTCAAAAGTATCATAAACACAAACTTACATTTCATCTTTGTGCTCCTGCTGAAGTAAACACACCTCTTTCTGAGTCCAGTGTGTGTGTACTGTACGTGTGTGTGTTTGTGTGTGTGTGGACAACATGTAAAAGTTCCCTTTTATAGCATTGAGTATGACACATCACCTGAGTCATCAGCCATCGTCGCCATTCAAGCATCGACGCCCACGCTGGACAGCCCCCCCCCCTCCCCTCCTCTAACCCCCCTCATCTGAAAAAGCCTCAAATTTCTTTGTTAGCTGAGGTGATTCTGAATCAAGTAAATCATAAATAAAATGCAATAGAAGAATGAGAAAATACCAAATTGAGCAACTCTGCTGCCTCTTCCTCCTCCCTCCCTCTGCAGCCTCATGTCATCACCTCACTTTCCTTTCTTGAAATCATCTTTCATCTTCTGCTTCTTGTTCACACATACAACTGAGCTGAATACGAGTTTTGGACACAGACACATGTTTTATCTCATTTCCAACATTTCTTCTCATGTTTATATTTTTCAGGAAAATCATGAAAGTGGAAGGAAGTAAAGGAAAAGTCAAGCAGATCAAGTGACAGCATCCCGACAGGACGGTTCATTATTAATGGATGCAGGAAAGATGAAATAAACAAAGACACTCAGGTGAAAAACTCTCAGTTTGCTTTGCTCTTGAACCCGGCTGCCACTCCAGTCACAGCTCTGTGGTCATACTGGGCAGCTCCCACTGTGGCTTCCTGCCAGTGGGCAAGTGGTAACAAAAGCAACCTTGAAAACAGAAACCAAAACTCAACAAATTTGGTGGTAACTCGTTTCCGTTTCTCGTGCTTTTGCTTTGCGTTTGCTTTTGTGGAATTTCTAGACTTTGGTAGAACTGTGATTTTTAAATTTTAACCACTTCCTGGCTGCACAATACAGGAAAAAAAAAGAAACGTCATAAACAGAATAGATCCTTGTTTTCTGGAAATGGAGGTTGTGAAATTCTGCAGAGTTGAATTTTTACTCTTCAAAGGCTTTTTTTTTTTTTGATGCATCTTCAGCGTGGAGTCACTTCCTCTCAGTGAAAGTCATCTCTGTAGCACCGAGAGGGAAAGTTTCTGTCTCAGTCATGTATCTGTCTGTAAGTTGGATTGTGGATGTAGCCTGATTGAAATGACTGTAATCAACATTTTTATATTAACAATATATGAAATGAGCCTCCAGAGAACAATCAGCTGAATCTGCATCGACTTTATGGAGCTTTATAGTATTTCAGCTCATCATCTGTCCGCTCACGACTCCCCTGCTTTGGTTCGCTCTCACTGCTCTTGAACTTTGACACCAAGGAGCCGACAGACACGGTCGGAGACGAGCTGGTGAAACCTGTCGAGTGTTTAGCAGCTGAAGAGCCAGACATTTCCCTCAGAAGCTGGTAGAGACCAAAAACCGAGCTAAAAGAGTGAATGTTGGACTTTGGACTCCAGACGAACGATGATGTTCACAACTTGCTTCCCCGAAGTGGCCAAAAACATCCGTTACTGCAGGTTTAAATTGGCTCTGGTTTAAAGCAGAACTCCGACACTCTCAGCTCGTCAGCATTTCAGAAATAATCTTTATGATGAAATTGTTTCCCGTCAATTTCGTTTTCTGCTTGCGTGTGATTTATGTTTCCTAGAATGTGATTATCCCAGAAACAGTCGGTCAGTAACTTAACCTGTTCGTGATTTTAGGTGAACGTTTGTTCGTATTATGACGTTACAAAGTTGTTTTAACCAACGGGTTACGGGTGAATGAGACCACCTGATAAATGTTCGCCCCATATTCACCCTCTCTTCACCACGTTCACCATCTCACTGCGTCTGTCTGCCGTTTGTTGCTCAGCAGCTGTCGTCAGTCTGGATTCATACGAGTCCATACGATGATTTCAAGTCGGTCAAAGGCAAAATAAACTCTGACACTATAATCAGATAAATATGTTCCAAACACTCATAGTTTCTCACAGCTAAACAGCTTCCAAGTCACACTGTCATCTTTTTAGTGATAAGAAGCTAAATAAGAATTACACTTAGTAATTTTCCAGTCAAGCAATGACTGTGTCACCTTTAACCTGTTCTCGTGGGAGTTTTAAAATGTGTAACAGGATGGACGGTTTCGTAGATGAAACCGTTTCCTGAACTCAGTTGCCAATTTGTCAAGTTAAAATCAACCCAGTCTAAAACAACAATAAATCCTTCCTTCGTGTTTCAGTTCAGTTCAGGGTTGAAACTGTTGTGGAGAGGTGTCGGTGGAGTTATACTGACGAGTGCACTGACAACTAACAGTTCCACCTCTTATTGTAACCCACAATTCGTCGGCTTATCAGACGTCGATTTATGTGCATTAATGTTTCCACGTGTTATTTGAAGCTTCAGTGGACGTTAAAGTCACGACTTATACACGGCATGATTTCGACACGAAATCTGTTTCTGTTGCACTTCATTGCATTGTTTTGCTTTTATCAACACACCAATTACATCAAAGCATCAACATTTTTTGTGATATTTAATTTTGTTTGGGGATATTTCATGTGGATGTTGGAGTGAATGGTTGGATGTACCACAAGTTTTGGGTGACTAAAACACACAAAGATTGTGGTTTTAGTCAAATATTGAAAGGTCTTATTGTCTCTGGCTTCAAGTCAGTATTGACTTTTTCAATGATTAAAGATGACCACAAGCGCCTTGAATTCCCTAAACATCACCATCAACATGTTAAACATGGCTCAGTTGCCACGAGTGGATACTAATCAAATGCCCGGACAGTTATTATTTTGCAGATATGTTCATGTACATGCAAATGTTTGGAGACAGGTCAGAGTAGGAGCAGGTCGAAGTGTCAGCGAAAAGAACGAACTGAAAGTTGATGGAGCATCATTATCTTACTCACTTCATGGGCTCAACGGTGGTTGGGGTTTTATCAAAGCTGCACCGTCAGTGAGTTTAAAACTGAAGAATGACGTTACAGAGTTTCCAAGAAGCTACTAGTTTCCTGCTTCTTATGAAATGTTTGTGATAATAAATCTCCACCCACCAGGATACAGAATACTTCATACATGAGAGCTGCATCCAGAGCCTGCCCCCCGTCTGGCTTTTAAACGTATATGTTCCTGTCATCAGTTGGATCACAGATGGTGTTTTGGCATCAAATGCTGAACTGCTGAACTTTGTGCCAGTGAAAGTGATGCACGGAAACAGAGGGAAGCACGTCATAACGGTCGCACTGCTGACTCGTACGGCCTCCTTTTGTCATCAAAGATACCCATATGGGGTAATGGAGAGGCTGCGTGTTGGTAGGAGGGGTTGAGGGGGGCTTGTCCTCAATAGTGGTTTTTACAGGCCCACTAATCATTTCCCCAACCACCCACGTTCCGGATATCTTCTACTTTTGATCGGTTCCTCTCTCTCTCTCTCTCTCTCTCTCTCTCTCTTTTCTGACCTCTTTTGAATGCAGGAATGTGAGGAATGCAGCAGTGAATGGACGAGTGGGTGGAGGCGGCATGCAAATGACTGACGGATGCAGGTTTTACTTTTTTTCTTTCTTCCCTCACTGAATGTGTTTATCATTACGTTTATTGCTGGTAAGAAGAGCGAGCACATGACATGACATGACACAAGGCGGCGGGGAAAGACACATTTTGGCATTTTGCCCCTGGATGCTCCGACACAGATTGACTTCACACACTCTGGTTTCTAACACAGACTAAACTGCTGAGAATTGAAACCCTCGCATTAGGCAGGAATTCAGCGTAGCAGCCAGACAACAGCCAGATCTCCACACTGACAATAAGTGAAGTGTGAAATCAAAGCACAGATTGAAGTAAGTGGCGTGGAAGTGCTTCCTGTGGAATTTCTAGAGGATGTGGGAGTTTGGAGTTCTGTCTGAGACCCTGACACGACTCTGACCTCATGCTGGGTTCTGTTCCAGGGCCTTATTTCATCATGTATAGACAGTCATGCCGCTGTGACTCTTTCCAAACGAGACAGTCTGCTTTCCACCACGTCGTGTCGAAAACCTACAGCTCTCACATGTTGAAGAAAACGTCTCTGTCCCAGTTGCCAGGAGCAACATGTGGCAGGAGATGGACCAGGTGTTTTGTCACACCCGAGACTCGACCGATGGCCAACTGGTACCAAAAACATGAAAGCTTGAAAATAAATGTGAGATGTCCTTCCTGAACTCACTGGCAGGGACTCAATACAAAGGCATGTGAAGCAGCCACTCTCATTCACACTCACAACTTTATTATAAATTCCAGTTTCTAGATAACACATTCTCCAAACGTATGATGATGAATAACAGGAAATGTACTAAATATAAGCATGACATTAAAAGTACAGGAGTAGATACAGTTCACATTGCCAGACATGAAATCTAGTTATATTTAGAAGCTTGAACATTGAATGGATGTATTGGAGCACTTTGAACCTCGGCCGTTCACTTTGGCTGCAGCTGATTTTTGAAGTTGGCTTTCAGGGCCGTTTTTGCAGGTTCTCATAGTTGTGGAAATCAGGAGGCGGCATCACTTTAGGCTGCTGAGGCTTGTTGAGAGCAAAAAAGAAAAAACACAGATCAGGTCATTACAACAGAAACACATCAGAAGATTATATGAAAACATTTAATTAAAGATCAAGTACTGTGATAATAGCAACAATAACAACAACAATAATAATGATTATTAATTTCATTATTTATAATTATATTTATTTATAGTTGCTTACTGACAAATTATGAGGGACCTCGTTAACTATACACACTGCCAACCAATCAGAGCGTTCATCACCTTCCCCAGGTGACACCAAAGTCTTAAATGAACAAGTGGAACAACAAAGAAATCTTGTGTCACAGTTTACATCCAAATTTAACATAAATTTTAACCAAAGTTTGGGAAAACCTGCAAAATAAAATGCACACAAACGTCAACAGCTGGTGGCGCTAATTTTCCAGTCGGCTGCCATTAAACCATCGCAGAAGAAAGACGTAACAAGACGACAGACAAGTCGTGTCTCTTCAGTGAATGTTTAAATCTGTTTCCATCGCACGTCGCTTTTTGCTTTTATCACTAATCCGTGTTTTCCAACTGAGCCAAGCATCAAAACCTTTTTCTGATGTCATGCACTTGCTCTCTGACACTTCACATCCTGACACTGTTCCCGTCACCTGACCCCCTGCCTGCCCTCTGGACTCGGACCCCCTGTTCGAGTTTTGCCTCATCTTCCCGCCGGCCTTTTGATTTCTGCCTGTTTCTGAGTAAACTCTGGTCTCAGAGTTGTGCTTTTGGCTTCAGACCTGTTTTTAAGTGACTCTTTACAACTTGCATGTGTCTGTTAATGTACATATTTTAGCAGATTCCTGGAAGAGGAGCCTGTTCCAACATGATCCAACATGTCTGAATAATAAAAATGCATCACATCACCACTTTCTTCCTGCTTCCTTTCAGTTCACCTTTAATATCAATCATGTTTTTCACACGCGACCGCTGCTGTGCACAGTGACAACAGTTAGCAAGCGTTAGTTAGTTAGAGCTCAGGTTGAAACCTAATGTCTGATTTGATCACTGATAGGAAATACAACATTCCTAGAAGACATTTCTATAAGGTTGGCAGATACCTGGAGTTGGTCATAGTCGGAGGTGACTCTGCAGGACGTCAGGTCGGTGTAGGTGTGTTCCCGCTTCTGCTCAATCTGCTGAGAACATGAATAAGAACAAAAGAAGTCGTGTTGGTCCAAGACTGACCGACCCGACACCCTTCAGCAGTTTAACACATTTAAACTCATTCGGGAACTGAAACTGACATCGACAACACAGATACAGACCGACATAACTGTTGACTGTGACTTTTAGGAAAGTTAAAGTAAAGGTGTTAAAAATAAAACCGCTGGTTTATATTGGGGACGTTGTCGGAGTATTTCAGGATGTGAGAGCGACTGAATGTCATCGCTCTGTGTGTCGAAACATTGGCTTTACTCTGAGTGTAAAAAAGAGGAAGGTAATGGAAAGTGAACTGTGATTATGTTGTACCACATGAATGATGCAATCACTGAAATATATGATTCCACCTGGATCAAAAAGCATTTCATTCTGAATAATTTTCACATGTGTAGTAAAAGATAAGGCATCTAAAACATCATCAGTTAAATGTTCGATTAAGCTGTTAAATAAAGAAAACTTTAGCAGAAAACATAAACATTGCGGCTTTAATTGAAAGTTACACAGATGTGTTCAACCACCCACGACCTCCACTTTCACTTCCTGATCATGTTTCCTGCCTGTGATTAGGAAAACTGTTTATCTCACTTGTCATGCACAATTAATATTTGACTCTAGTGTGCTCATGAGTTGGACCAAAATTTGCCTACTTTGTGAGCAGTGAAGAGACTCAGTGTTTTTAATGTTTGAAGATTAGTCATCCCGAGAGGACGAGGATGTCCGCGAGACGAGACTGTGACTAGACCGTGACGGGCCAAGGATGTCAAAACGCCTTATCAGATCTACTGTATTAGTGCTGTAAACAGATCTCTTGTCTCGCTGCCTGTCACTTTGTCAAAAGTGAGAAATGTCCTCTTACCTTCAGTCTCCTGGAAAGACTTGGCAGGAGGAGAAAAACAAACAGAGAAAGAATGTTACCCAGGATGTGGATGAATTTGCAACAGCATGTGGGTTCTCAAGAACTGAGAGTGTCTAATGATTAAACTGCACAATCTTGACATGACAGTAAGAATTCTTACCCTTGATACTTGTACACAGCCACAACAACAGCCAGGACGTAGAGGACCAACATCAGTCCACACAGAACGTAGGGAATCGCCGAAACTGAACCTCTGCTGCCTGGAAAACAGAATTAAATCAACAGACAACAGAGTTTTTTCCACCTTGTGACGTCAGACATCTTCAATCTATGATGCAAGTTATTTTGCAAGCAAGTACTTTTTTATTATTCACTGTAACCAGTTTGCATTGTCGGCTTCAGTTAACCATCTCTGTCATTTCCCAGAATTGCTTTCTTTTTTCGGGGAGTGTGAATAACAGGGGTGAAAGTGCAGCTTCCCTCTGTAGGTCACACAGCTTTATGAGCTGCAAACACACACACGGCCGACGTGTTGTCTTCTGGTCTGTTCAAGCTTCTGTGGCCTGGAAAATAAATTCCTTCTCTGATGCGTTGGTCTTATCGTGTTGTTCCCTGCGCGGCTGCTGAACACTGGTTTAAAATGGCTTCTTGTATTTTAGTGATTATATCCTGACACGTTGCTTGTTCCTGTATCAACACGCTGAGAAAACTTATCATGAAATATGTCATATAAATTAATGCATTTGATCCTGAGCCACTGACGCCAAAACATAACTGTTAATGTAAAATGTTCAGTAGCTTCACTTCAACTCACCTTCCTTCAATTTGCAGCTTCACATTTACTTATTAGCTTTTACTTTGTTTTCTTGCTTGTAGTGTGTAGCTTTACCTTTCCTCACTTCCACTTCACGACACATCACTTCACTTCACTTCACCTCACCCTCCTTCACTTTGTAGCTTTTCACCTCACTGTTCTTAACTTGACTTTAACTGTAGCTTTACTTCACTTCACCTCATTTTGGCTTGACGTCACCTTTCCTCTAATTCCTTTTCCTATTCACTTTACTTTACTTAATTTAGTAGCTTTACTTTGACGCTTCATGTCACCTCTTGTCACCCTCAGACACAGCGGCTCCGGGGGTTTTTGTATTTTACTGTAGATTTTCTCATGTTTACATTCTGTTGGTTTCACATCAGCAGGTGGTGAATCATCATCCAGTCAACTGGTTTTCACTTATGAATCAGTGTTCGCAGAGTTCGCTGATTCACAGACGGCTTCTTAATCATAAGTCATGACCTGCAGCACGATGGAGCATCGTGGTCGAGGGTCAACGATTCATCTGTTTACCTGCATTGATCTGCAGAGACACGGGTTTGGACCTCTTGGAGCCCCTCTGGGACTGGGCTTCACACAGGTAGACCCCGCTGTCCTGCTGACCGACCTGCAGGATCAGCGTCTCTCCTTCACCCGTCTTAGTCAGCTGTGATGAGGAGAGCGGATATAAAGTCAAGTAAGGACGATTTTTTAGGGAAGAAAGCTCTGTGGTGTTTGCATACACTTCTGTACGTGAGAAAGTTTCCTGATGACGCCTCACACGATGTATTTCTCATTTCCTGTTTTACAAGAAATCAAAGGTCCTTACGAAACACAATATGGCCAAAAGTATGTGGACACTTGTACATTACAACCCATATGAGATTGAAGAACATTCCAAAACCTTGAGCATTAATCTACTTCTGTAACAGCCATCTGGTTTTAGTCTTTCCACCAGATTTTGAACCTGCCTGCACAGATTTGCTCCCATTTAGCCACAAGACCATCAGACACCGTTGGGTGACAAAGTCTGACTCAAAGGTGTTGGATGGGGTTGAGGTCCAGGCCTTCATCAAACTGTTGTTGGAGCAACACTATTGTCCAAAATATCATTGTAAAATACAGTATCATAAGGCGCCCGTCATCGGCGCCAAGGGGCTGAGCTCAAACAGACAAACACAGAGGGAAGGTGAATTAAAATCCCCTGTGTTCCTGAATGATCATACACGTATCATAACTGCTGCGTAGCTTCACACAAACAAAACGAAACTGCTAAAGTGCAGTGGGTTGTCTCGTACCTCTCCAGCGTCAGATCTGAACCAGGTGTAGCGGCTCACAGGGGGGTTGGCGTCACTCGAACACGTCAGCGTCACAAAGTCTCCGTCAGAAACAGGACCAGATGTGCTGAGTGTCGCCACGGGGACACGAGGAGCATCTGTGGGAAAAAACGTGAAATCTGGAGTTAAAACAATATCTTCGAAATATCTATTAATGTGCTTCAGGAAAAGCTGCAGCACGTTTGCTTATAGTGTCTGTGAACTGATGCAAAAGTGTAAGAAAGAAACCATGTACAGAGTATTTTAAGAACATTTAGAAATATTGGCAATACAGTCAATAACTTATACTGACACAGGTCACATGAAGATTGTTTCAGTGGGGGAAGTACATTTACTCAATTACTGTACTTAAGTGCAATTTCGAGGTTCTTGTACTTTACTTGAGTATTTCCATTTTCTGCTCAACAGTCAAATATTGTGCTTTTCACTCCTCTAAATTTATTTGATGACGTGCAAATTCAGACTAATGATGCAAAATACAATCAACAAATAAATTATGATGCATTTTTACAGGTTAAGACTAAATTGATCTCATGAAATCCATGAAACACCCAGCAGGGCATAATTCAAAATATCCCCCGGCTCAACTCTAAACCAATGAACACATTAATACGTGATTAATTATAAATGAATTATATAATATACATTTTTCTCAAATGTGACATTTGGCATGATGAAAATCTTTGGTGCTTTGGAAATATTTTCATGCTAATACTTTCTGCCTTTATTTTGAATGCAGGACGTCTTTATAACCGAGTATTTCTACACTGCGGTTTTCTACTTTTACTGAAGTAAAAGTATCCGAGTACTTCTTCCCCTGCCTGCAGTACAGTAACAATAGTACCTTGTGTCATGTGTGCAGTCGTTTTCTTCAGCGGTTCATTACACTTCAACACCAAGTTAAGACAAGTTCAGCTCTTCAAACACTGACTGGTTAAACAAATGCTTCCGTCTGTGCAAAAAAAAAATCCCCCTCAGTCATTCAGACAAAGTCCTGTTGAAACAAGTCAGCTGTGCTCCAGACTGAAACACATTCATCAGCTTAATGCACGAGACATCGGTGTCAGTGCATTCTTCCTGATGCAGGAGGCAGGAAGGAAGAAGTTGTGTCAGTGAATTAAGGACAGAATCAATAAATCAGCCACTAAGATCTTGATATTACTTGTATTTTATAAAACATTACTATGTTACTATGTTTGTTCATTTGTGTGTGTGCGTAAACCTAAGACTGATTTTCTCTTCTCTGATGTTGAATAAGTTTGGAAGGCTGAAGATAAACACGCCTGTTGTTTCACAGAACTCAGCAGTTATTATAGATTAGTGTGAATAATGAACAATTTTGTGTGTTGACTTTTTACTAGATCGTGAATCATCTCATGACCCATCAGCGGTGGTGGAAGTAAAAGTACTCCATTACAAGTAAATGTCCTGCATTCAAAATCTTAAGTAAAAGTACACGAGTATTATCAGAAAATGTATTTGAAGTAAAAGCACTCGCTGGCCCCTGTGATTCTATGTGACATGATTAGATTCTTACACTGATGCATCAGTGTTACAGCAGCATTTTACTATCGGAGCTGCTCAAAGTGGAGCTAGTTCAGCTTTTTAAATGTTTTCTACTGTTTTGTGTTTTTTGGTGAGATATCGGATGATTTGACCTCTTTGGGCCTGAGAGTCTGAGAGGTTTCGAGGGGAAGTCGCTCTGGTGAAACAGCTGACGTTTCATAAACATCTGAAAGCAGAGACTGTTTTAGTTTTGTATTTTTATAGTATTTTATAGGCTCGTCATATACTTTATGTAAAGCCTTAATTTGAAAAGTAACTATTTACAATATCAGTCAATTTAAATGCAGAAAGAAGAAAGTTGTCAGAGATGCTTTTGAACTGTCTCCTCTTCTTCTACTTTTATCTTGAGGACATTTTAAAGAAGCACTTTTATTTAAACCGATTTCAGAGCTTTCATTTACTCCACATGAGTAAAACATCCCGTACGTCTGCCTGAGCAGAGACGGTTCACATTAACACAGGCCAACACTGAGTGTCTCACACAGGACGTGGAGTCTCTGAGTCTCAGCGGGCAGCCAGGCGCTGCCTCCTCCTGTCAGCGGGTAGGAGACGGAGCAGGCGATGCTCTGGTTGTGATGGTCGGCCGAGGCGATGAAGGTCAGCACGGACGTCATGAACACCTGTCTCTCCATGTTGAGCTTTTGCAAAAGAAAGAGGAGAACACCTAAATTGTTGAAACCTTCATGACACAAAACACAATATATGTCTTTTCTGAATGTCATAATCTGTTGAATTAGACAGTGGCCAAGAGAATAATCATCAGCAACCTGAATCTAAAAATGGAACAAGGATTGAGATTCTTTGTTTAAGTAAATGCAGAAATATCCCACAACAAAAATACAGCATTAGAAGTAAATGTCCCACATCCCGAACTTTAAAGTACACAAGTTTTATCAGCGAAATAAAATTTCACATTATTGCTATTGTTATGATTCACTCATTATTCCGATTGTTATATTGTTAGCAACATCATAATATCAATGAAATATTACGACTCGTGAGTAAAATACTTTATATTCAGCTGGATCATTTAATCTATAACAACGTGTGTAAAATCTTTAAAGTGAATATAGCTGCAACTTAAGTGTAGTTAAGTAAAGAATTTCCTTTCTGAGCCACAGACATGGGGAAGTCGGAGCATACTGAGAAACACATTGCTCAGGCTTTCAGGGGATTCGCTGACAAAAATGGAATAACGTCAGCCTCATCTTTTAAGAACTGTAAATGTAAATGTACGGAGTGTGATGTCCACTGTGTGGATGAACGAACGAAGGCATCACCTCCACTCGCGTGTCCTCCTGTCTGGAGTCGTCTCGGGGCAGCCAGGTGATGGAGGGGGGCAGGACGAGGCAGGGCGCCGGGGCCGAACACTGCAGCCTCGCCTGGGCGCCCTCTGACACCTGACCCGCGGACGTCAGCTGGGGCGCAGACAGACCTGCGGGGGAGGACACAGGTGTGAAATACAAGTTAACAGTACAGCTGAAGAAGCTTTTTACACATCCAACACACACGGAGCGACATTCATTTGGATTCATGTTTCCGGCCACCAGATGAAAGTAAGTCAGTATTTACTCGGCTTTTACTTCTGATTTTGATCCTCAACTCCTGAGAAAAACATCTGGCTCCAAAACAGTGAGCTGAAAGGAGAACCACAGGGTCGGGTGATGATCGTCTGTGGGTTTCTTCAAACGTCTTCTTTCACAGTTCACATTCATTTTATCCATCGTTGTTGTAATTGTATTGATTATAGTTAAATATAGTTTAATAAATTGTGCTTTTGTTGGCAAGAGCATCATCCACCGAGCAAATTTTTTACTTCAACAACGTAGTAAGTCATATCTGCACATGTGAGTATTTCAATATGATATGATGATTCATTTTGTTGATTATTTAGGGTCGTTTCATTTGACAATGTAGATTTCAGACAGAGAACAGCAGGGACAAGTCTCTGAAGTTGAAAACACATGTAAATAGACAAAACACAAGCAAGAAACCATCGCCACCAATCTGGCAACACATGCACATTTAGAATACAGAAACAAATGTGTCCCAGCCGTGTCCATCCGTTTTTATTGTCCTCTGGAAACAGGTTCGGCTGTGGGACTTGCACCGACGGCCTCAGTAGAAAACCCATCAACTGGGCAGAATCATGATAACAGAAACGAGGTCTGAATCGTCACTTCATTCCTCCACATCATCGACATTATTTTAATCGCCATGCCGGCTTTTTAAAGCTTGTTTGTCATTGTGTCAGTGTGAACAGCCTTCGTCCATTCATACCTGCTTCAACAGTAAAGTTGACTTTATAATTGAAAGTGAACCGGAGGTTTTCCAAACAGTCCAGATGAAACGTCTCCATCTCGCTGTTCCTCATGTGAGATGTTGTAGTGCACTCCTTCCTTGTTAGGTCCGAGTCTTTTTTCATCTGAAACAGTTTGACAGAGCAGTGGGTACGAAACTTTACTTTGAATTCCTATGAAGATCAGAAGTTTCCGAAGGCACAAATATGTTAGTCGTTTTAAAGGAATGGATGTAAAATGATGCACATGACATGTAGAATGATGAGGATGATGTGGACACACACTCGTGATGCTTGTACTTCTTCCGACATCTAAAAATCCTCCAAAATAAATCTGAACTAAAGACCAAACCTGCAAAGTTGAGTTACAAGAAGAATGTGCTTAATTTTAAGGGGTGACAAGCAAAAAAAAACCTGTTTAATTTAATCTGAGTAATTGAAGGTTTCACATGTTTTTTACAGGTTTATCCGTTTAGGTTTGATTTAAATTCCCCCTGTGAGTTTTAATGTCATATTCAATAAGATCAGATTCAACTTTACTGCTATTCTTATTCTTGCTATTAGAAAATGAGACACTGTCTTTTTTTATGCCGCCACTAGGAGGCACCAATGTAGGACTTTCAAACAGCTACAAACAGCAGCTTTAAAGCTTATGAGCTTCAGTCGTCAGTCAGCACCAGACAGAAGGAGACGACCTACTTGTATGACGTAAGGACTGCGAGTGATGAAGACAGGAGTCTCCTCTCCTGTCTGGACACCATCCAAGCAGTTTAGGATGATATTTTCTGGTTTGTTGTTGACGGTCAAATGACACGGGACTGTGTCACAGCTGCCACTGACACCCAAGATGCTTCGGGGCAGCATCACAACCCAGGTTTTACAAAAGACACCTGGAGGGGCAACACGCAGCTTGTTAATGTGATGAAGCAACGACACACAATCTTTTCCAACCTCATTTCGATCATTCACTCTTCAAGGCTAAGAAGGAGGCTTTGATTTGACTGGAGACAAACAAACAACCAACACTAGTGTACTTCCACCTCGAGAAATATAGGGAACTACCAACCTTGCATCAGAGCGACGAGCAAAGCAACAACTGCCAGACCAACACCCATGTCAGCTGAGATGAAGAGTTTCAATCAACGATGAACAGTTAGACGTTCAACAAAATGTCCAAAAAAACAAAGCAAACAAAAAGAAAGAACAAAAAACAAACAGCAAAAAGATAAATAAATAATAACAAAATAACAGAGAGAGAGAAAAGAATTACATCATTCACACGTACTGGAAGAAAATGATTTCTGCTCTGATGCCAAAAATCACACAATGGTTCAAAAGTGAATACATTTATTTCTAATAAATTTGACCCCTAAAGGTGCACGTTGTCCTGCAGCCAGTGCAACTTTAAGGAGTGACAAATAAAAACCACACTGAGATTACTGCGTAAGTCTGAAGAACAAGACGTGAAACAGCAACTCATTTCTCAGAGAAGCAGCATTTTATGTGGATTTTGAAACATGACATCTGGACTTAATCAACAGACACTAAAGTTTTGTAGTGAGAAAATTTTAAAGTTAAAAATAGAATAATTTAAAAAACCTAATTCTCACATTTTATTGATATAAATACATGTTGTGATGTTAGACTACACACACACACACATGCTCATGCAGTATAATATATTTTTACCTGTCAAATGATTATGAGCATCCAAAGCAGATTTCTATGTGTTCATGCAGTGAAGGAGGAATGAATGTTTAAAAAAGGAAGTGATTGAGTCTGTGTCAAAGCGGTGGGATGTTGTCTGATGATGAAATCTCATCTGTGGTGTCACGTGTGAAAAGTTTGCTTAATTTGACATTTCAAATACACCACAAAGTGTAATAATAATAAATAATGAATATTCTGCAGCGGATGTTGTCACAGTTTAACGTCCTGAGTCACCCAAATGACATTTTTTCTAACTTTACTTTTACTTTTTTTAAATGTAAAAACAAGATTTAAAGTCTACACTCACACTGGGTGAAGTTATCTTGAACTACTTTTTAGACAGTTTGCTAGTTAAGTGCAGTGGTTTCCAACCATCGCTCAAAAGGGTCTCAAGACAAGTCTGAGGGGTCGCGAGATGAAAAATATGTTTGGACTTTTCTCTCATGTTTGTTTTTGTTTTTGAATGTTTTTTTTTAATTAAAGTAACTGTAGCTGTGAAATAAACGTGAATGCACAGAATTGTATTAGAGCAAAAGTCTAAAGTAGCATAAAATTGAAATACTCAAGTATGTAATTGTTTGTGAGTAAATGTACTTCATTACATCAAACCACTTCCAGCTAGAGATACAATAAAACTTTAAGAAAACTTTCTCATCTGCACCACTGTTTCATCAGTCTCTGAGGTTTCTGCCACAGCACAATGAGGTGTGTAATTAATGTAATGTAACTGTATCCCTGTTACTCTGGATGACACACACGACTCAGTGTTGACAGGTTTTGCTTAGAGACAGAAACTAAACTGAGTGAAACATGTTTTTTCCTTTAAATTGAATCAAAGCTCATGTAGAGCTGCACACCGGCAAAGATTCAGCAAGGTTTAAAAATCCTGAGGAATCACAATGATGCAACTTCTATTTCTGCCACTAGATGGCAGCACAAGCAGGCGAATCAGATGTGAACCTGTTTGAGCCACCAGAGCAAAGCCTTGGAATATTGTTTGTTTGTGTGTGAAGATACTGAACCTTAACCAAATGTCTGTACTTACAGGTTATAAGAAATGGTCTCACACGTTTCTCAGTACTGAGTTCACTTGAGTCTCACTGTCAGCAAGAGTCCGTCTAAACTAATCAGTGGATGTTATTTTCATTGATTTCACACAAAATCCAATTCAATGACCACATCTTTCAAAATTCAGGAACTGTCTTCTCACTCAAACTCAGCCACCAAACCTCTGTGTGTTTACACTCCATTTTGCACATGTCTGCATACTGTTGTAAAAACTATTACATTTACTTTCAACACGTGACAGAACAACTGCATTCTGATACATCCACATATAAAAGATGCATAACTGGGCCGCACAACACCGAGCGTCTGTTTTCATATCGTGATGACCTCGATAGCAGACTTGTGCCAGGTGAGGACAGGTGAGGACAGGTGAGGACAGGTGAGGACAGGTGAGGACAGGAGAGGACAGGTGAGGACAGGAGAGGACAGGTGAGGACAGGTGAGAACAGGAGAGGACAGGTGAGGACAGGAGAGGACAGGTGAGGACAGGTGAGGACCCCCCTGTCTCTCCATGCAGCAGAGAGGTGTCAGTCTTTGACTTGTCTGTGTTCCGGTACAAGAGTTGCTTTTAGTGACATTGGTGCATTTTGGATGTGGGATTGTTCTCAGCTGCCTGTTGGTGAGGAGAACTGAAAAAGAGACCTCACTATAGAGAAATGTTAGAAATAAGACTGTAAATACTTGTGATCTAAACTGTTTTAGCAACAGAAAGTCCATTGAAAATGTTCTCACACTACAAGTCTCACACAGACCTACGAGAACACACATAAACATCCATGTACAGAGAGTTTTTTAATTCCTTAATGAAAACTTTTTATTTGAATTTACTACTTAAACAAGACTTAACCACAAATCATAAAATAGTAAAAATTAATTATTTGTATGTAAAATCTGGACAAAACATGTATAAACACATTCTTCTTCTTAAATGTGTGTTCAAGGGAAATTTCATCGATGACTTCTCTGTGTGATGATGAAATTTCTGTCGTGACCTTTTGCGACATCAGGAGGTCGTGAGCCCTGATGGAGTGACCCGACCAGAACGAAGGAAAGAAGGAAGTGACTGGACCTTGTAACATTTCTCGGAGGCAGAGGAGAGGAAGAAGGATGAAAAAAAAAAGTACTCGATTACTTCTGAACGAGTGGAGAAGGAAGAGAAACTCCTTTTGTTTCCTGAGGTTAAATATTCAAAGTTAAAGTGGTTTATCTGAATTTATTGTATGTTTAATAACAAACAGCTGAATATCTATCTTTTTTTCTATTTTTACCATTTTCATCAGTAGCTTTCTGGTTTCTTTTCTTTTTTTTTTACTTTCTATTACTGGAAGCCTACTGAGCAGCAGATGACCCTGTTTACCATAAACAGCCAAAAGGAATCAGGTTTAAATCACTTTAACCTTTAAAAAAAATAATGGGTGATTTTTTTGTGTGAAAATTGTTTGTAAAAAAAAATGTCTATAACTCAAAGTCCAACATGGACCATGATGCATCATTTGTTGTGGAATAATGAGGATTATCTGAAGTTATCTGTTGTTACAACACAAGGTCATCGGCCCTCTTTAGAGGAATCTGATTGGCCGAGAAGACCTGGGGGAGGGGGAGCAATAACGTTGTTTGATTACCACAAGGCGGACATCCACTCTGTGTTTATGCATCTGTGTGTGTGTGTGTGTGTGTGTGTGTGTTGTTAAATAAAGGACGGGGAAACAAAGTGAGACTGCCTGTGTGAGAAAAAGAGAAGCAGGCAAACAGGAAGACGGAGACAGACACACATGACATGAAAAGAGAAAGAGGAAGGGTCTGTGTGTGTGTGTGTGTGTGTTTGTTTGTGTGTGTGTGTGTGTGAGAGAGAGAGAGAGAGAGGACACACACATTCAGCTTTTAGCAATAAAGCCACTTGGAGTAACAGTGACAAAGGCGATCTTTACTGTGCATGAACACACACACACACACACACACACACACACACACACACACACACACACTCACAGCTCATGAAGATGCGTCTTCATTTGTGCCTCTGACCACTGAGACTGAAGCAGCTGACCTCAGAGCTGTGATATCAGTCAAACATCTGCAGGTAAGACATCAGGACATTTTCTCATTCTTTGTTACAAACTTTTGATTTTTCACTTCTTGACCCAATGAGCTCTAATTCGGTGGTTTGGGGGTGAAAATACATCTATTGGTTACATGTAACTGTCAAAACAGCATTTAGCAGCAGTTATTTTTAACCTAGAACTCTAAAAAAAAAAACGACTTTTCAGCCAAATTTTGCTTTTAAGTTGGACACATGAACAACTTCCGACCTGCAAATCACCAATAACTGCTGCTCACTGAGACGTCAAGAACTAAGAACTAACATCAAGCTAATTACAAAAAAAAACATCACTGTTTCCTGCATGTGTGAAGGTTTTCTCTGTTCACACATCTGTGAGCTATTCAGAGCAAATTCTGTGGCTTGTTGAAAAAGTTCAAACGGGTCAGGATCCTTCCACTAAAGACTGAAGCTGCCGTGTTGTTTCAGGTGAGTCTCTGTGGAGATAATGAAGTTTCATCATGTCGTTATCTCAGATTTTGTGTGTTTTAATTCAGTAATTCTTTGACCTTCACAATTTCATCTGTGATACTTGAAAAGATTTTCCAGTCCGTTTATTGTTGGCAAAAGTGAGAAGCTACTTTCAAACAGCTTTTGAAATCAGATAAGTTCCCACCACAGCAAAGGTCTATAAGAGAGGTTGGACTGATGCGGCTCACACAGCTGCTGGGGGTTTGTGGTCGTTCGAGATGGAGTCGGACCGAGAGATGAAACTGTCCAATGGGCCACAGGGGGCTCGTTAATGTTTTTCCTCTGTGGTATTTTGATGTACTTCCTCTCAGCGTGTCCAGTGCAGTGATGTCCACGGACGAGACAGCTGGACTCTCATCTGCTTCACATTAACAAATGTCCGCTTTGCCCCCGCTCTAATGCAAACACCACCTACAGCGACTCACGGCCTCGTCCCTCTGTCGTCGTGTCGTCATTTAAAACTTGGATAAAGTCTTGGATGTGTGTTGTTCCTGATGTTGACAGGAAGAGGCGTGTGAAGTACTCAACAGTGTGGACCACCAGACTTTTACATTTGTATCTGAGTTTTTTACTGTGCAATGTGAGCTCCTGGTGAATGGCTGACCTTTCCTGCTTTGACAAGTCAAAACTGTCCGTTAGACGGCGTCAGATTAACCACAGCAGCACGACATGCGAAAAGAGAGAGACACGCACGTCGTGTTTCATATGCTCTCATATCGAAAACCCCTCGTACAGCTACAGTAACAAGAGAGAGTAACAAGAGAGTCCCAGCTTATCGTCCCGTCGGTCACTGATGATCAGGCTGGAATTAATTCATTAAAATGTCTGAACGACTTTCGCAGATGAAGTCAGTCAACTTGTTTTGGGCTGTAACCAAACTCTGGTTTTAACCAACTCATTTGAAAGAGCAGACAGTGATGATTTCACTCAACTCTTAATTGGAGCGAGACACAGTCGAGGGTGAAGGGCTAAAAGGGCTTCATTAAATAAAGAAAAGGGGACTAAACACAGAAGGTGCAGGTGGAGCTGAGTTGCTTCAGTGGATGGAGGCTGGTAGGCGTCGAGGCTGCCGGCTGGAGACACACTGGTGGAGCGGCTAGGGATGAAACACAGGAAGCACAAAGCTCTAGAAAACAGGGAGCATGGAAAGGGCGATCTGGCAGCTTGCAGGTGAAATGAGGAGACTTATAAAAGCTGCCAGTGACGAGGTGAAATTGGAAACATGTGTGAGAATAGAGAGGCCCGGCACCTGAAGACCACGCCTCCGGCCACTGAAGCAAAGCCTGAACACAAGACTCAACGATCCTGAAGCAAAAACACAACTGGAATATAAAATTAATGATGCACTGAAAATAAACCAGTAAAAACACAAGAGTCCAAAATCAGGACGACAGACGTATAATAACTCAAACCTCCTGTTGTGCACATACAGTTATATTTTGCAGAATTATAATGAACGTTTTGGGTGTTCATGTATGATCAGACATGGAGTTTGAAACCTGTCTCAGGTGTTGATGAGTCAAATGTTGCTGAACCAACAGGAATGAATCAGCAAGATGGTTGTAAACAAACTGAGTCAGTGTCACACACAGGCTGTGGGAGTGGGAAACAGCTGTGGTCAATCACAGGCTGAGATAAACGAGCTCCACTGAGCTTGTGGTTGAGTGTTTCGTTTCCACGTCACGTATGTGCGACGTGTGAAAGTTTAGGGTTTGATTAAAAATGGAAAATTTACACAAAGCATGAGAACTTTCTGAAACTGATGAACATCACACACTCCGCAACGACCGACAACAGAAGACCTGCGATGTCTACGAGTTATATTCTTTCACATAAACGACTCGTTGTGTCGGATATTTCACATTTGATCTTATTTCTTTTTGTCTCATGTTTAAGTAACTATCTTGTCTAATACCACAAAGACTTCTTCCACCTCTTTCTGAAGATAAGATGTTAATATGGAGGGAAAATATTCAAACCCAATACTCCATGTTTTTATGTTTTATTTAACTAACTAGTAAACTTAGTAGGATTTTAAATAGAAAACATAAGGCCAGTTTATAAAATATGATGCTTTATTGCAGATTCATCTACCAAACAGTGAATGAGGCATTTCAAAATATCTACAACATTAAAGTACAGTTCAGCACGGATGCATGAACAATAATATAACACTGACAGCACCAGTCTGCTTTTGATGCTTTCAGTACATCTGCATTTTTCACTTAATTGAAATGTCGAACACGTAGGTTTTACATGTAATGGAGTATTTCTATATTTCTACTTTTACTCCATACTATCATTTTTTTGTTTTTACCTCATGGTTTCTTGGGCTCCTAGATTCCGTCAGCTGCTGTGGGGCGGAGGATGGAAGGGGCTTTTTCTTGTCCTCTTTTGAGGCTGAGAGAAGCCGCACATTTATCGCAGTTTCTTATTTATTTCCCCTTTTGTGGGCAGCAGCCGTCCTTCTGTAAACTGCAGAAACCACCCATGTTCTTATCAGTTGGACTGCTTTCTTTTCCTCTGAAGCTGTATTTGAAATTCCAGTCTATATATTATGTTTATGGTATTTATACATTTTGTCATTGATGTGAAGATTTAGGGAAATGACGTGATGTGATTAACTTAACACAAAAAGTTTAGATGTGAGCGTTAAAAGAAAAACTCTCATAGGATCGTAAGAGTAGGAGTGTGAAAACGAGCCGTTCATCAGGCAAACACACGTTTTCTATTTTTTCATTCTCTACATGCCTTAAATACACATGTTTATAAATGTAATGAAGGTTGTCACGTCATCTCACCTCAAGACCTTTTGCTTGAGCGTGAGGACTTGAGGTAAGACAGCAAATTAGCTCATGTAGGCTCTGTGATCTGAGCATGTTGTATGAGCTGTCGTCAGTCTCGTTCAGATGTCGGTCAGCAATTACGCAAAAAGGTCCCTCAGTTCTCTAAGTTGCAAAAGAGGTAACAGGGAACATTAAATCATAGGAGGAGTCAACACAGTGTGAACTTTTCTCTCTCTCACACACACACACACACACACACACACACACACACACACACACACACGTGCAAATACATTTACAGACACCTTGGCACATTCTCAGACGCTGAAGCAGGATGACTCAGCCGGGTACATCTGACTCCACACGCATGTTCATTCATACAATCCACCAAGGTCTATTTTCATCGCATCATATGAAGATTAAGACTTGTGATCAGAAAAGCTTACTTGTTTCAGAGCCACATTTTTAAAGCATGTGACTCTCTTATAGCTGATTTTCCTTGATCACAACTGTCAGTCAGTGGAGTTTTGTTTTTAGTTTGTTTTCTTTCTTGTGTGTCAACTTGGATGTAGTGTTTTTAGCATGGAAGTGAAATAGGAAGTAACCCAAAGCCACACTGAATATAAACCAGCTTCTTCTTGGTTGACCACAAACCTGCTTTTAGTCTCCTCATCACTTTGCCGAAGAGTGAAAGAAAACTTTGAACGAAATCCACTGACACATGTAGATAATGCAGACGGAAAACGTGTCTGATCATGGAAGATGTAAATGTGCTGCTCAGGTCTGATGCAGATTTATTTGGCCTTTGGACTGAGACACAGGAGGCCGATGTGCGATGGGTAACATCATGTATTCTCTGTCTTCCAGCCACACAATGTCTCGCAACGCCTCTCTGTCTCTTCACATCCTCACGTCTTCCAAGGATGACCAGGCGACGACCGTGGACGTCGACGCCATCATGGACAACGTCTCCATCGTCCTCTACACGCTGACCGTCGTGCTCGGCATCACGGGGAACTCCATGGTGATCTGGGTGGCCGGATTCAAGCTCAAGGTGGATATACTGTGTGGAGGGAGCTGCAAATACTTTGTTAGGAAAGAGAGATGATTTGTCCTGTTAATGTGTCGTCCATATATGTCCTTAAAACAGGGATTAATAACATTTATAATGAACCTACATGAGATGCTGTTGATATCACAACAACCCAAAGGCACCGGTTATAGTAAGAAGCTTTCTGCGTGGGTCAAGCGATGTGTGGCACACAGAAAATTCAAATTGTTGTATGTTTTCCAAAGACACAATCGTCTTCTCGGTTCTAGGTGTTTTAGTATTACATTCGAAACTAATGCAAAATAGAAGCATCTTGGTTTTTGGACTCCACTGTACTTGCACCTTGACTCGTGCAGGGTCAGTGTTCCAGGCCCGAATGTTTAAATCATAAACTGTTAACACCAAAAAACAGGCTAACAAAAGACACGACACGCTAAACTGAGATGTCGAGCATTCACTCTAACTTTTCTCTCGTCTCCCCTCTTCTCTTCTCTTCTTCTCTCCTCTTCCTCTTCCTCCTCAGCCCAATGTCACCAATGTGTGGCTGGTGAATCTGGCGATAGCCGACCTGGTCTTCTGCTTCACACGAGTCTTCTCGCTCACGAAGAAGCTCTTCTTCGACCACTGGCCCTTCGGCATCTTCCTCTGCAAGTTCAACGGCTTCTTCAAATACGCCAACATGTTCTGCTCTGTGTTCCTGCTGGCTGTGATCAGTTTGGACCGGGCGCTCTGCGTCTGGCAGCCCGTCTTCACCAAGCGACGGCGCACCCTGTGGGCCGCGAGGGTGGTGGCGGTCTGCGTCTGGGTCACTGCGGTCGTCTTCAGCACTCCCTACTTCGTCTACCGCCAGCTCTACCTGGGGAAGAACAACCTGAGTAAGTGCGCTTTGGACGTGAAGGAGGCGGGCCACGGGGACAAGAGCGCCAAACTGGCTCTCTACTCCATCCGCTTCCTGTGTGGCTTCATGTTGCCCTTCATGGTCATCCTCACCTGCTACATCCTGGCCGGGGTCGGCATTCGACGCACTCGCCTGTCGGGGAAGTCTCGCCCGCTACGTATTTTAGCATCGTTAGTCGTGGCATTCTTCCTGTGCTGGGCGCCGTACCACTGCCTCCTGCTGGTGAAGATGGTGGACAGTAAGAACCCGGTGGTGAAGATCTGGCACCCTGTGGCGTCCGGCATCGCCTACTTTAACAGCTGCGTCAACCCGCTGTTGTACTTCTGCATGGGGCTGGAGGTGAGGGGGCGGTTCAGGCAGAGTCTGGCGGGGGTGTACAGGAGAGCTCTGGCGGACGACGTGGACGGACAGACGACCCAGTCCAACGAGCGTTCTTTGGATGACAGCACCGGGTCCAAACACAGCACCGTCGTGGCGGCAGGGAGGAGTCAGACAGCAGTGGGCGTAGCCAAAGTTTGAGTCTCTCACAGAGTCACATTTCTGAGCATTAAAGGGTCACACCGGTGGTTTTTCATGTTTTAACCCATTCAAGTCCAAGTGAAATGGAAGTTAGTGCCTCTTTAGCTGCCTGTGATTTTGATCAAATCCCTCAGATGTGATTTCGTGGCACCCCTGGACATTTTAAGATGTTAGTTTTAAACACACAAAAACAGAATGCCAGAAACTTGCTTTTGATGCATCACCCATCACTGCACATCACAAATATCTAAACACCGTCTTTATTGTCAAAGTTATGTTATGGTCACATTTAATGCAGTTGCGAGTCGGGACTGCTTTAAAACTTCCTGAATCTGGCATTAGTCTGAACAGAAGCAATATCATTATAATCCTTTTTATTGTCTCAGTGCCTGTTTGTCTCCAATGAATTCAATTTTTATTGTGCCTATAACAAAAATAAAGATGTTGAGTGCGATTGATCATCTCTCTCAGACATTTGCACTTACTGGACAAAGACATGTGAAACCACTGGTACGGTCCTTTAAAAGCTAATCTCTCTTTCTATCGTAGTTTAGATTACGTATTATTTCCATCTCAGACTGAAATTCTTGGAGGTCCATGTCCTCTAATCCAAAATATGAGCAAATTTGCTACTTGGTTTTTGGAGAAATCTATTCAGTGTGTTTTTGCTGAGCAGTACAGAGAATTAGTTGTATAAGTCTGAATTCATTTTGAATGTTATCTGTCCAAACTGCTGGCCTCACAGTGAAGAGACTGACTGGATAAATGTTCTCTAAATGAACCTGGTGCGTGTTGATATACTACAGTCAGATTGAAATGTTCCTGTGACGCTGTGTTTTGCTCCATGTGACTGAAGTCACAGATGAAAAGTGGAACTGCGAGTCTGGAGCGAGTGGAAGGAAGGCAGAAGGAAGTGAGACTATTAAAAGGAAAGGCAGTGTCTGGTGTTCAGGGGTCACACTGAAGGGTAGATGAACAGAAACTGTACAGTAACTCCATCGCATTTCAATTAATCTCTCACTGTTTATTTGCATATTTTCAGTTTCAGAAATGCTCCGAAGGCTTTCGTCAGCTGTGAGTGTAACTGTAACATCGGTCCAGAAGAGTTTTATGGTTTTCATGTGGACGGATGATAAAATCAACCTGTCCATGACAACCAGCCCATAAAACACAGCTGTACGTACTCTGTAGATCACTTACACATGACTAAGTTACACGTCTGTGCAATCAGACTGTTTGTCTTGAACTCACTGCTCTTTTGGTTTGACAGGATTTCTGTTTTGCTGTGAACTGTAGCAGCAGCATCATGTTGTGGATGTAAACTCAGTGTTACCGATTTTAAATTCTGACATGATGGCTAATGAGCTCGGTTCAACTTTTTTTGTTGTAAATTTCTGTAACACTTAATAATATAGCTTTGTGAATATTACTGCTGGAATATATAGAAACTGTAATGTGAAAATAGAAGCTTTTGGTGTTAAAGGCAGAGCTGAAGAGATTTAACAGCGTTGGAGGTTTACTATAATAAAAAGAATGTTATATTTTAAAGGTTGATTTCACGGCCCTCAGCTATTGTTCAAAATGACAAATTGGTTTTGTGTCTCTGCCAACTGAGGCTGAAGTCAACCAAAGACATAACTTGGTTCCAGAGAAGCTCAGCCTTCGAGAAAGGAGTTTAAATAAAACACCAACATATTGTAATATCAGAGTCAAAGTTGTGGTTAAACTTCGTTCCTCTTCTGAAAAGCTGAAATGTGAGACAATATAAACAGACAGATTTAAAAAAAAAAAAAATAAGAGGATGTGACCTTCTACTTTGTAACAGGACCAGTAAGAAGATATTGTGAAACCACAATATCAGGGGGTTGTGTGGAGGCAGAGTCCTCACCACTGCAGTGGTTTGGGACTTTTTTGTTTGCTCCATACATGAAGACATATTCACACATTCACTGCCTGCGTGTACACTCCATGTGGAAATAAATGTAAATGTGAAGGTTTCTTGTTTCTTTGTTGTAATTTAATGGTAAAAATTGTGTTTTGTACAGGAGACAAGTTATATATTTAAAAACTTTTTGAACCCCTTGTCTCAGCTGAACCATCAGATATTTCTGGGCTGCATCAGTTTGCCCAAAGAGAATCATTACTGTAAAGGTCAGACGAGGCCTTTATTCTGAATCCAATCAGACAGCACGATTTCTAAATGATCCCTAGAATCTTGTCAGGTTTTGAAGAAACCTCTGTGCCAGGACCTGTTAAGGCCTTTCAAGTCCAACACCAATTGACAGGCCTCTTGGTCCCTCTAGTGGTCATGTCTCTTCATGGCAGACAAAATCATGTTAATTGGTTTCAGCTTGAACTTCATCCGTGTTTAAGTAAAAGAGGCCATTCAACCATTACAGATTTACCTCGTATTAAAATTATGTAAGTAATCATCACTGAAAATTATGAATCTTTACATCAACATTCTTCATCATCCCTCAAAAAAATACGGTGTGTGTGTGAATTATGTCTCAAAGGTGAAAACAACTTTTCTTTTCATAAAGATTTTAATGATTTGAGAGTAAACATGGTGCCATTTTGAGCTCATCTGTAGAAGCCACGACAGTTACTTTGCATTTGTGGAATGTAAAAATATTAACATTCAGTATCCCCAAAAGAAACAGACATTAATCACATATAACTGAGCGGGAGTCAGACCATCGCTGTCTCTGCTCGTTCAATGACCCCATTCTGAAATGTGGATTAAGGACCAGCCACGTGCAAAGATGACGTGCAAATTTGGTCTTATGGCAAGAAAATGAATCTACTTTAAGCCACGTTTAGAGGGGACCGGCTGTCAGTTGAAGCTGCAGTAAAACTGTGGCTGAATAATCCATTTAGTGCATTTTGGGATCAGAGGACAGAAAGATTTCACGTCGTGTATGGATGGAGGCCCTCAGTGAACAACACAGCCGTCCCCAAAAACTTGACCATCAGCTCGTTTCTTCCCAGCTCTCAGTCTCTCCTGCTGAATAGCTTTTAAGAGGCCGAAGAAGAAACATTTAACAAATATCAGGGATGTGACCATGAACTGCTAAAAAACACATAACAAAAATCATCCGTTCGCCATCAGTCGGTGGTGTTTGTCCCAAAACAGAAATTAATAAAAAAACAAAACACACCCCTGGCAAATAATAATCCACTTGAACTATGTAAAACCGTCATTTTTTTTCTACCTTTTTGACCTTTTCCCTCCCTGTCTGACTCTGTAAGGAGCTTCTGTCCATTCAGCTGCATCTCACTCGTACTCAGCGATCAGCACCATCATGCCGACTCCGAACAGCAGGGCCAGAATCTCCATTAGAGACTGGCCAAAACTGGAGCGGCCCGCCAGCAGTTCTGGGAGCACGGTCACTGTGGCGATGTAAACGAACCCGCCGGCTGTGAACGGCAGGATCCAGGCGGTCGCCGCAGCACCCACGCCCTCAGCCAATAGGGAGCAAGCTGTGCCGGCCAGAGCTCCCAGGGCTGTCAGCAGCTGTAGACACATGGCCTGATGGGAAAGAGGAGGAGGATTACTAGAGTCTTAAAGTCAGTTATTAGAACAAAATTTCTTATATAGATCTGCATAAAAAGATGATAACAAAACATGTAATTACACCCTATGTTTGACTGTGGGTTTGGTTTCGTTAGTCATCTACTGATTAAACTGATCATCATCAGAAAAGTCCATTTCCATGTAGGTGTTAGGATACTGAGCCAATAAACTTTAAGAGTCTTCATTCTTATATTAAACTGTAGAAATACAGCTTGAGTAGTCTGCTACCTTTCTTTTGGTGCAGCCAGACTGGACTAGGATGGCAAAGTCTCCGATCTCATGTGGGACTTCATGCAGCAGAATGGTGAGCGTGGTGACGGCACCAACTGCTGGACCAACCAGGAACGACGCTCCGATTGCCAGGCCGTCAGTAAAATTATGTGTGAAGTCAGCAGCCAGGTTCAGGTAACCGGACACCTTGATGTCTGAGTTAGTGGAGAGAATGGAGAATAAATGGAGGAAGAAACACACTGTTTTCAGACAGCCTCCATCTAGAACACCAGGCCAGTGGTGCATTTCTGTGGTCAAGGATCAGCTGTTCCTGTTTGACTGAGGTCACTATGTTCTGATTACAAATATTTTCAACATACCATCAATAATGATATTTCAACACAGTCGTAAAAATGCTGCTGAAACTACAATTATTTGTAACATAAACATATAGATGTCCTTTAACCTGTGAATCTCCAAATAACTGCACATTTTAGAGTGGCCTTTCATTGTGGCCAGCCTCAGACACACCTGTGCACTAATCATGCTATCTAATCAGCACGTTGATGAGCCACACCTGTGAGGTGGATGGATTATCTCGGCAAAGGAGAAGCGCTCACTAACACAGATCTGGACAGATTTGTGAACAATATTTGAGAGAAATAGGCCTTTTGTGTACATAGAAGAAGTCATATATCTTTGAGTTCGTGTTGCATTTATATTTTTGTTCAGTGTAAGTACAATCTGTTTACATAGTATAATTCATTTATAAAAATAAGCTGAATACACTCTTAAAGATTTTAAGACAAACAGTTACACTTTGAACTTTGCTTTGATAAAATACATTAGAAAACAATGAAGCACTCAGTGAGCATGTACCTGCACCCAGTTTGCTCAATCCTCTAAATCAGGTGCTTTAATAACTACAATACAGATGTTCAATGTCAAATAGATTCAAACAGAGAACTTTGCATTTATATGGCACAAGCCTCAACCTGTGGTACGTACAACTATTTCTGCTCTGCTGAAGCAGCCTTCGTAGAGCCAACAGGTTAACTGCTGATTATCTGGTTGTGTGTTTAAGTTGTAAATATCTTACATGACATATAACTACACCACAATTTAGGAGCTGTTGAGATCATCTACTTTGTTTCCACTCAGAGGTAAATGTATATAAACTGAGGTATTGTTCACCTGTGCTTTTATTCTCTTCTTTCTTTGACGCCTTCCCGTCTTTGCTTTCTTTCTCCTCTTTCTTCTTCTTCTTCTTTTCTTTTTCTTCTTCTCCATCACTGTCCTTTTCCTTGGCAGCATCTGAAAATGTTACGTACAGTTCACATTAGCCGAGTAGTGACAAGAGAGGCTGACAGACTTTATTATTCATTAGCCCTTCTGGTCAACAGAATAAAAAAGCCAAATTAAAAACTGGAATTTTTAATTTCAGGAGCAATAAGAACACTTATTTTCTGCAGATGAAAATGTTATGTATGAGAATGAAAATATTATGTGAAGATGAAATCAAGATTTCAGAACAGCTGATGAGTTTACACCTGCGTACCATGTGAGTGGCCGTGGGAATGTCCGTGGCCGTGCCCTCCCTTCAGCAGACGCACAAATTTCTCTACAACCAGGAAGGCGATGATCCCACCGAGAACCCACAGACCCACTGACATCATGTGACCATGAGAACCTCCTGTGCAGGTAGAGGACAGAGAGCACTGATTGGAAGTGAGTTTGACACATTTTAAAGTTGTATATATCCAACATATCTAAAGTAGCTATAGGGTTTATTTAGTTTTAGTAATTTGGTTGACTCCATAAACTAATAGAAAAGGCAAATAATGCATACCGTGAGAGTGGCCATGGCCATGGTCATGGTCATGGTCATGTGACTCCTCACTTTCGTGGGAGTGTCCGTGATTACCTGCCATTGAACATATCAGAAATGGTTACAGCAAAATGGGTGAACCTACAGCATCTGAATGAAGAGGGGGTTGTGTTATCTGTCGCAGCCTTGTGGGCTGATGAGTCGGGCATATATTTATTTTACATTACAAATACACGTAAATGAAGCCTCTTGTCTTCTACGGATCAACTACCACCTACCCAAAGCATGTGGTATGAGGTGGAGGAAGGCGTCACCCAGCAGTCCACCTGAGGCAAAGCTGAGCAGCACCTTGAGCAGGTTCTGGTGCTGGTCGCTGTTGGACTGAACTGGGATCAGAAACAGGATGAGGAAAGGAGCAGCACTGATCAACAGGGTCGCTCCAATAGCCTGTGGACAGGGATGGAGGGAAGTTTACTTTTCATTTTTGTCCAGCGGGGAGAATGTCATCAAACTGCCAGATCCTGAACTAAGCAACATGAGGGTAAAATGGGAATGAGATGGGAAAAGAAGAGGAAAGCCATGGTCATCTGTGTGGAGGCCAATCTGAGTAAAACACATATTGTTAATAATCAGTGCCAATGACTCAACAATGAAGTAAATGATTAAATGGAAAGCCTGTTCGTGAGAGAGCAACCTAACACAGGAATACCGATAACAACTCCTGGTGTGTTGAGTGGCACCCATGAGTTGAGCAGAATTATGCTCAATTACATTATAACGTAAGATGTTCAGGTGGACAAAATAACATGAACACTGAACATAATACGATAAAAAAATAAGTTCTTAAACGCCACTGATAGCTGCTCTAGGAGGATAGAAAACTGTGGATCTCCCTCCCAAGTCTAATGCAGATATTAGACAACCCATTGTTCCCATTCTAACCCATGGTCACACCTGCGTCCAGAGCTCCACTACGTCCCTCTTCTCTGCCCCCATGTTCACCCTCTCCCCTCCGTGTGAATGCCCGTGTCCACTCTCCTCCTTGTGGACTCGAACAATGTCCTCGTGATGAGCGTGTGCGTGTCCGTGATCATGAGCGTGCGCATGTCCGTGATCATGAGCGTGTGCGTGTCCGTGATCATGAGCGTGCGCGTGTCCGTGATCATGAGCGTGTCCGTGGTGCTCCTCTTCGTGTGGAGGGAGGTTGGCCTCGGCGCTCCACTTGCTTGCTCCGTGGAACATCTTCACCTGAGGGTCTTCTCCGTGGGAGTGGCCGTGGTGATGGTGATGGTGGCCATGTCCATGATCGCCATGGGAATGGCTATGAGCAACGGTTGAATGGGAGGCTAACAGGAGGACTGCAGACGTGACCACCGTCAGTGCCAGCAGACGTGCACAGCCCATATTAACACCTTTGACAAAGAGAAGAGTGAGGAAGACAGAATAAATAAAAACTCACAGGATGTTTGATGATTAAACTCTTTTACACTTATACTTTAATTTACTCTGCCATAACATTAACCACTGTGAGTGTGATTTCATGCAGACTGACGCTCTGTACTTAGTAGAAATCGCTTTAAGTAGCAGCCTAAAATGATCCATCTTGCTCTCTGTGGCATTAAGTTACTGGGGTGAAAGCAGTTCCAGCTGTTGTGATTGTACAGAAGACACAATCAGTCACACTATCTGTGTGGAAATGAACTGTGGAAAACTGGTGCTCTGACTTTATTTAATCTATGGGACCAGGAAAATTCAGTCATATTGCCAGTAGTAGTAGAAAACAAACCATATTTAGGAGGCATTACACAACACATGCTACACTCATATTATATTAGAATAATATATCACACTCAGTGACTCTAAATGGGGCTTTTGTGATCAGATATAACAGCAGGACGTGGAGGCTGAGCAGCACATCTGACAGTCTTGTTGTGCTGCACTGAGGTTATGATGGAAACATTACTTGGCTGCATTGCACTGATTTAAAACTGTTGCACTGTTATGTACATTAGCAGCAGTCAAAGATACCTGCACACTGTTTTAATATCAAACTACGAGGACACATTCATGGTTAGCTAACTGCACAACCTCCTATTTGAGTTTTAGCTTTGTCTTGTGATTGTGTTTGTTTGGCTTCACACGTCTGATGTGTAAAACGGATAATCTCTTAATTTAGCTCAAAGTGTGAACTTTAATCTCACAGTAAACACTGAAAGCCTCAGTCATCAAACAAAGACCCCTGATCGCCGGTTTCAAAGTTGTACAGAGAGCCTGCTAGCTAGCTGGCTAACTAGCTAATGACCAACTTGCTAACATGTCGCTGTAGCAGGAGCAACATCACTTACTGCAATATACAATGAAAAACAATGAGTTCATCCTTACCGGGTTGTGTCGGATATCACTGCCTGTTGTGCCTGTTGATAACTTTCTGTCCTGCCTGCAAGATGCTTGGTAAACTGCAAATATCTCTGTCTACGTTGATGCTGCTGGTAAGACGTGGCATTAGCTCAAGTAAACTCAGTGAAATCTCGCGAGAACACATTTCAAACCGAGTGCGCTCCCTTCAATGATGAGGGCTCGATGGAAATATCGCGAGATGAATGTGGTGTTTTCACTGATCACATCCTGGAGGAGAAGGATGGAGGACTGACACTGCAAAAAACTGCATCACAATAAAAACATATTTCACTACACAATAGCTGCATCATTACCCTAATTGGAAAGTAATTTTTGTTTTGAGCTACATGTAATGTATTAACCTACATAAGATCCCCATATTCAAAGGTTTTGATTATGAAATCAATACTTAAGTGTATGTCTACTCAAACAGTTTGGGAGAAGCAGCACAGAGTGAGGTGTCGTTCTGTCTTAGACACATGTCAGTTCCCATTTTTCTTGTCCTGCACATTGTGTGTCGTCCTTCCAGTAAGTCAGTCCATTTATTAGACAAGTCATAATGAAGCAGAAAGTACATTTTTTGAAGTGTTAATAATTTTGTAACACTGTTTTCTTTCATCTGTATTTCCAAAAGATTTGAGTGTTGCTATTTACTTACTGCTTTTCACGACAGGGCAACAGTGAAGATCAGAGGAGGAAAGTGAGCTCCGCTGAGTGATGGGTCAACAAAATCTCAACATTTTCCCAAACAGAATTTTCTCCAAGAGAAAAATATGTGGAGTACTGATGCTGCTGAATGGGGTGTAACACTGAGGTTAAGCAGTATGCACCAATACAAATGGTCCACGGCACATTTTAACTGATGCAGGACGGCCAGAGCAGGTGGTTGCCTCTGATGACAGTCAAACATGATCTGGGACACACACAGTCAGTGTGAGAGGTAAAACTAATCCCCACTGGCCATCAGTCCCTCTCAGTGGGACTGTGACCCACCGGCATGTTGACGTGGGTGCCTCGGCTCCAGGATCAGCACACCGGACTGCGGTCGGCCAGAGTCGGCCTGTTGAAACACCTCATCTGTCTTTAAGCAGAAACAACTGTGGCATAAATTATTTTATAAGCACTGTTCGGTGTGGGAGGTAGACAAAGGAAGGACGACAGAGGGAGAACAAAATGACAACAGTGCACATTCCCAGTTGTCTGTAAATGAAGTATATTTGTGACATGTGAAAAAGCCTTGGTTTAGCATTCTAACAAAACTTTGTAAAAAGATCAGATTTGATTACATCATATTTCTGATGATTAGTGTCTTTCCCTCCCACACAACTGTTGGATATGGTTCAAACTCAGATGCCATTTCCAACATTACTAGTTTTCATTTCACTGCAATTTGATTTAATTTCATTACAACAGTTTAAAACCATGATTAATAACTCCACTTGAATATGTTTTTAACTGTGTTCAGTTGTTGTTTGTATTCTCATTAAGTATTTTTGTGTGTAATTATTCTGTTTAATTTCTGTATTAACTGTTATTCTGTTTTCTAATTGCTTAGAAACTTGGATAGGAACATTATTGCATCAGTGTAAAATGAATCATAAAAAAAGAAAGACAAAATTTTTTTTTAAACTAATACAAAATATCAACTATTAATTTGTACAGATTTAACATTTACATATCAAGCAAAAAATCACAAGTTCTATTGTTGCAGGAAGCCATCAGTCTCTTTCAGTTCTTTAAAGCTATTTAATTTGGCACAAGTCAAAGTCTTTCCTTTTTCATCCCATATGAGGAAACTCATCCAGTGTGTTTGTCAGTCAGGTCTCTGGATTCAGTCTCTCAGAGAGTTCAGAGACGCTGTCAGGAGCTGTGAGGTCACAAACAAAGTGTTGGTGTGAAAGTGTGGAAAGTCCACTCATCCTGCACTGAACTTTTAGAAACAGCAAATACAGGAAACAGTCTTGAAAAAGAGAAATATATTAATATTTGAAAGCCAGCTGAAATAGAAGAAGTTTTACTTACGAGATGTTTGGCTTTTGGCTGAAATGAAAACAGAAGACAAATCATTTCAGTTACAGTTGAAAATGTCAGAATATCTTTCGTCACCTTCTCCCCAGTCAATATGATCCCTTTTACTCAAAGTGGAAAATAACTCCTTCTGTTTCGTCCTCACTTTATTTCTTCTCTCATCACTTCTCTCCCACATCATCATGGTATAGTCATATTATCATGACTCACAGGCTCTGAGCCTTACAGCTCTTACTGTTGCTTGCTTCTCATTGTGGAGTGCAGAGAAATGATGCTTGCTTCAATTTTGCATCAAGTCAAAGACTCAAATCAAAGCACTGAAATCTTTCCATTTGTCTCTCTCACCTTTTCTCTGTTTGTAAATGATGAATCCAGCAGCAGCAGCAGCGATGATGGTGAGAGCAAGAACAGCCACTGCAGCAATGATGGGGACGCTCACGTCACTGGGCTTCTCTGTTCAACAAACAACAACAACACCAATAAGACCAGTACAGATGAAGCAGGTCACAACACGAGAACATCCATCCATCCAAGCATTTATTCCTGGATGATTCTGAGTGGAGTAAAGAGTGGACAAGCAGCACAAACCTGTCATCTGACTGCTGAAAACAATATGATCTGGAAAATGATTTCAAACTTTCTTTGGCTTTGACAAAGTCACAAAGGATCTTCTCATCATCTTGTTACAGTGACATGATCTGACCAGTCATCCTGGTGGAGCAACGTGCATCTGTTTAATTCAACTACTGAACGAGTGTGGAGGACAAAAGCTACAACAGCAAACAGCCAACAGACATGCAGTCCCATTCAGCCCCTCTAATCTCATTCTTACCCCAGTTGGTCCTGATCGCTGCTTTGTCCAGTCTGGTGATGATGTCGTCCTTCACACCAGAGAGATGAAACACACACTCGTAGCTCCTCCAGTCTTCAGCTGGGACTGATGAAAGGTCCAGGTCAACACTCATCTGGAAGGTTCCATCATGGTTGGGGACAATCTCTCCGAGGTCCACGTCCTCATGAAGCTCCTCTCCATCTTTCCTCCAGAACATCATGGCTCTGTCAGGGAAGAAACCTGTAGCGTGGCAGCTGACGGGAGAGGAGGGAGTCTTCTGGAGGAGAGACACTGAGGGAAGGTCTGGAGAGAGAGAGAGAGAGAGAGAGAGAGAGAGAGGGAGACAGAGAGAGAGAGAGAGAGAGAGAGAGAGAGAGAGAGAGAGAGAGAGGGAGAGAAAGATGAGGAAAGATTAAAAGGAAAGAAAAAGAAACAAGGCAAAAAAAAAATGAAACAATCATGAGGGCATCAATAATAGAAAGTGTGAAACTATTTCACAGCAACATCAGTGAATAAGTAAAAATTACAACAGTAATTCATTTAATAATATCGATGAAGGTACAACATGTAAACAACTGTAAACAGGGCTGTATTGTTGTGTCCATCAAACTACATCAGGTCATGTGATTCTACCTGTTCTCAGCAGAGAGCTCTTCCCATAGGTCACATACATCTTCAGCCACTCAGGGAAAATCTCAGTGAGGTAAATCTCAACCATTTTAAATCTGGCTTTGTCAGCATCCCAGCTCTGTTTGATGATGACAGCCTGTGGTTTTGGAGCGATCCATGTCAATGTCTTCAGGTCAAAAGCTATGAAGTCTTCTCCATTATAACCAAACTGATTAAAACCATTGACCTCTCCAGTCTCATTATCCCACTCACAGCCACACATCCTCTGTAAAACATGGACATCTGACAGAGACAGAGACTGAAGTTAACAATGATGTACAGATGAAATCTCCAGTGGAAAGATGATCTTAAAAATCTTGTGAATTGTGTGATGTCCTGCTTTTCTCCCAGTCTTGTGGTGTGTTCATGATTGAAGAGCAGATCATCAGTTGACTGTTTCTGTCTGTGAGTGATGAGATCCAATCACTTTGTGTTGGACAGGCCCAGCAGCAAGTCCAAGCAGCAGCTGCTTTATGGTTGACTTGCTGACTGGTGGCTTGTGGTCGGGTCACAGACTGATATGATGACATGCTTCCATCAATTTCTATTGAACTTTGTGTGTCAAATGATGTGTGATTATGATCCTGAGGCCCTATAGAGGCTCACGACACTTTACAAGCGAGATGCAGAGCAGCAGCAGAAAGAGAAATATAACAGAGTCCATACTGTACCTGTACTTTGGTTCAAGCGCTGCTTCAGACTGGACATCGTGGCTTTAAGGAAGTTCGGCTGAATCTCTAAACAGCGTCCACGGTACCACTCCAAGTGCTGAGGATCATTTTCAAACATTTTTTTCACCCAGTCCTGTTTTGCTTCTACTTTCTTTATGTTGCTGTCACAGTAACTGAGCAGGTTTCCATCAACCATTACAGCTGCCACAAACTCTGGGAAGTTTGAGACTCCAGAAGATGAAGTGTAGAAAAACTTCAGTGAGTGTTTCACTGCAGGACAAACAAGGTTTAGGCATTAATGATAAATATACACACAATAATCACACTGATGATAAATATGATGTGTTCAGTGAGACTCAGTTAAAACACAGCAGGATTATCAAGCTGAAATAAAAGTGAAAGTAAACTGTGTCCTGGAGAAAAATGCAAAAAGACTAAATGTGATTTCAAATATAATCTTACCTGCTGATGAAACGTGACAGAAGAGAAGCAACAAAAACAATGTTTTCATCATGTTTTGATCAAAGTGTGGGTAAAGGACCGAACTGGATCAGCTGCTCTGTCGACTGTTCAATGTTGTTTCCTCTCACAGAAAAGTGGGAAGTGTCTTCTTCTTCTTCTTCTTCTTCTTCTTCTTCTTCTTCTTCTTCTTTTCTTCTTCTTCTTCTTCGTGGTTGACAAACAGCTTTTCGGTGCACTCCCTCCACCTTCTGAATTGGAGTGTGGATCGAAACATATCTTCTCTATATTCTTCTCCCAAACCCAGTTTTCTCCAAGAACTTTAAAAGTGCCTCATATCCTACACTTCCTGAATTCAATTGTAAAATCTCCTTACTCTCAAATTGGAGGCATTCTTTTCCTAGTCTACTCTTAAGAACCTGCCTTTCCTGACTATTACTGAGGACAACAGTGCTCTACTGTCTCATCTATACTACAGGACTCACAATAACCTGTTGCATGTTTACCCATTATCTTTATTGTTCTGTTAAGTCCAGTGTGACCTAATCTCATCCTTGAAAACATATCTTCCTTCTTTTTTGATCTACTCTATTTTTCCTACTGTTTTCTGTATGAACTGTCGACCTTGTCCCATTCTTCCTGCCATGTTTTAACCATTTCTTACTTGATCATACTTGTGACTTCTGCTTTGCTAATAGTTTATCATTATATCTATTTCTGGCTTTTTGCCTGCACTTTCAGCGTACCTATCTGCCAGTTCGTTACCCTCCACCCCTGTATGTGCTGGAATCCATATAAATGTTCCTTTTACTCCAGCCTTACTTATCCTGTAAATAGTTTGAATTGTTTCTGTCACTGTCTGGTCCAACCTCTGCTTTCATATTCTTGATATATATAACGCACTGCTTGAGTCTGATCCTATTAGAGCTTTTCTCGGTTTTACACTTTCTATCCAACTCAAAGCCTGTAAGATGGCCAACAACTCCCCAGTAAACACAGATAGATTATTACTAACTCTTTTTTTAAACATAACATCTAAATCAGGAATATTGAATGCAGTCCCTGCTCTATTACTATCTGTCTTTGATGCCTCTGTATACAGATTCTCGATGCCTGGGACTGAAGTCTATCTAACCTGGATGGTAATGAATTTGATGCAGATTGATATAAGATGCAGCCAAAGTCTAGTGCAGATCTAATTCATCCAATGTATGTTGTGTTTAATGAAAGCCTACATGCTCCCCACTCTCTTCCCCTCAGACATCAAACAATATTCAGCACTTTTTGGCATTTCTCGGTCACTTTTTCGATATGTACAGACCATGTAAGTTTCCTATCAAAACATATACCTAAGTACTAGATACATTATAATCTTTCCAAATTCTCACCGTACAATCTAAGATAACTATCATCCTGACTTTTCCCTTTCCTGAAGAAAACTGTTTTTGTCTTTTCAATTGAAAACCTAAAACCCCACTCCATTCCCCATATTTCCACTTTTTTAATTGCTTCTTGTACTTTCTTAACTGTATATTTTATATTCCTTCTGTAATGGAGGTGATGGTTTGATTGAAATAGCACCCTTGAGACCTCTGATATGCCTGGATTTGGCTGCTGATTCTGTGTGTCCACAATCTCCCCAGGTTGTCCGGTCAGAACATGAAGATGGCAATAATCCGACAGACACTCTCTCTTTGAGATGCCCCTCATTTATTGATATTCAACAGCTTGCAGCGTGATGATACTTGTCTATGAATATATATGTGGGTGTGTGTGGTATCTATAAATAAACATACAAATGAGATATATAAACATCAATAAGAATATAAACAAGATGTGTACAACATATAATGACACGCAAACAAACTGCACGCTTAACTTTAAGGGAGTGCCAGCAAATTACTATGCTGAGTACACAAACACTAGTAACACACGCGTATATAGAAAGGAGGTGAATTGTGAGACGGTCCCTAACGGACATGAACGGTCTGCACAGAAGCGAAAGTGAAACTTAAAAGTCCGACGACCGGATAGCATAAACGTTATAAGAACTAACATTTAAGCACACAGAGCTATAAAGTAGACAGTATGAACCATAGAAGATAGCAATATGTACAGAAGACTACAATATCCTCCACTGACAACGATGCAGATACGACGGGTGATGCAGCAGCTTAGCTAGATGCGGTCAGACACTACACATGAGCATGATGCTACAGCTACACAGACGAACTAGAGAAATGACCTGTTGAATATATAGTAACAACTTACATTCTCATGGACGCACAGAAAGATAGAAAAGAGTCCAACAGAGAAAAAGTAGGCTGAGTAGAAAGGATCCCCGAGTGCTGTCCCTCGGTCCGGTGCTCCACATTGAGTGTCCGCAAGAAAGTCAAGAAAGATTTATGGGGGTCTCGGTCGTCTGTGATTGGTGGGCAGGTAGGGTATGCAGTTGGGCACGGGCTGTTCACGTGAACGGGGGTGAAGCGTCATCTAGAGGTCTGCATCGATTTGTCATGAGTCTTCTGTACACCTTCTTCTTTTCCACATAACTCCATCATCTGCAAATAATGCAGTTCCAATAGAGCTATCAATATTGCTAAATATCTCATTTATCATGATTGAGAACAGGGTTGGACTGATTATACTCCCCTGAGGAGTTCCATTTTCCACTATATACTTTGAACTATGATCTTTCCCTACTCTTACCGATATCCATCTATCCGTTAAAACGTTTTTAATCCATCTACTCATTTTCCCTCTAATTCCCATTTGGAATAGTTTGATCAACAGTCCTTCCCTCCACATCACACCATAAGCCTTCTCAACGTCCAGGAATACTGCTACTGCTTTCTTTGTTCGTTTGGGCTTTCCTAATTTCAGTTTCTAGGCAAAGTGCTGTGTCAGTAATACTTCTACCTTTCCTAAATCCACTTTGATAGCTTTACAGCAGATTCTTTGTCTCTAAATATCTTAATCTTTCATTTATCATCTTTTCCATGGTTGTTCCCATATGTGAAGTCAAGGCGATTGGTCTATAACTTTCTTTTTACCAGGTTTACAAATAGGCACAATAATTGCCTCTTTCCATTGTCTAGGTAATCTTCCCTCTTCCCAGATCTTATGGAATAAATGTAACAACACTTCATTGCTTGTTTCACTTAGATTGCTTAGCATACTATAACTAATTTGATCTCTCCCAGGCGTTGTTCTACCCATTTTGTTTAATGCTTTGTTCAATTCTATCCTTTTGAATTCCATATTTATTGCACTAACGTCTTCCTGATTGTCCTCCAGTGCAACTATTTATCTTTCTCTTATCTTCTCTTTGTGCCTCTTTTCTTCTTGATTCAAGTTTTCATTACTATGAACTTTAGCAAACGTCCTTCCTAATAATTCTGCTTCATTCTTATCTTGAACTACAACATTTTCTCCATCTTTCAAATCTGGATATCCATATCCTTTCCTACAGCCAGACATCCTCCTTATCATTCCCCACACTTTATCTAATGGTGTAGTTCGACGTATTGTTTCACAAAATCTCTTCCAATAATCTCTCTTAGTTCTCTTTACGATCTTTCTGACTTCTGCTTGTTTCCTCCTATCTCTTTAATGAATAGTGGACCCTCCTCCCTGTCTGTTGCTTCTGTCTTCACGTATGGCAGCGTACCCTTGAATAGTGAAACCCAGAGTTGGTTTGAGCTGTGTCTCTTGAACATATATGACCTCTGGCTTCCTTTTGAACTCCTTAATATATCCCTTAAACTCTTGTCCGTTTGCTGTCGAACTTCTAGCACTCCATTGTAGCAGTAATATTATGGGATGCCTAGCGAAGTTGTCTCTGATGTCCCTTCTCCTTCATTAAGTTTTGCTTAGATCTTATGTCAACTCCATCCTTAAACTTGACAGTTATTTTTGTTTCCTCCATTTCTTTTATCATCTGAACAGAAGGAGGCTCCTGACCACGATCCTCCACCTCTTCTAATCATCATTTTTCTTCACCTGTATCCTGACTACCTCTTTTGCATTTGCTCTTTCTCCCTCCTCCTCCTCCTTTTTCCAACGACCTTCCAAAGTGACAAACTCCTATTCCACCATCTTCCTACATTAGAAACAATTCAGGTCCAGTCACCATTCAGATTATTCCAAACCCGCCGTCCCGGTTTGAAAACGTTTACTCTTTCCGACGTTTCCTCCTCGTCATCCACCGATCTCCTTCCTCGACTGCTTCTGTAAGACCGGGATCAATGAGCCAGGTCTCCTGTCGACTGTGGATCGGGGGAGTGTCTTTTCATGCTGACGTCCTCATGACATGATCAAACTGAGACGCCTCCTTTTGAAATAAAGGGTTATTGAATCAATGATGATTGAAACCACTGAATGTGTGAACAACAGCTTTGTGGATACTGATGGACTTTTGCACCACAATGTTTTTATAGAACCACAAATATGAATTGCATTAGAGTGAGAGAGACTACATGGCCAAAAGTCAGTGGACACCCCTACTAGTGACTGAGCTCAGGTGTTTCAGCCACACTCATTGCTAACATAAATCATAAAATCATAAAGTGTCATGGTTTTGACTTCTTGGTTGATTTCTGTGTTTTTTCTAGTTTGTTTTCTGTGCATTTTCAGTTTTTGCTCCAGTGGTTTTGGTTTCGGGTTGTTTGTTTAGTGTCTGTTCAGGCACTGCTTCAGTGGCTGGGGGCGTGGTCTTCAGGTGCTGGGGCTCCATTGTCACAGCTGCATCACATCTGCCCTCATCACTGGCAGCTTAAAGACACTTGTCCTTCTCAAGCTGCCAGATTGTCCCCTGTCTTCTACTGCTTTGTGTTTCCAGCGTTTTCCTGTCTACTAGTGTTTTGTTGGCTTCGTCTCCCCTGTGTTCATCCCTACCTGCTCCACCTGCTCCACCTGCCCCAGCACCCGGCCTCCAACTCCACCTGCACTTCCAGTGTTCATCACCTTTTGGTTTTCTTGTAAATCCTGGACTTTCTTTTGTTAAATAAATCCCTTTCCCCCTCACCCTCACTTGTGTGTCGCTCCTGGCTCCAGTAAAACAAACCTAAACCCTTAATCGTCACATAAAGAGCTCAGTAACTTAAACACCGACTTATACTAATATATATACAATATACAAATCTCAAAACATCCTAATGTGAAGTATGAATATATTAAAAATACCAACAGAGCAAACAGGCAATATGCAGGAAATTCGGTTGGTCAGGTGCTCACTGCTGCCTGTGCAACAAATTGGCCTTCAGGATAATAAAGATACTTTGATGGACAGAAGCCATCTGTTAAAACCTTTGAAAGAGTTTTCATGAGTTCTTTTCCAGTAGAGAAGAGAAGGAGGTTTGTTGGATAAAAGCAGGAACAAGGAAGAAAAAACAAGTGTTGATTAAATGTCTGTGAAGGTTCTCAGTCGTCCAGGTCATGGTGTTGAAATAAGTTGTTGCTGCCCTCTAGTGGACAGTTGCACCAAGTACACACTTGGTGTAAATGACCTCCTTTTGATGAGCACAATAAACATCATTGTTTTCACCTTGAACAGTGTGTGAGCTGCTTCAGTCCTTGTGTGAGTGTGAAGTGTGTGAAGTGCTCATCATTTGACCATAATGATAAATAACATCATAAACAGACCAATACAAATTCAACTTCATTATTATTATTATTGCTGTGATTGAAGACTCTAACATGTTTGGAAGCAGAACTTTTTTTCAAAGGTTGTGTGTGTTTGATTTAAATGTCTGTTGCCTGTTGTTGCTGCATCTGTTCCTGCCTGCATTTGTCTTGACTTATTGAACAACCTGTTGTTGTTGATCTGGGAGTGAACTCAGCTCAGAGTTGACACTGATATTAAAACTCCTCTGTGACGACACTGAATGCTCAGGTGATATTCACATTACTGCAACTACAGTCACAGATGAGAACGTGCATTTACAAGAAGAGACAAACTCTTCAAAATTGGGATCTTTATTGAAAAAAGAAACATCATATTATAAACATTATGTTCATCAACACACAGTAAAAGTGTAACAAAAGTTGGAAGATCATTCCTATAAAAGTCCAGTGTTCATGTTGGACCATGTCTGGACCATCATCAGATCCTTCAGTGGGTATCAGACTGTGCTGTCATGAATCCACTGATGCCTCTGACAGGCGCCACCATTCTCTAACCCTGACCTAATGTATCTTTAAGCTGCCTTTGAATCCTTCACTCATCCAATCAGAGAGTGGATACTCTGCGGTTTGACCTGGCCTTCAATCTACACTGAACCTGCTCAGGTCCAACCACCATCATCAGTGAGTCTCTTTTACTTTGTTTCCTGTTTTCATCCCATATGAGGAAACTCATCCAGTGTGTTTGTCAGTCAGGTCTCTGGATTCAGTCTCTCAGAGAGTTCAGAGACGCTGTCAGGAGCTGTGAGGTCAGAAACAAAGTGTTGGTGTGAAAGTGTGGAAAGTCCACTCATCCTGCACTGAACTTTTAGAAACAGCAAATACAGGAAACAGTCTTGAAAAAGATAAATATTAATATTTGAAAGCCAGCTGAAATAGAAGAAGTTTTACTTACGAGATGTTTGGCTTTTGGCTGAAATGAAAACAGAAGACAAATCATTTCAGTTACAGTTGAAAATGTCAGAATATCTTTCGTCACCTTCTCCCCAGTCAATATGATCCCTTTTACTCAAAGTGGAAAATAACTCCTTCTGTTTCGTCCTCACTTTATTTCTTCTCTCATCACTTCTCTCCCACATCATCATGGTATAGTCATATTATCATGACTCACAGGCTCTGAGCCTTACAGCTCTTACTGTTGCTTGCTTCTCATTGTGGAGTGCAGAGAAATGATGCTGGCTTCAGTTTTGCATCAAGTCAAAGACTCAAATCAAAGCACTGAAATCTTTCCATTTGTCTCTCTCACCTTTTCTCTGTTTGTAAATGATGAATCCAGCAGCAGCAGCAGCGATGATGGTGAGAGCAAGAACAGCCACTGCAGCAATGATGGGGACGCTCACGTCACTGGGCTTCTCTGTTCAACAAACAACAACAACACCAATAAGACCAGTACAGATGAAGCAGGTCACAACACGAGAACATCCATCCATCCAAGCATTTATTCCTGGATGATTCTGAGTGGAGTAAAGAGTGGACAAGCAGCACAAACCTGTCATCTGACTGCTGAAAACAATATGATCTGGAAAATGATTTCAAACTTTCTTTGGCTTTGACAAAGTCACAAAGGATCTTCTCATCATCTTGTTACAGTGACATGATCTGACCAGTCATCCTGGTGGAGCAACGTGCATCTGTTTAATTCAACTATTGAACGAGTGTGGAGGACAAAAGCTACAACAGCAAACAGCCAACAGACATGCAGTCCCATTCAGCCCCTCTAATCTCATTCTTACCCCAGTTGGTCCTGATCGCTGCTTTGTCCAGTCTGGTGACGATGTCGTCCTTCACACCAGAGAGATGAAACACACACTCGTAGCTCCTCCAGTCTTCAGCTGGGACTGATGAAAGGTGCAGGTCAACACTTATCTGGAAGGTTCCATCATGGTTGGGGACCATCTCTCCGAGGTCCACGTCCTCATGAAGCTCCTCTCCATCTTTCCTCCAGAACATCATGGCTCTGTCAGGGAAGAAACCTGTAGCGTGGCAGCTGACGGGAGAGGAGGGAGTCTTCTGGAGGAGAGACACTGAGGGAAGGTCTGGAGAGAGAGAGAGAGAGGGAGAGACAGAGAGAGAGGGAGAGAGACAGAGAGAGAGAGAGAGGGAGGAGGGGGTAGAGGAAGATTAGATAGATGACCAGGAAAGAAAATGAAACAAGGGCATCAATTATAGAAGTTGTGAAAATTCTTCACAGCAAAATCAATGTAAATCAGTTAAATAATAAAAATTACAACAGTAATTCATTTACTAATATAGACAAAGATGCAAGTTAGACCTAAAGGTTTTTTCCCCTGAGGGTCGAGACTCAGACACAACAGATAAGTTAAACTCACAACATGTAAACAACTGTAAACAGGGCTGTATTGTTGTGTCCATCAAACTACATCAGGTCATGTGATTCTACCTGTTCTCAGCAGAGAGCTCTTCCCATAGGACACATACGTCTTAAGCCAGTCAGGGTAAATCTCAGTGAGGTCAGTCTCAATCATTTTTGATCTGGCTTCATCATCATCCCAGCTCTGTTTGATGATGACAGCCTGTGATTTTGGAGCAATCCATGTCGATGTCTCCAGGTCAAAAGCTATGAGGTCTTCTCCATCATAACCAAACTGATCATAACCATTGACCTCTCCAGTCTCATCATCCCACTCACAGCCATCCATCCTCTGTAAAACATGGACATCTGACAGAGACAGAGACTGAAGTTAACAATGATGTACAGATGAAATCTCCAGTGGAAAGATGATCTTAAAAATCTTGTGAATTGTGTGATGTCCTGCTTTTCTCCCAGTCTTGTGGTGTGTTCATGATTGAAGAGCAGATCATCAGTTGACTGTTTCTGTCTGTGAGTGATGAGATCCAATCACTTTGTGTTGGACAGGCCCAGCAGCAAGTCCAAGCAGCAGCTGCTTTATGGTTGACTTGCTGACTGGTGGCTTGTGGTCGGGTCACAGACTGATATGATGACATGCTTCCATCAATTTCTATTGAACTTTGTGTGTCAAATGATGTGTGATTATGATCCTGAGGCCCTGTAGAGGCTCACGACACTTTACAAGTGAGATGCAGAGCAGCAGCAGAAAGAGAAATATAACAGAGTCCATACTGTACCTGTACTTTGGTTGAAGAACTGCTTCAGACTGGACATCATGGCTTTGAAGAAGTTTGGTAGATTCTTAAAACACTGTTTCTTGTACCACTCCAAGTGCTGAGGATCATTTTCTAATAAGTTTTTCACCCAGTCCTGTTTTGCTTCTACTTTCTTTCTGTTGCTGTCGCAGTAACCTGCCAGATTTTCATCAACCGTTGCAGCTGCCACAAACTCTGGGAAGTTTGAGACTCCAGAAGATGCAATGTAGAACAACTTCAGCGAGTGTTTCACTGCAGGACAAACAAGGTTTATACATTAATGATAAATATACACACAATAATCACACTGATGATAAATATGATGTGTTCAGTGAGACTCAGTTAAAACACAGCAGGATTATCAAGCTGAAATAAAAGTGAAGGTAAACTGTGTCCTGGAGAAAAATGCAAAGAGACGAAATGTGATTTCAAATATAATCTTACCTGCTGATGAAACGTGACAGAAGAGAAGCAACAAAAACAATGTTTTCATCATGTTTTGATCAAAGTGTGGGTAAAGGACCGAACTGGATCAGCTGCTCTGTCGACTGTTCAATGTTGTTTCCTCTCACAGAAAAGTGGGAAGTGTCTTTTCATGCTCACGTCCTTATGACAAAAATGAGACGTCCCAAATAACTGAGCTCAGATGTTTCAGCTACACCCTTTGAAAACATCCAGAATGGCTCATAAAGAGCTCAGTGACTTACAAAGTGGTGCTGTCATAAGATGCCACTGTCAGCTGTCAGGGCTGTTTTATGAAGTGAAAGTGCCTCAGAGCAACAACAGCTCAGCCACAAAGAGGTTAACTGAGCGTCTTCTTCATGTTACAGGACGGCAGGTCCAACTCTATTTGAAGGTCCACGGTTTAGTTTGAGAGTTTGGTGCAGAGGAACTCATCGTGCCTGCACAGAGCCCTGACGTCAACTCTACTGGAACCTTTGGGAGGAATTAGAAAGCTGATTGTGAGCCAGGCCTTCTCGTCCAACATCACTTCATAACCTCACAAATGCTCTTTTGGCTGAATGGCCACAGATTCCCACACACACTCTCCAAACTCTCCACATGTATTGTGTATCTCAACACAGACATATTGATCCAACCAGCCACTTGTTTGATTGTGAGGCTCTGATACAGGAAGTGCCTTTATGATCCACGACCCTTTTCTTTATGACCCTTATTTCAATAGACCTGACTTACACACCATTCACCAGTTCATGAATCAAAGAAAACATTGAAATGTGAAAAACAAATATAAAGATATTAAAAACACCAACAGAGCAAATAAGCAATATGTAGAAAATTAGGTTGGTAAAAGTTGGTCAATACTTATTGATTCAAGACTGAAAATCACATCTTCACAACATTTGTCTGGTGCTTTGTCAAGTCTTGTTGTTATTATTGTCAACATCTGCTACTTGTTCTGTTTTTTTGCTTCCTGTTTAATTTAAAGTTAGATATTAACCAATCATATTGCACATGATTGTCACTTATTGAATTTGTCTTGTTTTTGTTCATAAATCATTTGATCAATGTTTGGTTTTGGCTGAATGTTTTTCATGTTGTTCAGTTGTTGCTGCCCTCTAGTGGACAGTTGCACCAAGTACACACTTGGTGTAAATGACCTTTTTGATGAGCACAATAAACATCATTGTTTTCACCTTGAACAGTGTGTGAGCTGCTTCAGTCCTTGTGTGAGTGTGAAGTGTGTGAAGTGCTCATCATTTGACCATAATGATAAATAACATCATAAACAGACCAATACAAACTCAACTTCATTATTATTATTATTGCTGTGATTGAAGACTCGAACATGTTTGCAAGCAGAAGTTGTGAAGTCATTGTCACCTGACGTCCACCAAAGTTTGACTGATGAAATTAAAAGTCTTTTCATGTAGAAACATCTGTGACTCTGACTTTCTCTGATCGACATTATTACACCACAAAGAAGCTTTTGTTCAGGGATCACACAGGAAAGGACGAGACCCAAACAAGAGTTCACTGACCTTCAACCTTACGGAGCCCATAAGTTAATTTTCAGTCGAGAAAGATGTTTTTTCACATATAACATTGATGGAAAAGAAATTATCTATTGTGGAGTTTTTCTTCAAGTCTCAGTATTTCATTTTATATTTTGAACATGTCATCTTTGAAGTTGTTAGAAGACACATTTTACAGAGCTTTTAACTCGCTGCTTACATTGTTTGTGCTGAGCTCAGCAAACCTTATCTGGGAGGGAACTCAGCTCAGAGTTGACACTGATATTAAAACTCCTCTGTGACGACACTGAATGCTCAGGTGATATTCACATTACTGCAACTACAGTCACAGATGAGAACGTGGATTTACAAGAAGAGACAAACTTTATTGAAAAAAGAAACATCATATTATAAACATTATGTGTGTAACAAAAGTTGGAAGATCATTCCTATAAAAGTCCAGTGTTCATGTTGGACCATGTCTGGACCATCATCAGATCCTTCAGTGGGTATCAGACTGTGCTGTCATGAATCCACTGATGCCTCTGACAGGCGCCACCATTCTCTAACCCTGACCTAATGTATCTTTAAGCTGCCTATAAATCCTTCACTCATCCAATCAGAGAGTGGATACTCTGCGGTTTGACCCGGCCTTCAATCTACACTGAACCTGCTCAGGTCCAACCACCATCCCTGTCTATCTGGTTCTATGAGTCTTAGTAACAGCCACGAGTTGGAAACTCCTGTGGTAGGAGAAACCACATGTTTGCAGAAAGCTGTGATTCATCTAGTTTTTCTAAAAGCATGAAATATTATAAAGAAACAATCAAAAACTCTCATTTGACTTGTTTACAAACTTGGACAGGAAACACATCATTGCATCAATGTGAAAATGAATTAGCATTTAACATTTACATATTCAGCAAATAAATCATAACTCTACTTCACTTTTGCTGCAGGAAGTCATCAGTGAGTCTCCTTTACTTTGTTTCCTGTTTTCATCCCATATGAGGAGACTCATCCAGTGTGTTTGTCAGTCAGGTCTCTGGATTCAGTCTCTCAGAGAGTTCAGAGACGCTGTCAGGAGCTGTGAGGTCACAAACAAAGTGTTGGTGTGAAAGTGTGGAAAGTCCACTCATCCTGCACTGAACTTTTAGAAACAGCAAATACAGGAAACAGTCTTGAAAAAGAGAAATATTAATATTTGAAAGCCAGCTGAAATAGAAGAAGTTTTACTTACGAGATGTTTGGCTTTTGGCTGAAATGAAAACAGAAGACAAATCATTTCAGTTACAGTTGAAAATGTCAGAATATCTTTCGTCACCTTCTCCCCAGTCAATATGATCCCTTTTACTCAAAGTGGAAAATAACTCCTTCTGTTTCGTCCTCACTTTATTTCTTCTCTCATCACTTCTCTCCCACATCATCATGGTATAGTCATATTATCATGACTCACAGGCTCTGAGCCTTACAGCTCTTACTGTTGCTTGCTTCTCATTGTGGAGTGCAGAGAAATGATGCTGGCTTCAATTTTGCATCAAGTCAAAGACTCAAATCAAAGCACTGAAATCTTTCCATTTGTCTCTCTCACCTTTTCTCTGTTTGTAAATGATGAATCCAGCAGCAGCAGCAGCGATGATGGTGAGAGCAAGAACAGCCACTGCAGCAATGATGGGGACGCTCACGTCACTGGGCTTCTCTGTTCAACAAACAACAACAACACCAATAAGACCAGTACAGATGAAGCAGGTCACAACACGAGAACATCCATCCATCCAAGCATTTATTCCTGGATGATTCTGAGTGGAGTAAAGAGTGGACAAGCAGCACAAACCTGTCATCTGACTGCTGAAAACAATATGATCTGGAAAATGATTTCAAACTTTCTTTGGCTTTGACAAAGTCACAAAGGATCTTCTCATCATCTTGTTACAGTGACATGATCTGACCAGTCATCCTGGTGGAGCAACGTGCATCTGTTTAATTCAACTATTGAACGAGTGTGGAGGACAAAAGCTACAACAGCAAACAGCCAACAGACATGCAGTCCCATTCAGCCCCTCTAATCTCATTCTTACCCCAGTTGGTCCTGATCGCTGCTTTGTCCAGTCTGGTGACGATGTCGTCCTTCACACCAGAGAGATGAAACACACACTCGTAGCTCCTCCAGTCTTCAGCTGGGACTGATGAAAGGTCCAGGTCAACACTCATCTGGAAGGTTCCATCATGGTTGGGGACCATCTCTCCGAGGTCCACGTCCTCATGAAGCTCCTCTCCATCTTTCCTCCAGAACATCATGGCTCTGTCAGGGAAGAAACCTGTAGCGTGGCAGCTGACGGGAGAGGAGGGAGTCTTCTGGAGGAGAGACACTGAGGGAAGGTCTGGAGAGAGAGAGAGAGAGAGAGAGAGAGAGAGAGAGAGAGAGAGAGAGAGAGAGAGAGAGAGAGAGAGAGAGAGAGAGAGAGAGAGAGAGAGAGAGAGAGAGAGAGAGAGATTAGATAGAGAGAGAGAGGAGAGAGAAAAGAAAGAAGGGAAAAGAGAAAAATGAAAACAATTATGAAAGGAATCAATAAAGGTTGTGAAAATTTGTCTCAGATTAAGAGCAAAATCAATGAATAATAAGTTAAATAATAAAATTACAACAGTAATTCGTTTAATAATATAGACAAAGATGCAAATTAGACCTAAAGGTTTTTTTCCTTGAGGGTCAAAACTCAGACACAACAGATAAACTCACAACATGTAAACAACTGTAAACAGGGCTGTATTGTTGTGTCCATCAAACTACATCAGGTCATGTGATTCTACCTGTTCTCAGCAGAGAGCTCTTCCCATAGGTCACATACATCTTCAGCATCCCAGGGAAAATCTCAGTGAGGTAAATTCTCAATCTCTTTTGATCTGGCTTCATCAGCATCCCAGCTCTGTTTGATGATGACAGCCTGTGGTTTTGGAGCGATCCATGTCGATGTCTCCAGGTCAAAAGCTATGAAGTCTTCTCCATTATAACCAAACTGATCATAACCATTGACCTCTCCAGTCTCATCATCCCACTCACAGCCACTCATCCTCTGTAAAACATGGACATCTGACAGAGACAGAGACTGAAGTTAACAATGATGTACAGATGAAATCTCCAGTGGAAAGATGATCTTAAAAATCTTGTGAATTGTGTGATGTCCTGCTTTTCTCCCAGTCTTGTGGTGTGTTCATGATTGAAGAGCAGATCATCAGTTGACTGTTTGTGTCTGTGAGTGATGAGATCCAATCACTTTGTGTTGGACAGGCCCAGCAGCAAGTCCAAGCAGCAGCTGCTTTATGGTTGACTTGCTGACTGGTGGCTTGTGGTCGGGTCACAGACTGATATGATGACATGCTTCCATCAATTTCTATTGAACTTTGTGTGTCAAATGATGTGTGATTATGATCCTGAGGCCCTGTAGAGGCTCACGACACTTTACAAGTGAGATGCAGAGCAGCAGCAGAAAGAGAAATATAACAGAGTCCATACTGTACCTGTACTTTGGTTGAAGCGCTGCTTCAGACTGGACATCGTGGCTTTGAAGAAGTTTGGTAGAAACTCTAAACAGCGTTCACGGTACCACTCCAAGTGTTGAGGATCATTTTCAAACATCTTTTTCACCCAGTCCTGTTTTGCTTCTACTTTCTTTATGTTGCTGTCACAGTAACCTGACAGATTTTCATCAACCATTGCAGCTGCCACAAACTCTGGGAAGTTTGAGACTCCAGAAGATGAAGTTAAGAAAACTTCAGTGAGTGTTTCACTGCAGGACAAACAAGGTTTATACATTAATGATAAATATACACACAATAATCACACTGATGATAAATATGATGTGTTCAGTGAGACTCAGTTAAAACACAGCAGGATTATCAAGCTGAAATAAAAGTGAAAGTAAACTGTGTCCTGGAGAAAAATGCAAAGAGACTAAATGTGATTTCAAATATAATCTTACCTGCTGATGAAACGTGACAGAAGAGAAGCAACAAAAACAATGTTTTCATCATGTTTTGATCAAAGTGTGGGTAAAGGACCGAACTGGATCAGCTGCTCTGTCGACTGTTCAATTCTTGTTTCCTCATAGAAAAGTGGGAGTGTAGATGAAAGTACACGGCAACAAAAATATACAACCACAAACTTTGATTTGTTTACTGACCAGTGCAGCAAACCTGTGGCTTCGAACGTGTCTTTCACAATGTCACCACTAGAGGGCGCCAACAGCTATACATTTGTCAGCACAGAGACACACGCTGCCATTTTCACCCCTCCAACATGTCAAAGGGTTTCCATACTTTGACTTTCAAAATACTAAAAAGAAAAAAAAACCTTTTCTATGTGGCAGATCATATCAACAAGTCCAATTTGAAGGTAAAACTGTAACACTCTGTATGACTTTTGGAATGAAGATTTGAATACTTTCACCCTTTTAAGATCAAATTAATGACAAAATAATGTGCAGCACCAGCGGTTTTGTTTTCAATGAGTGACAGGCCAGATGATAGGAAAAACCTTATATTCAGTTTTAAATGAAGGCAAAAGTTACTTTATTCAATGAGTCAGTATGAAGGTATAAAAGAATGTTGGTTTATCGTGTGTTACAGTGTCATGCTATCTAACCTCCGACCTTAGGCCTGATCCCACTCAGTAACACACAGCTAGGTTTCCAGATTTTAAACTGAAATAGAAAATAGAGCACTGGTGTCAGAGCAGTGCTGGATATCAGAATTTTTTTCAGGAGAGTAAAATAAGAATTGATCCATTGCTAATACAGAGCTGCTATTCAGAAATCCCTGACATCCAAGACCAGCACCCAAAGAGACAGAACCCAGACCCACTGAACCTTTTCTGGAACATCTTCACCTTCAACCCTAAAGAAGAAGAGTCAGTGTCCTGCTGAACCTGGTTTTTATCAGACTGTGATTACTCATATTCTGCCGCTGTCTTGGCTTTATATTCTTCCAAATGCGTATTGCAGCTCGGCATTTTATGCATATTAAGACCAGGTAGGTTGGAAATGCATTGAATTTTTTTGATGATGTGGGATGTAAAGATTACTGTGCACAAAATGTAACAACAACTTAGAAAATTGGATTGAAACCTGTAATGTGTCTGTCTTCCAGCTGCGGTCTGACCATCAGACAGGAACCTGCTTTTGTAATCTCTGTCAGCCTGAAGGTCCAGACGCCTCTGGAGCCTCGGGTCACGAGGTGGCCGTTAAGTTGTTAAGTTAAGAATTCACGCTGGATGTACATGGTTGCAAAATTGGACATACTTTATATCTTCTGTTTGTCAAACATCTTATCAAACCTTTTCATGTCCCTGGTGTGTTGATTTAACATTAGGTTTTATGTTCCATTTTATCTGTAGCTTAGCTAAAGTATTGTAGCTGATTGTTTCAATTCTTGGTCACTATCAATTTAATGTTTAATGAAATAGATAGTTGGGGATTATTTAACATATTATGCTTGAAAGTTAAGTTAGTTTGAAGACAGTATGAACATTGCCTCACACTTTATGCTGATTTCCTAAACTGTGAAGTAAAGTTGAGGCCAAAAAACAATCAATGTTTTTTCCATTTCAGGCTTTGAGAAACAACATCTTTACTGGAATGACAGATGTCAGATGCCCCCCCAGACAGACAGACAGAAATTTAAATCAATCAATATCCTTGTCATTGAATAAAGTCTACTTCAAGTTCACACGTTCTCAGGGGCGTCTGCAGCCGGCTGCTCATTTTGTCCGGGGGAACTCCACTGACCCCTGAGCCACTGCCAGGGATTGTCCTGATGCAAATCAGGAGGGGGAACCAATTCATCGTCGCACAATTCGATTAGACATCTGCATATTGAGCATCTGCACCCCATGAAAATCTGCCAATACCTCCCCTCCCTCCCCCCACTGCCCCCATATTCTCTGGCCCCCCACGGGGGTAGCACCCCACAACCCCAGGGGCAGCCTGTGTCCCTGCCCCCCACCCACCTCCCCCTGTCTCCCCCGCTTGTCCCCTCCTGACCCTGTCAGGCCCTGCTACAATACCTGACCCCGCCCCTGAGACGGGACGATTGGAGTTCAAGGTAAATGTCCCTTTCTCTGTGTCTGTCTGCAGGCTGCCCTGCCTGGCCCCTGCCTGGCCCCTGCCTGGCTCCTGCCCGGCCCCTGTCCGGCCCCTGTCCGGCCCCGGTCCAGCCCCTGTCCGATAATCACATGCACCGCTCTTTTTTTCATACTTTCTCACACACAGAGTCAGAAACTCACACTCTGTTTTTTCATCACAGCCTTTTTTTTGAGAAGACATGACTTTACCTTGAAAATGAAGACTTTCCTTTCTCTGGAGCTTTTCCATTGAAATTGATTCTGACCGCTGGCTCTTATTCAGACATCTCTGCCACTCAGACCGTTTCCCTCCTTTTTCATCGCTCTTATTGATTCATCAGGGTCTCTTTCAGTCCTGGGAAGAGAGAGCGAGCATGTCAAGAAGTTTAAAGCAACATGTTGAGCCTTAACAAACACAATGCAAAGTGGAGCTGTGATGGTCATGCCTTAAAATCTAGCTGGGATTTACTGGTAGAACTGTTAACATATTTTTAATTTTTAGGTTTCATTTTTGGTGATACAACATGTTGCTAAGTGTTTTGAGAAAACTGCATTCTGTCATGGGCAAAGATTTTTTAAAATCAGCTGAAAACATCCAACTCGTTCTTACAGAAAACCACAGTTCAACCTCGTAGCTCTCTGGTGTGAATGAAAGTGTATAATGTGTTACTATATGATAGTGCTCCAGCTTTTGCCATGAATAATAGTTTGAAAATGTGCAATGTTATTATCTAAAATCATTTCTGCACAGAAGCAGGGATCACATCTAAGATCTAAAAACTACCCATTGCAACTGTTGAAGAAATGTTTTAATGTTGTGATGAAGATGGTTTCGACAAAAGATGTTTTAAGGTGTGAAAATAAATGATCAGAGCAAAAAATCAGCACAGAACTAAAAGGCTTTTTGTAGGTACTTTTGCATCCACCCTAATCTTTAATTTGTTTTATTGGAATCAACACATTTAATTTTAAAGGAATAAAGTCCTGAAGGATAAAGAAAGAAAGGAAGAAAAGCCACTTATTTCTAATGTGTGTTGGATGGTAGGAGACACATTTCACTGGGGTTGGTCTTATGCAGAGGACAGGAGTCATTCATATCTTTCCCACACTTCTGAAACAAGATAAGATAAAATGAGATACTCCTTTATTTTAATCCCACAACCCATCAGCCTCTCCAGGGTCTTCATCAGGAGCTGGAGCTGTTGAGGTCGTTGGGATGCGGGGTCTTTGGCCCTGGTACCATGACGGATGTTTAACACAGCTGTGGCACTCTCCCCACCGTTAGGCTCAGGTTGAACACATAGCTGGTCTGCACAGGACTTCAGAAGCTGGTGCCATCCGGACCCGCAGCCTTCCTCTCTTTGATCCACCTGTGTTCTCTCCTCACCTGGTTTGTTTGAGAGGGACAGACTGGAGCAGGGGGGGCTGTAAGATGGAGGTCGTTGGGAAGAGGGGTGGAGGTGGAGGTGGAGGTGGGGCAGTATACAGGGGTGCATATGCTGGGGGTTGTAGCAGGAAGGACTGGACAGGGGAAGGTGCAGATGACTGATCAAATGTTTTGATGAAAAAGTTCAGAACAGTCACCCACTTTCAGCCCCCCACAGGCGGGGAAATGGGTTCCTTATGACCAAAGATGGTTTTCAGGCCCCTCTCGACTCCGCTGACGTTGTTCGGTTTTTTCCCTCCCTGATCTGACTAACCAGTTTGAACACCGCACAGCTGTGGTCAGGGCTGGTGTGGACATGTGGCACAGCACTGAAACCCAGTGTATGACACGATCATTGTATTTGAATGCTAAAGCTGGAATTTGCCAGCGATGAGACAGTCAGTAACTTGGATGTAATCTACCTGAGACAATCACGTTTTTGCAGGTGCATCATGAATCTCCCAGCAACCACAGCAGCCTCTGTTGGCTTAAAAGAGAACTCGCTCATTTACTGTGACTGATAGTGTGACAATGCAACAATTGTAGTATATTCTGTATATTATACATGTATTTTGGTATCAGTGAGGGAAAACTAATAATATTTGTAGGACTGAGGTGTAATGTGGCCATACTCTACCCTCATGACGTTGATTACTGCAGCAGCTTCTTTCACCACCACAGCCTCTTTTTATGTATTAATATATAATATTCATGTATGTGTTTCTTACAGTGGGATGAGGTCTTCCAGCAGAATCCTTGTTGCTGATCACATTATTTGAAAGCTTCCTGTTCAGCTCACTTTGCCTCAGCTTGTCATGTCTCCATCTTCTTCTACGTTTCCCACGATGCTTTCTGACAGAACAGACATGGACTTGTTTCTTCCACCTGTTGGCCGAACTTCAGTGAAATTACATCCATTGTCAGAATTATGCAAGATCAGGATTTTAGAAGAGAAAAATGCTCAGCAGTTCATCCAGAAGTAAATCTTACAACATGCGTGTCAGTGTTTACGTGTGTTTAAGTGTGTTCCTCATTGCACGTGCGTTGGTATGGATGCCGCTGATCGCTTTGAACCTTGTCTCTGTGATTCTTGGCAGGAAGTGAGCATCAGCGGCTCTTGGTCGTAAAACTGCTTTTGGTCGCTCTCCCAGAGTGCACTGGGAAGGGAGAGGACAGAGAATCTCTGTGTCACCTCGCCATGGCACGGGATGTGAGGAGATCGTTGGGAATGTCAATAATCGCTTGAACCGAGGACGAGCTGCTGCCTGCTCTCAGTGCAGCAGAGCCACCTGAATATTAATGCAAGAGAAATTAAAACGCAATTACAGCTTTGTTAAAAATAAAACAGCGACACCTATGAAGATAATGCATGCCCTTTTACATCTTTACTATGAACAATGAACGGCTTTACTCCAAAATGACTCTGATTTGAATTCAAAAGTAACTTTCATATGACTGAAAAATGGTTTGAAGACAGATTCTATATTAAAAACATGTGGTATCTTGGAAAAAACACGAGTAAAATAAAAGCAGACTTGAGGATAAAATCCACTGTGAACTATTGAGTAATAAACTATTTTATGATTGTTTATTAAACACTTTGTAGAGATGCAGTATGAAACATCACCTTCCATGTGCAGTTTGGAGGAAAAACTGTGATGATATATTTTGCTTCAACACTTGATATGACACACTTATGCTACAACTTAGAGCCAGTTAATACATGTGTTGTCTTCTGGTATGTGGTACGACATTCGGAGGAAACATCTTCAGGCGCTCAGGAAGTGATGTCTGTGGTATCATAACATTTCTCTTCTCAAGGAACATTTGGACGCTTTTTTGATGAAATATTTTTTCAATAAAATTTTGAAAGTAAACACAGAGTTTTACCTTCACTGGTAAAGGGACAAGACGTTATATTGGTTTAGAAGGAGAAAAGCAGGTTCTTTCTAACACTTGAACCATCTTGAAAATTGATTGAGATGTCAAACTCGCTGTCTGTCCACTTTATCTGCTGTGGAACTTGCGGCTCAGCGTTCTCCCATCAGGGTATATTTGTAGCTACAACACATTGTTCAAAAGCCTTTGTCCCTCATCCTATTGCTGTGATCTGCGTCTCAGGGCTTGTGGACAAAAGGTGTCAAACGGAGCGTTGGACTTGGCCTGCCATGTCCTCCCGAGGCTTCTCCTAATCCTATTACTGTGGGCTGTGGAGGAGTATGGATCCTGCACTCCCTTCGTCCCAGCTACTATTAAAGTCTGAGGGGGCCCAGTGTGTTTACTCTGCGTATGTGTGCGTGTCTGTGTGTGTGTTCTTGTGTGTGTAATTGCATTGTAAGCGACTTCTTATCCACGTTGTCATAATGTGTTATCCACTGATGCGGCTCGGGGTTTGCCGTCTTTCTCAGTTTGCTACGGGGCAGGTGGACATTTCAATTTGGAGACTATTTGAATATAATATTTAACAGGAAATAAAATAAGTATCTTCCATGAAATGAAAAATGCTCCCTTTATAGATTTTTGACAACTCGGCTTGAATCTGAGAATTTTAGGTCAAATTGAGCTTGACTCAGTCATAGTTTAGCGTAATGTATTGTATCAAGGTTCACATCATAAAACACACTGTTTTTGCAGTCGTAGAGTGAGAGTTAGTCTCAAGTCTTAAATATCTAAGTGTTGTAAAGATTTGAGAATGAGAATATAAGGCAGATTCTCACGTGTGCATTCTGTATTTGTTATTTTGAAAATGTATGAAATAGTGACACCTCTGTAGTGTGTGAATGTCAGTGATCACAGGAAGATAATCAGCTCCATCATCATCCATAAACTCAAGTAAACTTTACACAGGCACAAGTTGAAAGAATGACATTAACTGTTATAAACTGTTCTTATTAACTGTCTTTAAATGTTAGTTTAGTGTGTCTACGATGTTTTTACAAACCTGCATCAAGGATTCACTCTTTCCTCATATTTAGCTCTGTAGGACAAACCCATATTTTTTCATAAATTCTGTCGATGAAACTTTGACAGCATGTCTCAGCTGTGTAAAACACCAGTCAGTAGATAGTGGCTCAATGGATCGAATCAATGTGATATTGATCATCTAAAATCAACTTTTAAAACTGCTGATGTTGGCTTTCAAGTCTCAAATCATCACATGAACGTCTAACTGCAAACAACAATAAGGTTTGTATGATAAGATGCATGAAAGAAAAGTTCTGGATAAAGCTATAAGACTCAGCAAGATGTAGAAATTTTGTTTTCCCATGTTGAGTCATTTGTCCCTTTCACTTTGTCTTATTGTCTGTGAGCAGTTTTGAGCTTAAAATGGCCGGAATGAAATGTTGTCAAACGGCCTTTTGTTTTCTCTGGGTATCACTTATCTGACTAAAGTGCAGACTGCGGCCACACAGACAGACACACACACACATGCAGCCGTCCACATCCTCTCAAAAGTCGCATTTGCGCGTACATTGACCAGAGTCAATTGCCTGTCAAATGCTATGCGCGATTAGACACCAGTAGGTATAAGGCCTAACGCAGGCAAACCTCCCAAAGCCTGGACGTTGTGGGGACCCCACTCTGTGAACCCCATGGCCCTTCTCACTCCCCTTCACCCTCTGCAACCTCCCCCTCGCTTTTTCATCTCACCGCCCCAGTTCAATGTTAATGTCCAGTGGTGTCCGCTCTTCGGACGTCTCCCAAAAACCCAGAGAAGAAAGGGCAAAAGAGAGAAAGAAAACCAAACCTTCCCTCCTTCTTTTCTCACCCTGGCCTCCTCTTGTGTGCTGTCCAGCTGGCTGTGACCCTTGACCCCCTGACCCTCACTCCTGACCCCTGGACCCGTTCCCACGCCACGCCTTTTTGTGTCCACCTCGCCATGGCAACACCTTGGCCACTGCCGCTGCCACGGTAACAGATGGACAGGGGCCTGGAAATAACTTTATTCAGCCCCGCCCCACGGACAATCTGCCCCCCTCCTCCCTTCGCCCGTCTCACACACACACACACACACACACATTTGGACACACACAACTTTGACACCTCCTGGGCCACATTCTAACACCCCAATCCCCTCGGATCTACTCCCTCAGCAGGGGCCTCTGGGTATCAGGGCCTGATAGAGTCATTAACACAGAGATCCCAGATTCACCCTGGCATGTACACGGGACATACATGGGAATAAGAATCAGTTGTCGTTGTTGGCACAGAAAAGCGCATAAAAAGACACCCCAAAGTCGCCCACATATCCCATTTCACACTGCTGGTATTTATGGTTCGGGGCGTAGGAGCACTAACTTCATCACCGTGCTGTAATTATCTCTCTGCGTCTTTTATTAGCCCCATTGTTTTCTCACATCCTCTGATGAGAAAAGGGGCTGGGGGTAGAGTTGTAAAGACACAGAGCTGAGCAGCGGGGGATCTGTTTGCTAACTCGGAGACAAACGGCGGACTGAATAGCATCGCTGAGGAGCTCAATAAGGTGCAGCAGGAAAATGAACTGCAACAGTTTTGGTGCTAATCAGTAACTAACCTCTAAACAAGGTTGTGTGTGTTTTGTCCCCTTCTGTGGGGAACACCTCTCGGACAGACACTGTGAATAGATTAAAGGGGGATAGTGTAATTACTTGTGCTGAATGGGCTACGCACCGTGCAGAGGAAGAGAGGGTTTACGCTGTCGAAACACACTTGTCTTTGTAAAGAGAGCTCTGATCCTCTGGGTCTCATCTTGCACTCCCTGCGGAGAGCAAGCAAACAAGTAAACAAACAAAATGGCTACCACTGACACAACGGAGGTCTCCCATCTCGTGGTTATTCAGATTTTGACTTTGTCTTAAGCAGTTGTGCAAAAAAAGGAGTGAAACTATCATTCAGTAAAATCTTCTCAAGGTACTTTTATTGAGGTTTCGTGAAATGTTTTACGTGAAGTGCTTCGAATGTGCATGTGTAGTTTTTAGTTAGACCAACAGGGCTGACCGGGGAGCAGGTGGGGGGGGGGGGCACCGCAGGCAACCGCCAAAAGACTGACCATTGAGGCGAAATCACACAAGCGAAGCCACTTATTCAATTTTTGGGATTTCGTATCCCCCTTCCATCCTTGCATGCATCTGCATCCCACTATCTTTCCCTCTACTTTCACTCCCCCCCTCACCCTTCCCTCCCCTCCTGTGCACAACTCCCCCTCATCCAACCCTGTCCCCCCGCCACCCCCCAACCCTCCCCTCTGTCTCTCGCCCAGTTCATTGTACCAAAGGAGATTTTCTCCATTGAGGCCCAGTCTCTTAGGTAACCCCAGCGCTGCATGAAATGAGGAGAGGAAGAGAGCGAGAGACAGGGAATGAGAGAAAGAGAGACAGAGAGAGAGAGAGAGAGAGAGAGAGGGCGGGGAAATTGAGAGAGAGAGAGAGGGGCGAAGGAAATGTAAAGGAGGAGGGAGGGGAGGGCCGGACAGAAAGGGTTGAAGAAGGAGAGGGAGAAGGACGCAGGATCAGAGGAAGCAGAGGCAGGGAGGGTGAAAGATGGAGAAGTAGGACAAGTGCGTCCAGACGTCGACAGCGATGCAGCTAAAACTCGACCCAGAACTGAGGGAGGAAGAAGGAGAGGCGAGGATGTCTGTCGCACATGTAAGGATGACTCCTTCGTGGCTGAGAGGGACTTCATCACGTGCTTTTTGCTGTAATTCTTGATCCAGATTTTAGGCCCCAAAGGGTCCAAATACTGGGCGCTACTGCACTTTTGTCTTTTTGTCTTTTTCTCTTCTTTTCGCTTTGAGGTGATATTAACTGATGCAAATTTAGGTATTACACCATTTTTTCCACTTTTCAACAGGACAAGTCTCTTTGAAACGGGGTCCAGTTGCCTGTGTGGCAGCAGAACCTAAAGAGAAGAGCAAACCAGATCAGTTTAGGCCTCTAGGCCTCTTTTCAGACCAGCAGGAGGTGAACAGGGATCTGCTCTGGAGTTTATGTCAGGAAAATTGAGCATACTATTTCATTTGGAATTAGAAAATGTAGAACACATATTTTAATACAGGTATAAATCAGGGCGAGCAAACTTTATTGCAAAGTTTTATCGATTAGTGGAAAAAAGTTTCATCATGTCTTATTGACAGAAAGTATTTAGTAAAGTATAGTTGCTGATTATTAGAATATAAACACATACTTTTGTTTCAGGATTAAGATAAAATTTAATGGCTTTTCTTCTTTTCACTTTTTAAACCATGTGGTGGATTTTCTGGCTCTGTGATTTAAGTGTAAACTTTGTTCTGAACAGAGACTTTAACTGGAAGGAAAGGACTCTCTGAAATGCTGCCATCCTTTGTGGCCATGCTGCTCTGCACCTCAATGGTGGGCACACAGCACATGGGGTTCCCATGAATAGGCCAGGCCTCACCAAAGACCACATCATTTGGTTAAAGATGGGCTCCCACAGAAAGAGAAAACACCTCACAGAGCGAATCAGATAAAGATAAAATGTTGCGTACGGCAAATCAGATTAGGGCAAGTCAGGGCTTTCCTTTTTCGTTTTCAGGTTTTTCCCCCCTCCACCCTCCTGCCTCCAGCTCAGTTAAATTTACTACCGCTGCCGCTCATGCATCTCATAATAATGCGCTCTACTGCTGCGCTGAGTTATCATCTCAGGCTTTTGTCTTCTTTGATCCGTGTGACCGTTGGGGGACCCACTTCTTCTTTTGTGGAGGGTCACATCGCCGGCTCCTTTTGGACGGGCCTGCCCCCGGGTGGTGACCCCTTCGTTCATCATGGTGTCACCCACACAGAGGAAAAGCATGAGTTAGAGCTTTCTCCCTCTCTCTTTTCTCCTCTTCCTTTCTCCTTGCCTTCCCGCTCATTCCTCTGTTCTAGTCTGACCATCCTTTCCTTCTTGTCCATCCATAGGTGCTGACCTGAAGCAAGCTGGGGGTCAAACACTATTATAAAACTGAGCTTCATCAAATGGAGGAAGCGATGTTTGGATGGAATTGCACCATTCGCTCTCTGATGTTAGTGAGCTGAAGCTGAATTAACTCCACCAGCCGGCGAACCAGTCCATCCACCTGACCGCCCAAGTGTGCGTGAGTATGTGAACATACGTGGCCGAGAGAAGGATGGAGGTCCGGAGCTGATTGTCCAAACGCAATTCTTGTCTGCCTTTGTGAAACCAGGAGTTGTGGATGGACATCACGCCCCTGACCTCTGAAAATCAGCGAGGGACCGACCACCAGGGACGGGATAAAACTCAGTGGCTTTGTGGGTGGATGAGCGAGAGACACTGAAAGACAAACAGAGTGAAGGAGAGAGAGGGGGAGATATTGAATAAGGGAGAGTGTGTGTTTATGTAAATGTAAAGCCTGAAAGAACCTCTCTTGACATTTTTGGAGGTCAGCTCAACTTTTTTTTTCCAACAAATCCAGAATAGTTTCAATTTGGGCCTGTAAAGGCTTTCAGCTATTACTTGTAACAGAACAGCAAGATGTAAAATGAACAGTCATTTCTGTTCTTCAGGTCAGCTCAGATGGGCAGTAAAAAGCTGAGGGAAATGTTTCTCTTACAGACCAGTTATGGTTTACAAGACAGGCTGGTGGATAATTAATATCATCATTGGTCTGAAAAGTAATGGCACCAAACAGAGACAGCAGGTGGACAGAAGCCAAATGGGAAGTGAGGAGGAAGTTAATTAATTTATTTGGCAATTAACACAACACAAACTGCTCAATATTTCATAGCAAATCTTTTTTTTTTCCAAAATGCAAAAGATATTTTAAAGTTTCCCTTTCATACTAATAAGATAAGATATTCCTTTATTAGTCCCCCAATGGGGAAAATTGCAAAATGTGTGTTTGTGTGTGTAATGTAAAAATGTAACTTTTGAAATTGACTTGGAAGAAATAACCCAACGGCCAATGCCATTTATTTTTAACATATTTGTAGATCAGTCTTTCTCAGGTGCAAAGCCTAATGCTCGTACAAGTCTGGCACTGCAGATCAGGGGTGTCCCATTTTGGAAAGGGGGTTAGACTCTGTCTGTGAAGCAGAATGGGCTGAATAGCTCTCACCATGTTAAGTAGAGTTGAATGTGTCCGGTTCGCACTTCAGCACCGGTGTCTAGAGAGGGTCTTGCTAAATTTGCACTGGAAAGGGTGAGAGTGACAGAAAAGGAGAGTGAATGCGGAGAAGGAGCTGTGTGTGTGTGTGTGTGTGTGTGTGTGTGTGTGTGTGTGTGTGTGTGTGTGTGTGTACTTACCCTCTCTGTGTTTGCCCCTGTGAATTTGCCTCTGTGTGTTTTTCCTGTGTTTGACAAAGTTCAGGGGCCAGACTTGGAGAAAGAAAAGGGAAAATGAGAGAAAGTAAAGGATTTGAATGAGGCGGTGAGAGAGGGAGTGAGACTGTGAGCGGGATGAAAAAGAAGGCAAAGATCTGACAGAGAGCGAGGACGGAGAGGAGGACAGGGGGACATTTTTGGAGGGAAAAGAAGACCAGGCTCCTTGAAATTTGTGTGGCGAAATAGTCCACTGCTTCACAGCACGAGCGGCGTAAATTGGTGATATTTATAGATTGAAGCTGCAGGAAGCGACAACTCAGTCTGGGAAATACGTATAGAGAAAGAGAAAGAGCGAGGGAGGGAGGGAGCGGGAGAGACAGGGTGGGAGGGAGATCAAGAGCGAGGCTGCATTAATATGCTAATGGCCTGAGTGAATGCACAACAGGCCCACTGACCAGGCTAATCACTGGTGGACACACACTGAGGCTAATCCCTCACACAGCACTCACACACACGCAGACACACACGCACATACAGTGCAGGTTAAAATATTTGGACAGTGGCATATTTGCATTGCTTTGTCTCTGTATTCCAGCACATTGGATTTGAAATTAAACTCTGAGTTTGAGGTTAAAGGCCTCACTTTCAGGTTTCATTTGCAGGCGTTTATGTCCATTGTGAGTGATCAGTTATGAATCATATCCTGTTTTTTTTTATAGATCCCAAATTTTACACAATGCAGCAGCAAAATTAGCCTAATCAGAAAAAGGAAACAAAGAATTTTTAGGGTCTGTTGGCTGCAGAAACTGACTGCAAAGGATTGCAATATTAAACACTTACTTTAAGCTCACACAACAGTTTAGATTATTTTGGTCACTCAAGGTTTAAGGGGAAAGGGAGAAAAGAAGGCCAATTGAAAAACATGTAGTTTGATGTGGAAGCAAAGTACATTATGATCAGGAGGACAGAGAAAAAGAATAGAAAAATGTGTCACAGCTCAAGCAGTGAAATGAAGCTAATACAGTCTCCCACTGCTGCTTTTATGTGTCTCTTATGCCTGTCATGTTATATCAAATGTGTGTGTGTGTGTGTGTGTGTGTGTGTGTGTGTGTGTGTGATCGTTAATATTGTTCTCATATTACAGGCAAAAATGAGGCAGAACTCAAGTAATAAAAATAAACTTTCAAAGCCAGTTTTGGTATTTTGGATTGTCAAAGTTATGAATGAGTGGTGTCTTAAAAAGTTTACATTTACTTAGTCTTGTATTGTTTCATTTTCACCCAAGTCATCAAATTAATCTAGATGATTAAAAATACACTCATGAAGTTTAGTTGTAGTTTTAGTTTAATTAATAAAGTCATCAGTACATTTACTTTTCAGCTTTTATGCAAGTAGGGTCTGTTCATCAACCTGTCAACCAACTTCAACAATAATGTAACTCTAACAAAATAAAAATAAAGGTGAATATGATTTATTAGCTGTCTGCTGGATCTTTTTCACTCTGTAGTGAAATAAATGAACAATTGGTGTCTGGAATGCAACAAGTGTGTATACAAAAGTTTAAATGGGAAAGTAGTTGGTAGAATGTAAAGTTAAATATGTTTAAGCAAATGCATGGTAGAAATGTGCATTTATTCTTGAGTTTTTGGTGTAATACCATTTTAGCCCTCTTGAGGGTGATAAAGCATCACAAAACCTGCTGGAGTGTTTCAACCACAGGAGGTGGAAAGAGACAAAATGTTCAAAAGACTTCCCCCCCCCCCTAATATCCCATTTTAAACAAGCAGGTGTGCAAATTGTAAACATAGAAACATATTTTGACACCTAATTGAAAATATCTCCAGACAAAAGAAAATGCAGTGAATGTGCAAGTGAAATTCTTTGAGAGAAGCAGATGGGGAGCAACGTCACCAGTTTGCTCCTAATGCTTGGTGTTTCCTAATGATTATGGTTATTAGCAACTATACTCACAGTTATTTAAATAAGATTTGATGCACAGTTCAATCAGTCGATCGGTCCCTGTGCAATAACCCTGTAATACTAAACATTCAAATAAATAAATAAAATAATAAAAATTCATTGTATCCACAAATTACATGGTTTAACATGTACATGTCTTCATCACTGTTGTCCGATATAAATCAAGCACAATGGACATCAGAACCGTACATCATCTACTTCATGTATACAAAGTAATCTATTACAACCCCAATTCCAGAAATGTTGGGTCTCTTGAGTCTTTCCAGGATGAACCTTTCATCCCCAATCATGATTCTATCACCTGTTACCAATGAACCTGTTTACCTGTGGAATGATCCAAACAGGTGTTTTTGGATCAGTCCACAACTTTCACAGTCTTTTGTTGCTCCTGTCCAACTTGTTTGAAAGGTGTCGCTGCCATCAAATTCAGAAGAAGCAGATATTTACAGAAATCAATGAAGCTGTCAAATATTAAATATATTGCCTTTGTGCCGTTTTCATTGGCGTATATGTCAAAAAAAGATCAGCAAATTATCACATTGTGTTGTATTTATGTTTTACACAGCGTCCCAAATTTTTTGGACTCATAATTGTACATTAATCATTCATTATCTAACGCAGCACTCTGAACTCTCCACCATATTGTATTTGCATTTTTTAGAAACAATTTAACTTGAATGTTGTTCATTCTTGCTTTAATGTATATTTATATGTGTCTATATTTCTCACCTACTTGTATGTACATAATAAATCTATGTTCAGCTTTGTTGCCCTAGTTATAGCTGTATGTCTATTTCTATCCTCCTGAATTTTGCTCTTGGATCTGTGTGTAACACTCATAGACTGTATAAAACACTAAGAGCAACAAAAAACTTGTATGCGTCTTGGCCAATAAAGCTGATTGTGATTTTGCACTCATCCATACATCAGTGCATGTCTGCCTCCTGCAAGCGCAGATAAAATATTTGCATCACTGATGTGAAAACAGAAGATGAGGAGATGATATGTACAGGACTGCAGCCCTGGTTTGTTTTCCACGCGCCAGTGCCCGACAGTAACCTCTGCAGCTGACATCCTGAGCTGAACTTGTCTTGACCTCTTGACCTCCTGCACTGGATGCGTCTCCCTCACTCAGTGACATGTGAGGAGCAACATGACCCACGACCCTCCTGCCCTCACCGCTCCGCCGGCAACGTTTTACTGTGATTCTGAGCCGATGTTCAGCTGTAAGGGAGCACTAAGCCAAATCCTCCACCATCATCATGTTTTCATCCTTGCAGGGGGAGGGAGGGTTGACTACGAGGCAAAGTGGGGGGAGAGACAGACACACACGGGGCCTAGTCGCCACATCTTTCATGCGAAGAAGCTGTGCCGCTAAACCGTCAGTAATCCATATTTATTTGCACTAGATATATATTTAAAACACGCTGCTAGATTGTGATTAGGTGAATGAGACAGAGGTGGAACAGCCAGTACTAAACTGGTTTGTTCTCGTTCGCTAGCTCTCCTGCGATGCACTCGGGCTAACTAGCTTGCTAGCTAGGCGAGGTGGCTAACTAGTTAGCTAACATAGCGCTTAGCATGTTTTGCTAACTAAAAGCCAAAGATGGCATCAGTTCTACAAAATGTAGCATGGTATATCTGTTTGCTGTAAACACAATGCTGATATGTGTGATAAGAAATTAATTTATATTCAAGGAGAGCAGCTAACAGACGCATCTTAGCTTTACGGTAGTTCAGACATTTTTAGTGTTAGCTAGTAACGTTAGCCAGTTTACGAGCTATTCGGTGGCTAACGGTAGCAAGAACAGTGGTTTGTTGCTATTCGAGCTTTATATATATATGCAGGAATGGGACACCTGCGTTGAACCAAGATTACAAAGTCAGTGTTTGGTATTATTATATTATTTCTTGTGTATTAATTAGCGTAGTGTTTTTGTCCTGTGTTGTATGAGGACGAGGCAGGTTTGGCATCAGCTGAGCAGCAAAGTCCTGCTGTAACGTTACATCAAATCCCCAAAAATGCATCAGACACACAAATATTTCTATTAACAAACACATTCAGCTCATAACCTTGAAACAGGCGAGTGATGTTCGTTTTGTTTTACATTTTCATGAGCAAATGGGCAGCATCTGTGCCTCACTGTTATCTCATGCGGAGCTGTTTCTCGTGTTGGAATTTCAGACCCATTTTTGGTTTCCCAAAACAACTCGGGCCCGGGCCTCAGTCCGCGGTCTAGAGTTTGATAGCGGGCCGCTCGAGACGCAAGCAGGTCGGTGTGTCGCTGCCAGACAGCCCCTCTGCCCCAACCACCATCATGGGAGACAGTAGAGGTGAGAAAATAACTGCACTGAATTTGCAAGCATGTCGAGCAAACACTGCATCTGCAAACTAATGTTGATGTTAGCTACAACTTTACACATTATGCATCTGTCATTAGTGCTGGTGTAAATTCAGTCCTATGAAATTGCCTGATACATTCTTAAATGACGAATATTGAAAACATGTGAAAACACATGTGTTACAGCTGACTAATAAACCCCTGTCCTTCAGCCAGCAATCATTTGAACTAAGTCTGGGTCAGTGATGTTAAATTACCAACCCACAATTTCTCTAATGCCAAGGGCATTTTAATATAGTATTGATTATTTAAAATGTATTTTCCTATGTTTCTGATCAATGACTTTTCAGCATGACAGGTGCATTGAAATATAGTGTATACTATTATAGATTTAAAATGGTGTTTTCTATATTTTTATTAAAAGACATTGTAATGTTTCTGTTTTTTATTGTGACTGACTTAATGACATTTGTGACCAAAACACTGCTGTGCTCTAAAGAAAGTATGGAGTTCACTGTTTGGCCTGGTGTTCATTTACCTTCACCAAAAAACACCTTACAGTTGAGATGAGAGTCATGTATCAACAGTACTCCAGTAGACTCTGGACCTTTAGTGCTACCCCAGGAAAGCTGGGTTAGGAATAAGCTTTTTCAACTCCACAGGATTCTCCACACACCTCGACTTGCACCTTGAATTCAGTATTCCTCACGATATAAATGACAGAGGTGGAGTTGTACCACAGTCAGAAACTAATTACTTAAGACTTATTAACTAACTAAGGAGAAAAGAAATGTCCACAGTGTTTAAAGGAAAGACTCTTTGCATTTGTTGAGTTGATAAGTATTCACATTATAGCGTGAGCACTGGCCTCCAGTTGCCACAGTAAGTGATTTGTGTGAGCATATGATTGGTTTATTTCTTTCCAGTGTGTATGAGGCAAGAAAAATAGACTAGATCAAACGACAAGTACACAGCCTGAAGCAGTGAAAATGCAGCACACAGCCAGCTGCAGAAGAAAGTGCCAATTAAATACAACCACAGCATAAACAAAAATAAATAAATAAAACAACTGGCATCATAAAATTCTCAAGGACTGGAAAGATGATGGAGGACTGGTAAATCAGCACTATCTCCCCTTGTGAGATTTGCCATTAATTCCCAGCACAAGGGGAAAAACATAGTAAAAATGCTCTATTATTTCATGCTTCAATAAATCTGTAGCAAACAGGGACCAAAATTCCACCAGATTCAGATCAAAGAGCCAACAAAGGATTCCAGAAAACTAACATTAATGTCTTCCTCGCGCACTAGTCACATAGAGTTAATGCACATGTCAGGTAAACCTCATCTCAGGGACTGAGTGAATATTGATTGTAGGGAATAACTACTCAACCTGACTTGCCCATAATATTCGAGTGCAGTGTCATTAGTCACCAAACTCAGGGATGTTAACAGCAAAGCAGTATGTTTTACATTGGGCAGTGAGCTGTGTTTAGCCAAAGCATGTTCATATACCTCATTAGAGGTTCAAATCAAGACTGCACTACATTTGAGTTGTCAGTAATTCCTAGCACACAGGAAATAGGCCCCATGACACCAGATGGGCCTAATAACCAACAATTCCTCATGTTAAAACTAAAACGCACAGTTGCAAAAAGAATAGAAAAACAGCAAGGCTGCTCATTAATGGTAGAAATTGTTGTTTAACTAGCAATAGACCAATATATTTGTAAATTATTGGTTGTATATCGACTTTAATCTGTGCTAAGCCCATTCTTATTATTTGTACAGCTGGTATTTGGTTGATAATTGACCTACCATGTTTGTGTTTGTGTATGAGAATAAATTAAAGTGGTCCCATTAAAAGACACCTGTATCACCTCTATTATTTAGCTTAGCCTTTTTTGTATCACCATTGCACATTCTCCTTTTGCCGTCTCTTATCAGATTCCCGCAGCCCAGACAGTTCGTCTGTGTCCTCCCCTCCATCGGGCCAACGCTCGCCTCCGCTGGTCCCCTCAGCCGCAGCTTCCATGACCTCCCTGCCTCCCATCACCACCACCGGGGTCAACAGCCCCATCAGTAGCATCGGCTCCCCCTTTTCCGTCATCAGCTCTTCTCTGGGCTCACCGTGCCTGCCTGGCACACCATCAGTGGGCTATGGCCCCATCAGCAGTCCGCAGGTAAGATGGGATTGTAGAAGAACAGACAGGGTTTAGAAAGAGGGAGTATAAACAAGGCTGTACACTTGACTCTCACTGTGTCCTTAAGTTTATTTTGTGGCTCTTGTGACAATGTCAATCCGTTACAGTCTTAGACAAGTAGAAGGAGAATAATGAAATTCATCTAAAAAACCTTGTCGTCATTGTGTTCACCTTCTCCTCTGTCCTCTCAGATCAACTCAACAGTGTCCATGTCAGGGCTCCATGCAGTGAGCAGCTCCGATGATGTGAAACCTCCGTTGGGCTTGAAGCAGCTGTCGTCCCACAGCCCAGGACCGATGCTTTCCCAGAAACGCCTTTGTTCCATCTGTGGAGACAGATCCTCTGGTGACAAGACACCTTCAATACAACTCTTTTTTTTCTCTACTTTACATTTGAGTTTGGGCCAAACAGTGTAAACAATTCAGAGGCCATGAGATCTTTCAAATTGTCTTAAGTCTTTGGCTTTTTTCCTTCCTCCTTCCCACACCCTCCAGGTAAGCACTACGGTGTCTACAGCTGTGAAGGCTGTAAAGGCTTCTTCAAGCGGACAGTGCGCAAAGACCTGACCTACACCTGTCGGGACAACAAAGACTGTATGGTGGATAAGAGACAGAGGAACCGCTGCCAGTACTGCCGCTACCAGAAGTGCCTGGCAATGGGCATGAAGAGGGAAGGTGAGCAAGCAAGGAAACTTCAGCACATCCTGTACATGGCTGGTTCTCTGCCCCTTCTGCTCATGACCCCTTTTTCACAATTTCTCAGTTCTAGGCTTAAATGCACAAAATACATTTACACACAGATGATTATTTAATGTTGGTTTTAAAGACCATTTTAGTTGATAAATTATTTGAAGATGACTCTTTAGCTGACAGAAAACTCAAACAAAAATTCCTTAACTTGATTTCGTAAAATGGGCTAATGACTGATAGCAGGGAGGCTTTGGTGCATTTGTTAGGGATAGACAGATAGGCTTTTGATTTAGCCTTGGAGCAATACATTGTGTATTATGAGATGTCCACTCCAAATCATGGTGGGACAAATATGTTACTTTTGTAAGACTCATCAGTGATGATATTGATTGATTGGCTAATTTCTGCATTTCCAGAGCTGGAAGAAATTGCTCTCATTTAAAGGTGGCGTATTTGGTGTGTTGGACTGATTCTACTAATAAAGAGCCCACTACTCATATTTACCTTATGTTTTGCCAACTTCACTTTTGACTGACAAGCTCCTACAAACACACTGGCTGTTTCCCAGCTCCACAGCTGCCTCTTTCAAACTCAACACTTCAATACTGGATACGTCATTAAGGATCTCCCTTTCCAAAGGCCCCTCCAGATGCGTTTGATAAATGACAGCGTTCTTTTCCCCAAAAACTCCAGGACACAACTAGTGTACTATTTGTGACCCTCTGTGCTCTATAATCCATTGAACACCAGTCAGTTGTATAGAACCTAAAGGTATTCCACTGACCCTTTGCACTTTTTAAAGAATTTTTAAGAATCTTTTTGCTGTTGATCGGTAACAAAAATCTTCATGATGAAATCTTCATTTCATCTGTAGTGATTCAGTGTATAAAAAAACCCCCATGAAAGTCCGAGGGGGTTAAATACTTTTTGTAGGCGCTGTGTAATGGTGTGTTAAGACACTTGTTGTAAACTGTCAGGTAATGTCATGTTTACCAGGTGTTTCTCTTCAGGTGACCATCTGTCACCGGTAAATGCAGCCCATCCTATCACTATCACTATCATGAAATTGAGTTTATCAATCCATTATTCAAGAGTATATCTTTGTTGTATTAGTGACAGTGATAGTGCTGATGAACTGTTAAACCTCCTTTCAACCATATAATACTCAAAGGGCTTTAAATTAAAAAGGAAACAGGCTCAACTCCTACTGATTTGTGTATTGCGTTGTACAAGTGTCTTTAACACTGAAAATCACGTTAGATCCATTTTAAGCCAGTCAGTCTGAGATTATCTGCTGCTAAGTCTCTTGGAGTTGAGCAGTGTAAGAGCTAACTGTTCTGCATACTTTCTCATATTAGATTATTAGATTAGGACTGATTTCCCCAGCACATTATGATGCTACTTTTATCATAGTTTGTTACTCAGTTCATGTAAGTTGCTGAGATGTGTGGTCACTGTAGTCATGGAGTATTAAGTTAATGCAGATGAAAGGGATATCCACGGCAGGTACTTTCTACTTAATCTGCCCCAAACTTTGAATCCTGAGCCTGATTTAAATTAGATCTCATTCCTAATCTATAATTCTTAGTAAATGCATCACAAAATAATAGTATCAGTGTTGATATTTTCCTGTGCATTCTCACCAAGAGACCTTCAGTAATATTTGTACAATAGGGGATAGAAAGAACGAGTAGAGAGTGGTAGAGAGGGAGATGGGGTGGGTAAGCCTTGTAAACACTAACCCCCTTTCCCCCTCTCTTCCTCTTTTTGTTTCTTCTCGTTCTCTCTCTCCCCCCCTCCCTCCTTCTGTAGTGGCCAAGATGAACGACAGATGTAAGGAGAAGAGGGAGGGAGGGGTGTGTGTCTGTGTCTGTATGAGTGAGCGAGGAGCAGAGAGATATTACATTGCATATCTATGAGTAGGAGCTAGTTTAAAATGTTTTTCCATAGTTTGCTGCCAGTGCTCAGAGGTGGACCAGTGCCAGCCTTGAATCACTTCCCCATGTTTTTTTAACCTTTATAGATCCAGGGAAAGTTTGCAGAGTAAGCACACTCTTTTTAATCATCATCCTACTTGACTGTAAAGTTACTTGTTTATTCCCACCTGGAAGCTACCCAGTAAGGTCACAGTTAGTACAGTCAGCAGTTCTACTTCTGCTCAGGAGCATTAAATTCCTTGTTTAAGGATAATTTGATCCATGTAGTAGAGGAAGGATAGTTGTTGATTGAATTTCCCACGCAGATTTGTCAAGCCAATCTTGGACTCCAAAGTGGCAGCTTTCACTCACAAGTCCACTTTTCAAGATTTGTGGGAACTGGCGCACCTTTAATTTTTCTGTGTCATAGACACAATGACCAATGCAGATCTATGGTGTTTCTCAAAACTCAATTTTAAGTGCATATACTCGTATTCAAGCTTTAAGCTATTTCTTGCTAATTCATCATCCAAAGAATATAAAATACTTGTTCTTCCTTGACAAAGACTTTGTTTAAACAATTGCTCCACACTGTTTTTGCAGCGCATCTCGAGAAAATTAGGTATTTGAAAGTAATGCTGTCACTGATAATTGCTGCTCCTGCTCGAATTCTGTTTGCAGCTATTCGACAAATGGTGAAAACAATAAAAAAAATATGCACCTAACAAATGATTTTACAAACCTTTCTGGAAATTTCCTTTTGATGGGACTGTTGGTTGCTGTTTGTACGTATTTGGACATTGACATTCACTGATGTGGGACACAACTGCTGGTGTGGATGTTTTAGGGTGTTCACATTGGTTTTTTAACAATGTAGGACTGTTATCTCCATCTCCACATTTTTAGGACAAATGAAGCAAGTGAAGTAAGCGTACAATCAAAGCAACCAAGTTTGTAGAATCTAATGATGGGATGATCTTGTGTCTGCTGATGTCGGTGGAAGGGAGACTTCTGACAAATTATTCAATATAATGATTCTAATAATTTGTTCAAGAAAACCCACACAATTCGTCTGAAGTGGATAAAGTGCTCCATGTGACTTAGAATCCAATTCAGGTTTCTTGCCAAGTAGGTTTTCACATATGAGGACTTTGGTATTCATCCATACATTGTTACATGACAGCTTCTTTAGAACGTCATGAAGAGGGAAATGCAGTGTGATTCTACAATTGTATGCATGATTTCTTGAACTTCATGAAAATGAGAAACCTTGTTCCCTTAATCTAGGTAAGGGATAAAGAGAAACCATTTTACTACAGATAAAAAATATTTCCTGACATTGAACAATTGAACCTTGGCAAAATGCTACCTTTCCGAATTCCAACGTCCATGTAATTCCCTTCTGAATGTCTCTTTAAACAAACAATTAGTTAACTAATAATTTATGTTATGTTTTTTTATTTATATGTCTTATATGGTCCATTTCTGCTTTGGTTGAGGGCCTGAAAGAAGTATGAAAGACTGTATGAAAGACTTTGAATTTATCATGAACTGTACATATCTGTGCCTCTTTTCTTTCCCACTGTTTTGCACATTTTTCACATTTATTTGTCTTGCTCTTTTATCTTTCCCTATTCTTTTACTTCTGTCTTTTTTAATGCCCACGTCTTCCCACATCAATCTTTCTCCCTCATTTCTCTTCTTCATTGTCCACACATTTTCTGTTAATCTCTGTTGATCCATTCTGTTCACTGGTGCCACATGTTTGTCATTTCTTTTTCTACTACCTTTCATTCTCTTTCTTTTGTTGTGTTCTTCTTGTTGTCCTTAATTATGTCTTGTGTTCTCAACCATTGCCTGCCTGCCCAAAACCTTTTGCTTCTCTATCCTTGTCCATTCCTTTGCTCTTCCACCTTTCCTACCTCTCTGTCCTTTCATATTGACCTCCTTTCACCCATCCTTCCCACCCGCATTTTCTCCTTTCTGCTCTTCCTACTTTTTCTCCCTTCTTCCCCTGTCTTGTCCTTCATTGTTTTCTTCTGTGCTCCCTTCTGTCCACCCCAATCCCCTGTCCTGCAGCTGTCCAAGAGGAGCGGCAGAGGAACAAGGAACGAGAGGGCGAGGTGGAGTCAACTAGTGCGGTGAATGAGGAGATGCCAGTGGAGAAGATTTTGGAAGCAGAGATGGCTGTAGAGCAGAAGACAGAGCTTCATGCAGATGGAAGCTCAGGTGGCAGCTCTGTGAGTAGTCTGGATGGTGCTTTGTTCAAAATTATTACCACATTAAGTTGGAGATGCAAATATTGAACATATGAGAGGGTTGTTATTTTATTTGTTTATTGAGTTTATGCAAATATTTCACTGAGCTTATATTAGTCAAGGACTGCAGATTTAGTTTAACAACAGGCTGCTGGTATGAATAATACAGTGTCTCTTTGTCAAGTTATTTGATGAAATAATTACTGATAAGCCTCTCAATCTGCTTTCTTCAGCCCAATGACCCCGTCACCAACATCTGTCAGGCAGCAGACAAGCAGCTCTTCACCCTGGTGGAGTGGGCCAAGAGAATCCCTCACTTCTCTGAGCTGCCCCTGGACGACCAGGTCATCCTGCTACGTGCAGGTAAGCTCTCAGTCTGACTCGAGAAGGTTTAATGAATCAGTACCGATTCAACTTCTCAACTAGCATTGCCTCATACAGCCGTGGAAACTGAGAGTTGCTTTAGAGGATTTAATCTATGCATGTGTTCCATGTAGTTATGTGTTTTTAGTCAGAGCTGAGTCAGAGCTTAGTAGTTAATTATTACAAAATAATGAGAACAGGTGTTTAATAAGAGATCTTCAATTTGATACATTTGGACCAGAAACATTCAGTCATATCAGGTATTAAGAAATAAAAAACAGTAGAATATTTAGACGATTTGATTTGATTAACTAGAAATATTGAGACACCAACTCCAACACCAACAGGCTGGAATGAACTCCTGATTGCGTCATTCTCCCATCGCTCCATCTCGGTGAAGGACGGGATTTTACTGGCCACCGGCCTGCATGTCCACAGGAACAGTGCTCACAGTGCAGGTGTTGGGGCTATCTTTGACAGGTAATAATACACAGATACATATATGCACAAACAGTATCACTGTGACAGACATACCACATTAGTGATTTCCCCCAGCATTCAGAAGTTTGGGTGGCTGACCCAACTGAAGAGGACATCCCACCATAAAACATAAAACACACTATGTCCTCTGGAGAGTTTTAGCATTATGTGATTTAAGTGCATTTTCAGAGGCCTTTCAACTCCACTTTGAAATCCAAACTACATAGGATCTCTGCTTAGAATAGATCGGCTTTTACACAGTATTAGGACCTCCTACTCTTAGCCTCAAATAGACTGACCCTGATAAGCCAAGTAAAATCCACAATCCCCTCTTGAATTCATCTGGTAAATCCACATCTGTCCTGAAAGCTAGGTGAAGGAAGAACACTTGTCTTTATTTATCCACATGGACCTTTGTGGATTCACATGTTTTTTGCAATCTAAACACACATATTATTCAGTTTAGCTGGATTAGTGACCAGGGTAATTCTTTAGGATCCTGTGTCTTCATCTTTGGTTGGCTGCAGCTGCCGTGTTCTGCGTTGGCTGTGATTGGCTGAGAGACTTTGCTTCTTTAGTACTGCCTGTAGGGTGACAGAGCATGCCGGGGAGGCTGGTGACTAATGCTTACCCATAGACATGTATGTGCACACACATGCACACACGCTCAGTGGCATAGCACCTATTGCAGCATTTGATAGCGTGATAATGGCTGGCTAATGGATGTACTAACATGTGAATATATAATAGGACTGTCCCTTAAAATTACTTGAAGTAGGCCGACGTTAATGTAATAGTTTACATCCCATTATTGTGCATAAGGTTGTAGAGGCCGTGGGTATATATTTTGATGTTTCAAAATCTTTTCTGCTGACTACAGAATGATTGTTTTGTGATCTCATTTTGATGTAAAACCCTTTGTTGTCTTGCGATCACAGTTTAATTACACTCTTCACATAAACAAGACCTATATATATTCTATCATCTGTAAGAAGCAGGCATAAGGCAATCACTACCAGTTTTTATATCTAATCTAAGACCATAACATTATAAAGTACTTCAACTGTGACAGACACACACACAGTAAAATCATAGAATTATTAGTGTGCCTTATGTGTTTTCCATAAGCTACTATATGATTGGTGGTCACAGGTACACTTACAGTCCAGAGTCATTTTCATCTAAGATGAGCTTGTTACATTGAGATCCCAAAATACTTTCATAATTCCATGATCACTAGAATGTAGAACATAAACATAACTACAGCCATGACCTCTCTAACCTTCTGCATTATTACATCAACCATCAATTGTTAATTCAACTTTGAAATTTCATGTTTTTGACATGTTACTAGAAACCAACAATGAGAGAACTGAAATTATAACATTTTTTGATTTTCAAAAATGTTATTTGAGTAAGATAGGACACTCCTTATGCTGTGATAAATGCTCATTCATGTCATAATGGGATGTTATTGCATTATCCAGGGAAATATTACATAAGCATAATACAGTTTAATACAGTTTTGCTGCTTTGAGTGAGACATTCTCTCTGTTGACTACATTACCTGAAAAACCTCAAAATCAAAATGACCCCAATCACATCACAACGTGTCAATTCACTGTTAATTACACAGTAATTACATTGTTATAAAGGTTGGAAATCCAGTCAGGTTTACAGCTAACCAGGCTCATGTCAAATGGCTCAATGGTTTTCTTCTGATACTAATTAATTGTCTCATAGAACTGCTCCCTTCCAGCAGCAGGCTTTTGTTTCAGCTTTGCACCAGCATCTGTTCGGAGGATGTAAATAATAAAATATCAGAATGTAATTTATTGGTCACGCATTACTTCGGGTGGACTTCTTGCTAGGTTGGCCCTGAAGTGTAAAACTCAACATCTGTTAACGAAACAACTGAACAAAGCAAAAGAGACAGCAGCTTTTGCAGAAAACACAACAACACAACAGAAAAAACGTGACACAGTTTGACAAAAGACAAAACACAAAATCTCAGAAAAGTCAACATTTTAGAAACTGGAAGGAGTGGGTACCTACTATTTTGTCTTTCTAAGCAGTCAGATATCTGTCTTCTCTACCCAACTTCCCTCAAATCCAAAGTGTGACAACCTGTAACAGGTGTAACACAGAAAAAGAAAGATTCTCTTGTCATTTGAGTGACATTGGCCATTCAATCACTAAGAAGAATGACAAAGATAGTAGGCACCTCTCTTTTCAGATTTGATGTGGTTTCTGAAATTTTGAGTTTTTGATTTGTTGATCTATGAGTTGATTTCTGTTTTGTCGCTTTGTTTTAAAATGTTATATTTTGCACTTCGAGCCTCTATTTTTTTCACACAATAGGGTCAGTTCTGTGAAACCTGCTTAAAGTCCAACTGAAGTCACTTTAGTCATCCTGTTTGTGCTTTTTAAATGCATTGTTAATACTTTTTTTATTATTAAACAGAAGAATAATGGTATTCGTGAACAGCTGGAGGGGCCTGTCAGTGTCTGTGTTTGATTGACAGCAGCTGGTAGGCTTTCGATGTCATACTGTAGGGAACAAGAGACACAATAAACACAATTGTAGCCTACATGTCACGAGCATTGTGTCACTAAAGAGTCAAAACATTTAACGGCGTTTAACCAGACTGAAGTGACATTCGTAGGTACATTTAGCTGCTGTTTAATGTGCAGCAGCTGAGCGGATAATTGGCTATGCAAACTGACATCTGCTCTGCCTCTGACAGAACACTGACACTACTGCTTCATGCAGGATTTGATTGGCTGTATTCAAATGAGGTCCCCCAGATCCATACCTGAATGGTATTACATCAAATTAATCCATTACAATTGGGTGTCATCATGAAGCCAAAAATATTTGTATATATAAATTTCTCTCCTTTGGTTTTGGTAGAGATCACAGTGCAAGTGATTTACTGAGCAGATATTTATGTGTCCTGTAGCAGACCAAACATAAATGCAATTTAATTTCAGTTGGACTTAAGTTAACCTATTAAAGGTTGAGGGTTAATAGTTTTCCACTTGTGGACAGGTTCATGTGTACTAATGGTTTTCTGCTGTTATGCATTTGGCTCATAAGATTTATCATAACCTCCTTTCTGCTTATTTTAATACATATGAATATCACGATGCCTTTAATAAGACTACAGTTTCTGGGTGTAGGTTCAAGATTTGAGTGCTGACACGAAAAATCCTGATGCATACTATTTTACAACAGTTTTAAATGTATCAGAAAGTAGTTTGTAAATCATATGTAATCACTGACCATGTGCGGCTGAAGGGCTCAGAAAACAGACAGAATTCTGTAATAACAATGTAACTGTGTAATGACATTGTAATAACACATTGTGATTGAATACACAGGGCGCACAATGCCGAGGTTGGGGCCATATTTGACAGGTAATTACGCCACTACACAAACACTTTTCTTAAACCCCTCCTCTTGAGATAGCATTAAAAAAACAGAACCAAAGCTAAAAGGTCAATGCTTTTAGGCTTTAACGCAGCTTCGCGGAAGCCAGACGTTTTTTGCTACAAGATATTATTCTGAACAACATCCACTGAGAATCATTTGACCCGATCACATCAAGGGTGCGGTTTAGATGATGACGACAAAAAGGCGTACTACATCTTTTGCCCACTGCCAGACCATAATGAGCTAATCAAAGTGTGTGTGCTGGCTTTGTGAAGCTAGCATTCCCAGAACATCAAGAGTGAGACACTGTAGTATGATGAAATCCTGTGTTGCTCCTGCGCAGGACACTCTTTTCCACAGTCAGCACAGTTTGTTTTTAGATGCCTTAAGTTATTGTTGAGGCTTGTGGAGGTGTTGTTGGCTCTCTTCAGTGGTACTCCCTCTGTGATGGGAAGTGCCCACTTTATAACATTTATGACATACACACTGGGTGTGTGCAAAAATCACTCCTACTTTCCTCCACTCTCTCAACTGAATATAAATAAATCATTTTTCATTGTGCTGGGTGTCTATAAACAACTTGATTTGGCAGTGGAACTGTATTAGTGGGCTCGGGTGGTGTCTGTTAAAATCAGTCCACGTCATGTAAAGCAGATGTCCATTTCTGATGATGGAGTAGGAAATAAACTGTCCTTAATGGCCATAACGTCTTTCCACTCACCCCCTGGTCTGCATAGTCCTCTCCTGTTTCATCCAGGTCATATTCCTGGCAGCAGAGCAGAAGTAGTTATAAAAGATGCACTTCATCACGCCCTCACTCTGGTCCTCTCTCAATTCTTGCATCAACACATCTCAAGTAAAACGACTTACTAGAGATGCATGTGGATACAGTAGCAGCAGTTTTAAAATGGTAGATTTTTACCAAACCTGTGGCCCACCTTTAAACAAGCCAGTATTGAAGAAGGTTTTTAAATGTTACCAAAAGTCAGTGAATTTGGTGTCTTAATTCATTTCTCCAAGTGAGAACATTCTGAAATATGAGTGTGTCTTAGTGTGTGTAAAATATGTGTTTAGTCCCTGATCCCTGACTGGCAGATGTTCTTACCTCCTTGGAGTCATCAGTTGAGGGCAAGACAAAAAAGTGGAAGCTAGACTGTGTAGAGAAAGTGAAAATCTGAAATTAAAGGGCAAACTACAAAGTCTCCAGCCATGGTAGATTCAACATTTGGCAATCACTTTTACAACAACTTTCACACATTTGCACAGCTGCACAGCAAATATCAAGTACAGCAAAGACAAGCAGCTACTGAATTATTAAGTAGGAATAATCAAAAACCAGAATCAGCCACAGCCAGAACTTTCCACAATTTGGTGGCAGCAGTTTGCCACTCTGGCCAGTTTTAACTAGTGTTTTTTTCTCCCCCTCTGCAGAACCAGCAGTTCAGCCATGCATAAGTAGTTTTTGGACATAAAGTCATTACACTGAGAAGAAACCATAAATAACAGTATGATTATTGAGTCTGGTTGCTCTCTGTTGTTCTTACTCTCTTATTCCCTCCCTTTCTTCCTCTTGTTTTTATTACTTTCCCGCTCTCTTTTTTTCTTATCTTCTTTTTCTCCCACTCTTTTCCATGCTCCCTCTCTCTTTCCTAATCTGGCATTGTCCTCCCGTCTCCTACTTTACGCCTGCAAATCTCCTCTCCTCTCCTCTCCTCTCCTCTCTGCAGGGTTTTGACAGAGCTTGTAAGCAAGATGAGAGACATGCAAATGGACAAGACAGAGTTGGGCTGCCTTCGAGCCATCATTCTCTTCAACCCAGGTACCCAGACAGGCGGAAGGTTAGACATCGTGTGGAAAATGTCATTAGGGATACCTAATGAAAGTGGACAAATTCGTGTCTGGAAATTTGAGGGATTTTCAAATCAGGTAGAAAATGTGTTTCATTCCTATATAGCGATAATGTAAATGTTGTCTGTTTTCCCCTTAAGATGCCAAGGGTTTGTCCAACCCCAGTGAGGTGGAGCTCCTGAGGGAGAGGGTGTACGCATCTCTCGAGGCTTACTGCAAACAGAAATACCCCGATCAGCAGGGCAGGTAGGCTGTAACGCACAGACGCACTGAAAAGTTAGAGGTAGGTTCGTTGGCTGTGACGGGTGGCACAGCTGCTCAGACGTATTAACACAGGTGATATTCAGATCAGCGGATTTAACATGTCACAGCAGTACAGAGCACCATGCACAAATCTCCCTTTTGGAACCTTAACTTAATGGTTGGTCAGTTCTACAATTCTACAGTTTCATTTAGCAGATGCTTTTATCCAAAGCCACGTACATTTGAGAGTAAATACAACACAAGCAAGGACAGTTAGCACACTGGACAGTCTCTTGATTAAAAATGAAAAAGCACTGTCGCTCATCTTTCAAGACATACTACTAATGTAATACAATAATGAAATAAGTTAGTGCTATATAATGTAAATCCTACACCTGCTACCTGCTGCTTTAGAAACTTTATTCAGTGTGTATTGGCTCAATGCTTGCCACTTTTGTACAGTAGATGTAAATATTAAAAAACACACACATAGCAGTCATGCAGAAATAAAGGCCTGTTCACACTCATAATATGAATGTGAAATATGTGGACAGCTTTTGAGACTTTGTTGACACACTAAGCATAAATTCAGCTTTACACTGTAAGATATTAGTGCATTTTGTGATTTTTCCCAACCCGCTTGACCCCACAACCTGCTGCAATTATGTCTCCTCTAGTAAGTTACATTTCTGCATTTCCCAGAATGCCCTCTGACAACAATTTTAAGAATTCGATTTTCACATTATTCTTGCTTCATGCATTCTTATTATTAGTTTAAGTGATTGATAGATTTATGGCAATTTCTCACTCTACTGTCCTTACTCATCCTTCCCTTTGTCGTCTAGGTTTGCAAAGCTCCTCCTCCGGCTCCCAGCGCTGCGCTCCATTGGTCTAAAGTGCCTGGAGCACCTGTTCTTCTTTAAACTGATTGGTGACACGCCCATCGATACCTTCCTGATGGAGATGCTAGAAGCGCCTCACCAGCTCACCTAGACGAGCCAGGTTCGGTCCAGTCAGGATCCGATGTACACCAGGATTACCACCCGTCACCCCATGTTGGGTCGTTGGCTCTTATCATTGGGCCTCACTTAACTGCAGCACCTGCTGGTTTTAATGTATCGGCTCTTCACTTGTACACACACACACAAAAACGCACACATATTCCCTATCACCGGCTAATTATCTTCACACACGCACATGCAGATCTTAACCTACATACATGACTTGACATACAACAAAACTAATACACAGATAATGTGGCTCTGAATGAACAATATGCTAATACACACACATGCACAAATACACTCACACACACACACATTTTCACCATCCTTTCCCATATTCAGTTTCCACCGTAGGGGTTAAGACTCAAGGAATATATCCCCTTTTTATCACGCATATACAGTAAATGTCTTAATTTTAGTTAGCCTTCAGTTTTCACATCTTCATCTCACAGTGGGTTTTTGCTTATGCGTAACTGGTATATTTCCCCTGTTTTTACTTGGGTTACTTAGTTACACTGCTAGCTCCACCTCTGTATATTATATCCATCAATAGCCGGTTAGTTATTCATGTATGGTTTTAGCTTAAAATCAGGTGCGTAGCATTTCAATCAGCTGTCCACCATCAAACAAAGTCACTTCTTATTGGTCAGGAGGTGTCCTATAATGGACAGGCAGACACACCCTCCCAGTGAGTTCATCCAATCTCGTAAACATTTAAATATTTTATGCTTTTTTGAATATTCATGCTGAAACTTGTTTGAGTTTCTATTTTGAAGTACTGTACTCATGAAATGAGAGCTTTTTCCAAGGCATTGAAATCCAGGAAAAGGGGGGTGGGAGCACTTTGTTGAACAGACAAACTTTGTCCCTCCCACCCTGATGCGCACAGTGGGCTTTGTAAGACAAGAAGAATGACTTGAATTTTTTTTTGTTTCCTAGTTTTGATTTTATCCTTTTCTCTACTTTGGCAGTTGGTTGGCATTTTAAACAGCTTGAGGCTCACAGGAAGTACAGCTTCATGCGAGACGAAATCGTATTTGTTAGTCTTTTATCTCCCGTTCCCCCAAATCCTCCCCTTGTTGGTGGTCATTTATGCACTTTTGTGAGTTGTAACTGTGTAAATGTTCCTGTTTCCTAGAAATGACCATCTATCCTGAGACACCTAAGATGATTGAAGGTACTATGTGTAGGGTTTTGTCATTATTGCATCATTGTCAAATCAGATGTGATGATTTGTTATAGAACTTGCTAAATAATTGGCCACTTCCTGTACAGATACATGATAACCAGGTTTGGGAATTAGCTCTAACCATCAGACAAATGGTTGAAAATGTTGGCTGACAGACTAACATACCTTAGTCTGTCCTAACACCCAGACCAGCTGAAAGTCTATTATTCTTGATAGGGTGGTCTTTATTCCAAAAATCTTATTTGTATCAAGTGTCCACTGGCGACGGAAAAGAAAAAAGTATTTGCTGCCTTCTTTAAACAACTCTGCGTATAATTGGTCAGCCTCTATCTAAGCTGTGTGACCTACTGTTCAGTGAGACTATTGAGTAAATACATAAGCGTGGCATTTGACCCCTCTACCCAGCAGCTGTTGAAGTGTCCTTGTACAAGATACTTGAGTGGTTTGAGACACACTGCTTTTTACTGAAGATGCTGCACTCTGCCCCCTCTGTAAAAGGAGGTGCGAAAAGCTGAATTTTTGTGCAACAAAAAAAAACAGCGGCAGAGATGGGAAATGTTAAGACCAGCTGAAATTATCTGACACCGACAATAATGCGACATTTAATTTCACCTGGTAGTCAATCAGTTTAAATATGGCTTATCTGCAATACTTTTGCAGCCCGCCGCTCATGGATGGATCACTGGCTGTGGATATAGATTGGTAAACAATGCACCGGTGTTTGAATTACAAAGGACCTCTTGTGTGTCATGTTACTGTAATGCAATAATGAAATAAGTTAGTGCTATATAATGTAAATCCTACACCTACTACCTGCTGCTTTGGAAACTTTATTCAGTGTGTATTGACTCGATGCTTGCCACTTTTGTACAGTAGATGTAAATAGTTAAAAAAAACAACAACACAGGAGTCATGCAGAAAAGGCCTGTTCACACATGACGTGAATGTGAAATATGTGGCTCCAACAAAGAAATTTCAAAGCTCTATTTTTTTGCTGGTGAATCAACATTAGACTTGTAACGACATCACCATCGAATAGTTATTGAGCCCAGGGCCAAACCACACCTCACTGCTGCTTTTGCACCAACTTCTGCCAATGCTTCCTGTTGTTATTGGTAATTGATTGGCTGGATTTCATTGACAATGGCACTTGACATTTACTGTGATTGAAATTTGTGGGCAACTGAATCTGAGCATAGCAGTGAAAAGTCAAATGCAGCTACCACATGATCAGGAGATATACAGTAAACTATGAATTAAACCGTCTATACGTGCTCAAAGATGAGCAGTCCTGGGGTACACAGAAAGATTTATCACCATTTTTGTTAGTCAAGTATTTAAAAGAGTGTTGGCGTTCTGAGGTATATTTAGCCTTCTTATTAGTCGCCACATTTGATAGAAATTACAAACGTACATTTTGCAGTATCACTCTACAGGGAAGAGGTACAGCTGTCCTCTACCAGGTGCTAAATAACTAACATGATCTTTTAGTTTTAAGACTTGCACATTTTCATCAATGCAAACACAGTATGCAAGTACACAGACAAATCAGAAAGCCATTCTCCACTCTTTGAACAGGTCTGCTCAAATTTTCTAGATTTCCCTCTTAGATTTGTTTTCTTTTTGTTATTTTAGGACCCCTCACTTTGTCACAGGCTCCCAACTATGAAATATGAATACCAGCTAAGTGCTTGTACATTTTGGCTGTGGCTGATGAGTCTTGTACTCTACCAGACACAGCCAGTGTCTTTTGTAGTTCAGAAAGCAGTTAGGCTGGTGGAAGCAATGAAAGTAGCTGTTGAATTTTGGGGTCCACCAGCTACCAGAACGAGCAATGAGCTTCCTGCCCTGCAGATAGTCCAAATACTTCTTCTCAGAGAGGAATCCTGGCCTCCCCCATGTGATGTGGACTTGGAGGCTGGCAGTTAGTTGACCTGTAAGACAGGTGGTTTTGTTTAACATGTCAGTAAGTTGGTCTAACCTTAAGACTTTGGCGTTTCCGTTTTTCTCCATCCATGCATATGTACAGCCAAGCCAACAAAGTAGTCTCCAGAGGTCCATTCATTTCCTACATGCAGAGAAAAGTCAGCCCCTCCTGCACAACTGCTTCATCATTTTGACGGTTGTTTGCAAAGAAAGGAAGGTGGTGGCAAGCTTGTGATTTAGGTGACAAGCACCAACATCTGCTAGTATTCTTGTACTGTATATGCTGCGATATGGTCTCAGTGCTTTAGTGGCTCGAGTGGGCTCAGCTGAGCTAATACTACCAGTCCGGATCCGGAACGGATTTTGTGGCCATCGGGCTTTGAGATCTTTGATCTGGATTAGAGCTCAGCTCCTAAAACTGTTGGGCTGTGGAATGAAGTTTGTGAGTGCAACTCAAAATGAGTTTTTTTTTTCCTCTTGTCCCTCAAAGAGTAGGCTGACTTAAGGATGTGTGCTTTTGTGAATAATCTCATCTTTTGTTGGGGTGACATCTCAGCAGCTTTCTCTGCAGGATTTTACTTTTGGAGCTTCTTCTGTTATAGCCTGCTGCTACTGCATCATGTTTATAGCTGGGGATGGGAATGAGTACACAATCAGTGAAGTGCTGGAGGATCCACTAGTTGACAGTAAAAGAAAATACAAGTCACATACACAGCTGACTGAGCAAACACCAATCTTTGTTGATGATTCATCAAAAAGTCAAAATATGCAACTTGTATATTCATATTGTGGTAACATTGTTATAAACAGTTGTCATGCAATATGTGCATTGTGTTTTGAAATTTTGTAAAGCTTAGCCTGTTACACACCTTAATATTGATTGGCAGTGAAATATTTTTAGAATTCCCATCCCTCAGTATAACAGCATTGCATTTAAGTTTTGCTATGCCATTTCAATATTTCTTTACATTTGCTATGAGCTTAGGTCATTTAGAGGATGATAAACATACAGTAAACAAATACAAAAAAAGGTATACAGTCAGTGCAGGTTCTGTATGCTAAGCCGCTTTAAGCTTTGCTGACCAGTCTGTTGAAGCAAGAGCTGGTGGTTGGGTATTTCAGTTTTTCTTAGCATTTGTTATGGGGTATATGTGGCCACATGTGTATGCTTTTATGCACATGTGTATGGAATCTGTCTGCAGCTACGCCTTTTGGCTGGCAGATCCTATAGCTTTGGCTGTGATGTGCTGAGCACTGTTGATTTGTTGAGCAAAATAATGAAAGGATGCACAGAGGAAAAGGAACCAAGCTGGAGGGATGATTAACTGGCTTGTTGACCTGATGCTTTATCAGCACAAACCAGCAAACCTCCTCCTTTCCTTTACTTCGCCCTGTCTCCACTGCTTTACTTTAAACCTAACAAATGCTTATTCACTCGCCCATGTGGGCTGAAAATTACTGGGCTTTGCATTGGAATGGACTTGTAAAATAAACCTATGATTCTTGGACTGTTTGAAAAGGATGTGAAGCTTTTCGTGGGACAAGCATTGGAGAGCTGTAAGGAAGGGATTCAGTGCCGTGTGTCCCTCTTTGCTTACTTTACTTGACGGCAGAGCAGCGACGATCTGCTGGATCGCACCGCACTGCCCACAAATGTTTGTCGTTGCAACCGTGTGCACTCAAGGCAGACGCATGCTGTGACCTTTTGACTGTGTAGCAGTATTGTTGTCGCCATCTTTGTTACATTTTGAAATTACTCGCTTTTTTGAAAATAAAGACATTGATTAAATATGCTTTTTTTGAAATGGATCGCAGGCTGTGACTGAAGAATTGATCATCGTATATAGATAAGATATCAGGGCGGCATTTTTACCTATTGACACAGGCCCCCTGGAGCCAAGGCCCATCCCATTATGATCAATGAGGCAGTGTGTGCTATGCAGCGTTGAAACCACCACCCTCACTGGTTTATTTATCACTGCCAAGCTGTTTGCGGATGTGGCCGTTTTAAATGCAGGGCCACTCAATCCCCAGTGCTTGTTTTTCATGTATGTTGTGATTATTGTGCAGCGCACTAAGGAGTGTGCACTTACCTTGGCCTGTGTAGTGCAGACTAAAGGGGGGCCCTAATAGGAATGGAATGACAGCTCGTGTGGAGAGGGGAGGACTGGTCACTGGAGAGAGAATTAGACCAGTGTGTGGTCCCCTCTGGGTGCTCAAGCTGTGCATTGGTGCTTTTTATAGGGTCCCCCGGCCTGAAACGTCTGCTTTGGTTTCCAAGACACAGGGAAATGCATATATGAGTGAAATGCAAACAAGGAATGGTTTAACACGGCTAGCCTAGCCTAGCCTAGCCTAGCCCAGCCCTAGACCTGCTCTTCTACAGTTGTATTTGGTTGGGTGTTTTCTGCAACCGGGTCCGTAGCTGGATGCTACCAGCAATAAAAACAAACCTTCAGAATCCATTTCAGATTATGAGGGAGAGACTGTGGCTTTAATCGTAGACACACAGCGCAAAGGCCACTACAATCCACAGGTCTGGTTTGCAGGAGACACCTCTGAGCTCTGGTTACATTGAATGAACTTGATGGGAAGGATCAACTGAATATGATTGCTCTCTTTAAAATGGAGGTTGTTGTTAGTGTTTAAGATTTGAGGAATTGTTGAAGGGTAGGTCACAGATAGAAGGACTGGAGAAAAGAAGGGCAGGGACTTAGAGAACTCTGATCAGGTGTTCATTTGTTGATCGAGAAGAAAACAGAAAACCTATTTTCCAGTAGATCTAGGATCTTCCTTAATTGTTTACTCTTCACCATGAAACATTCACACACTGTTTCTTTGTCTGGTTTCCTGTCTCCCTCTTCTCCAAGTATGCTCTTCATCTTTTGTTTATTACAAAGTATTAAACAAATACCAGAACTGTAAAATCAGAATGGAATCTGTCACTCTTATTTTTAATTTTTCTCTCTTTCTCTTGTGTCTGTTCTTTGTCCTGTTTGTATCCTATTCCATCGTACATGTGGAGCTGATTGACTATTGTGTGCTTTGGGGATTGAAAGAAGAAAAAAAATCTGAATAATTTTTTCAGTCATTAATTCTGAATCTTGTTTCTGTTTGTTGTATCATGTCCGAGTAAAGGTTTTAATACTGTATGTGAAGTGTTTTTCATTTATTGTTTAAGAAAGCGACATCTCAAACTCTGCAAAGCATTTTGTTATTAACCAAAGTTATTATGTTGTTCCAAATAATGTTAAATATTGCGAGATGTAAATGAAAATTACCTTTAATTCTACTACTTGTGGGCTTTAGACATATTCTGTGGGTTGAAAATGACCAGAATGCACTCATTTCCTTTAGGCTCCACATAAAACACCCACTCACTGTCCATGAAATGGAAAGTCCCAACTTGGCTCCCACTGAGTCCTGGAGAAATGATGGTACGCTCCTCAGTCCAGCAGGACCCCAGGGCCCCGGGTGACCGCTGGCACCGCACTCCCATCTTTCAACCTCTAGAGGGAGCACTGACCTTTTGTCCTATCCAAGTTTCAGCAACTGTGGTCTCCTGTCACTCCACCTCTTCCCTCCTCCTCCATCGATTCGGGTTTGTGGGTGGTGAAATTGTCCTGTATTGCTTCCCTGCCTTCTTTACCCACCTTGGCCAATAACAAAGCAGCAGAACTGAGATCAGAACATTTTTATAGGTACATTTCTCTCTGCACTGGTGGCTCTATTCCCCCTGCCACATATTTACATGTTAAGAAGGATAGGAATGTGGCTATGAGTTTTTTTTCTGTGTGGCCATGTAGTTCGAGGCTGCTCTCGCTCTATTTCTCCATCTCTCCTCCCACCTCCTTCAGTCTGTCTCCTCCTTCATCTTTGACAGTCTGTCCAGATCTTAATCCAGAGGAGCTCTTCGTTGTCCCGGCTGACTGTGAAGTCTTAGCACAGCTTAGCTCACTATTCAAGACATGAAATGATGCACAGATGTCCTCTAACGCCTTGAACCACTCTGTTATCTAAGTTCTGTATGCCCAAACATTTTCATTTATTGCATTTTTTTAAGCCTGCCAGGCCAGTTTTTATTACTGTTAAATTCTTGTAACCCAGGAATTCTTGTAATCATCTAACAGCAGTTGTATAGAATTCGTCAGATCCTTGATATGTTCATGCACGTTGTTTTATTGATAGTAATGCTAAATGTACACCCATGGGGTCTGAGCAGCTTTGATTGTACAGTAGCATTTATTTTGTTTTAGGCCACAAAATTGATTTTGCACTAAGCTCATGTTTAGAAAGGCCAAGCAGTGATTCTGTGGCAATTTACCTTTTCATACATCATTTCACCCTTTAAAATATCCCTGTATGGTTTTCCTAGATCCAGTTTTGGGGCAAACCAAGGTTGGAAGAAATGCAGACATAGCTGTAGTTACAGTATGTTTTTCCCTCTTTGGTTGGTGTGTGGTTGGCCTAGTTATAGATCTCCCATAGTCCTTTGGCCTGTGTGTTTTACTGAGCAGGCCAAATCGACAGGGTTTACAACTGGTCACATTTGAGAAACATTTGACTAAACTCTCCATTACACCAGTGTAGAGAAGTGGTAAATAGGCTATAAAACATGACTTGAATAAGTGGACTAAGTAAAATGAGCTGGAGGTTAAGCATCACTTTCCATGTTACAGATGTCTGAGCCAAGTGTGCCACTGTGGACGCTGCTCCTGTAGAACCAGCAGCTGCCAGCAGAGGGAGCAGGCACAATGAGTTTTCTGTTCCAACACCATGAAGCACATTGCAGCCATGTCAGCAGCATCATATTTAGAGAAGACCCCATAACCTCTCAACTTGAAGTGGTAGACAGTAAGTTGTCTATTTTGATTCAGGAATATAGTTGATGAGTTAAATGTTTTATAATATCAGTGCAGAAAGTGTTGGAGTCTTTTAAGACTGAACACAGAACTAAATGCAATGATATGATATTCAGTCATTTCAAATCAAACCAGTTAATTGTAGTTATTTAAGACACTCAGTAATGTGTTTTAGGGCCATCTTTGAACTATGTTCTGTCATTCTTAACCTTTCTCAGGCCCTTTAGCATCTTCCCAGCTTACCGTCCCCTCTCCATCTCTCCATCTCTCCATCTTTCCATCTTTCCATCTTTCCATCTTTCTTTTCCTGTCTCATTTCCCCCTCCTCATCACAGTCTTGTCTCACCTTGTATTTCCCTCTTCTCCTTCTCTTTCTGTCCTCATCTCCCTCTCTCCCTCCATCCTGTCAGTCAATCTCTTTCTCAGTGTCCTTCCTGCCCTGCTCTCTCCCCAGACTCCCTTGGCTCTAAATCTTCCTCTCCCTCCCTCCCTGGTCCTCACCCCACTCCCTCCTCCCTGACTGCTGCAGAAAGACACCTTTATATTGAGGTTCAAATTCCTCTTAATTTCTGCTTCACAGATGTCGATTTTCACCAGGTGAATGTTATTGCTGTGCACCGAATGAACAAGCCGCATTTGAAGTGACTTTCCAACAGCGCTTTTGTGGATCCTGTGTGGTAGAAATACCCCACACATCGCATTCATACACACACATACACACAAACACATGAGGAAGACAGAGCTTTGTCGAACTTGCTACTCTCTAGACAGGGCAAATGCCAAAAAGCAAGGCAAGATGTCAGGTGTGTTTGCTGCTCGTTATTATTTTCTGTTCTCTCAGGTAGACCTACACAGTAAAATAAATACTATAATCCTCCCTCTGAACTTCAGAGTTGTATAATTTGCCTTCACCGTGCAAAAGAGAACAATCATTGATTCTTACGCTTGAACTTGCTTCCAAGCACACAACTTAAAATTTGCCATTTTTGCTCTTTGTTTTGACTGTTTAAGAAACAAATGCTGATCAATTTGAAAGTCCTTTTTTCTACTTTATTGCCTCATCTACATTTTTCAGCCGGCAAAAACAAATTTATTATACCCTATAAAGTTATATTTATTTCATAAGTATAACAAAGAGTAATGTATTTTGCTGGAATTTGTACCAAAAAAGAAAAAAAGTAAATGAAAGATGCAGGTACCTTAAAAATTCTGCCAGGCAGTTTAAGTAAAAAAACATTTAGCTTGCTGATTAAAACCATCCACTGTTGGCCGCTGTAAGTGTTTATTGCGATAAATTAAAGACAACATTTCCATGTTTACTTGCATGTCGGATCAAAGTGTCATGTCTTTTGGGTGACAGTGAATAGTGGAAACCACTATTAGTGTGGAACCTTGGCCAATTTTTCATAAACTTTATATCCAGTCATGTCTCAACGGTTTATTTATCTTTTTTATGGCATAAAAATGCTAAGTGCCTGCTACATTTACAGCTTGTTGCCTCTGTAAGGTCCAGACTGTTGGGATGGAAGAAACTTTGGAATGACTAGTGACAACATTTAGCAAAGCCAAATTACTGGTCAGCCGCGGTCCCCATGTTCTTTCAGCTGTAATGATATGCTAGGTTTTGGGTATACACAGACCAAATGTGAGCCAGGGTACACTTAGATGAGTGAGAGCGCCTCCTGAACAGAGCTAAATCTGGGTGAAACTGAGAATGGGTACACATACAGTATATAATTCTACATTTGCAGCTGGGGATGGAATCAGGAATGTGTTCCAAAACAGAAAAACAGCTCAAATTTACTTGCACTATTTTACATTGAATGCAAAGGCATAAATCTTGAGCCAGATTTAAACGTAGGGCCACAGGTCTGTTCCAGATCAAGTATCTGGTTGTACTGCCTCTTCGTATGGTAATAATAGTTTGCCTTGACACTTTGCATGTACACTTTATTGCGCCCAAACACCAAAAATGTGAAGAATCACCATAATTACACTGACAAAGTGAGGAACACCATGAACCATGTGGACAAATTGTTGTTTCACAAGCCTGGAAGAGTCAAAGAAAAGCATGTCGAACAGACACAGTAAAAAGATCAGAAATGTCTGATTTAAAAGTCCATTAGGTGATTTTTATATAGTCATGCATATATTGCACTTTTTGTTTTGCACTGTAATTAAACCATGAAACTGATCATGAATTGAGCTTCAATTACAACATGATGTGGTTTAGAAGAAAGCAGCATTTCACAACATTCAACAGCTTCTCAAAATATTCAAATCAAAATTAATCAAGAAAAAGTCTGGAGCAGCGAGGATTGAATTTCATCATGGAAAACACGCAGCGGCTCCATTAATGACATCTTTTGTGCGCGAGCCGTGTACAAGAAGGGGTGAAATATTTTAACTGGAGAGGCTGCAAAGCGCCACCTCTTAATTTCACTGTCATGACAAGAGAGACTGGGCAGTCTGTGTGTTGGAGGATTAACGAGCTCTTGTCTGTGTGCCAGGAGCGAACGTGAGAGGGCCGAAATGCGTCTGTGTGGGGAAACCGGTAGATGGAGAGGAAGAGGGGGCAGACGGAAACAGAAAAAGGAAGAGGGAGGGTAGTATTTTCATTCTGCAGCATCACAGTTATTTATCCTGCCACCTTGGCTTGTGCATGTTTTGTTCGTACAGTAATGGCCCGGATGGGACTGAGCCGAAGGCTGGGATGAAAAGCTCTTTGATGGCTGGTCAGAGGACAGACAGACTGGAATGAGCTCATGACCATAACAGCTCAGATTGTTTTTATTGCTGGTTTTCCCTGACCTCATTAAGTGGCTACTGTGTCTGTGTACAAATACTTGCATGTTCGGCCTCTTGTTTTCTTGTAATCAATCATTTGTTTTTCTTCCCTTTTTTCTGATCTTTTGTGCTTCTGTCTCTGGGTCAGCCAAGCCCCAAAACCACACAGGGTCCTGATTCTGTTCTCGTCCTCCTCCATCCTCCATCCTCACTCTCTGCTTTCATCTCTTTTGAATCTCCTCTGTTCCTCTTGAATGGATTCAGTATGGCTTCCGCCGTTGTATTTTGTTGGCATTATATGTTTCGTACCTTCTCACATTTCTCTGTAATGTAATTTGTCCAGAGAAGTTTCAGGGACGCCCTGTTCACACACACAGTTAGACACATTCACACATGGACGCTGCCCAGTACAACCACAGTCAAATTTGTTGGTCAGTGAGCAGCTCCAGCTGGAGCAGCGGTTAACAACCTTGCTCAAGGGCACTTCAGTTGTGTTTGCAATGGCAGGCGCTGATCCTGCACTTTCTCTTCCCAGATCTATCCTGCCCCTGAAAGTCAGGGATTTAACTGGCAGCTTTCCAGTCACATGTCCTCTTCTGTAACCACCATTGCTAAAATTAGATGGATTAAACTGACTTCAGTGGACCTGCCTGGTTTAATTTTTGTACACTTGTATCTCCTTGTCAGCTCACTTGTAATAAATAATATAGTGTTGGACAGAAGAAGAAATTTGAAAATTGTAATGAGCATTTTTCACAGTTTTTTGACATTCTATACATTAAATGGTTAATAGATTAATCCTGAAAATAATTGGCAGATCATTCTGTAATTAAGATACTTGTTAGCCCTCCACTCAACTCTTTCCACTTCTGTGCCATATTTGTTCACATCCTCCATCTTGTTCCATTACTCAGTCCTCTTTCTACCACCTCCCAGGTGTCTTCTTCTTGTCCTTCACTCGCTGAGCTCTCTTCCCTCCTCAGTTAACTTCGTCCCCTCAGTCACATCTTTCTCATATCCCAGGGCTCCACTACTGTACCCAGAGAGAGGGCCCTGGTCTCAGCAGCTTCCTGTCTCACAAAAGACCCCTCTGTTTCCCCCCTCTGTTTCCTCCGCTGCCACCCCACCCCCTTCCTCAACACCCCTGTGGTACATTCCCTCCCTCTCCCCTGGTGCATTCCTTATTGACCTCGGCCGGCTGAGGAGTCCCTCTGTCAGCGGGCTCTGTGAGAGAGCGGAGCCCTAACTGATCGGTGGAAGCAGTTTGCCTGGAATTAACTTTACTGCAACAAAACATGTCGTTAGGAACTTGCCATGTTGAGCTCATTGTGCAACAGGACAGAATATATGAACGATAAAACCATCACATGTACCGTATGCTATTTTATGGCACATATAAAAGTGAAAATATATTTATCCCCAAGCTCAGCTGAATATTTACTGCATAGCAAAAAAGTCAATAGTTTCACATTCATCATGTCATGTTTGTCACATCACCTGCCAGCATGGAGGTGTGTTGGAGAACTGGCTTGATGGAAAACAGAGCTTAATGTAGAGAAAGTAGGCATGAAGGAAAAAAAGGATTTACTATCCAAACAAATACAGTTTTTGGGAGTTTGTCCAGTGTTGGGACACACACTTCTCTCCATCATGTCATTTAATCAGAACAGTGTCGTTGGCTTTTTTTCAACAAAAAAATCAGTACTAACGTGCAGCTTCACTTCTTGAAGCCATTTACACCATCTTTGTTGATATTTTAGCTGTTGTGCTTGAGTCAGTCACTTACTCACAGTGAGCTGCTTGCTGCACCAATGTCGGCGAACACACTGGCACAAACTCAAATTCCTAGTCAGAAACAACACAGAAATACACCTATTACTGCCCACATGGAAGAAAATGGACAAGCAGGAGGTGAAGAATCTTTCTTTGCCAAATCCATTATTTTCCATTATGTTTTCTCATGCCTAGACTATGACCACTTGCCAAATGATACAAGGGAGGTTGTTTGACCAGCGAGGTTTAAATGGCAATGTAGCATGAAGAATCATTATTGTTGCTCTTCTTCCCTGCACTTTAATATACCAGATGGTAATTACGCTCTCGGGGAGACCTCTGTTTGAGGTCTTACGAGATAAGATTTTAACCTGCAAGCCAATCAGAAACGAGTGTTTTCCGTGGTCAGCGGTATAAATCCTGTTTTGACACAGATTTCTAGATGCAAACTGTTGTTTTCAGTCACTGCAAACAAACGTGCATAATAAAAGGTCAGTGTATTAAAACACACCTGGATATATTATTTACTCCCTGTATTCTTGTTTACGCATTCGACAGGTACAGAAGTAACACAGCGTTAGTCCTGCTCAAATTATACCCCAAAAATGTCCCTTCTTAAGTGGTATAAAACAGATTAGAGTTTATTATAGAGATTGTTGGTGCTTTCCTGTGTGTATTGGCATTTTAAATGGAGCATTTTGTTACTTCAGCCTGAGCACAGAAGCCTACTTGCATCAGGTAATCTCCTCCTAACATTTAATCATAGAGGTGTACAGGGCAACTATTATAATCTGACCATCTGAGTTCTTACTTTTACACTGTTATTACCCTCATGCCACATGCTGCTTATTGCTGTAGCTCCCACGACCACAACCTCCTCATCATCGTGCATTATGCCGTAGGTATTGTTATCTTTGCTAAGCTCTAATGTTCATGTGTTGTCATGCTGGGCAGGTTTCCAGTCCCTTGGTGCATCTCAAACTGAATTACTTTGAGATATCTTCATTTTTTAATTCAAGTTGACAGCTTTTACCTGATGCTGGACGTCTCCTTTTGAAAAGACATGTTCTTCCTTCTCTGTACTGTTGTTATATAACCTATTCCTCACCATCCACAGACAAATGCAGTACTACTACCTCAGGTCATCTCAGCCTGGAAGAGTTGAGCAGCTGGTGTGAAAAAGGCCTCTGAGCTGCTGGCTGCTGCTTTGGCTCCTCCACAGTTCTTTGTAATGCTCAGCTGGACCAGATATAGTAAGGTGTCACTCTAACGGCAAAATGACCCACCTGACCTTCACCTCGACCTCAGTGTCCAGCTGACTAGTCTGGGTTACAGCCGGACTTTGCTGCTCTCTGTCCCTTCACCATTCAACCAACTGAATACTTACAATGCTTCACATACTTGCTGCTTCTCCTCTTTCATCCCTTACAAGAAAAACCCCACAAGACAGGCTTGTTTTCAGTCAAAGTCTTCTCTTTCTAAAAATGTGCTCCTGTCTTGGCTTGGAGTCAGTGAGGAGCTCTTTCTTAACCAAAATAATACATGTTCTTTTTAAAGACAACCACAGCTTGAAATAGGGAAAGAGTTAAACCTCCTGATTCATGTGAGCTATTGTTTCTTCATGATTTTCACGTAGGATGGTTTCTAGAAATGAAATTGGAACATTGGGAGAACCCAGGATTAGGGCAGTATGCTTAGTGCTCTTTCTTCTGTGTGGAGTTTTTTTTTTTTATGTTCTTTCTGTGTCCACAGTCCAAAGATGAGAAGGATTGGCTCTGTGATGGAGTGATGTCTGTCCAAGATGTTCCCTTCCCTTCAGCCCGATGTATGCTGACACAAGCCCACTGACTTTGAGTGGAAATTCATGGTAATTAACCCAACAAAGTACTAAACAGAGCAGTTTTGTTGTTTAAAGATTTAGCATGGTGGTATACAGTATTTTCTCCTTGATGTCGGATCTCTAGTTAGACAGATATGTTTTTACTGTACAAGTTATATTATCCTGCATCAGGACTGTTGTTGATTGATTAATTTGTAGAGGCACGAGCCAGAAAACACATCTGACACTTGCATGATTTATGCTCAGACGTGAAACCACTCATCTTGTCACGGGCAACCCCCAGAATGTGCACTGACGGGTGGGAAGATCGGTTGAAGTTCTTTATTTCTGCAAGAATGACAAAGAAGCAGTCATTGGCAAAGAAATTCTTCTTCTCAGGCTCAGTTAAATTGAGAATCTAAAATATAAAATAGTGCGTAAGTTAAAATAAAGCATATATGAGATATTGACAAAGAGAACTCATTAGGTGAAAGATTCTGAGGAGTCAAATGGGAGATTGAGTCAAGTATTAGTTAAAGGTCCCATGAAATAATATTAGGTTACATCTTTGAGCCATTCATTCATATTCGAGTCAGCTGATGTTGGCGATTGCTGACTGGCCACAAGTCCACAACTCTGACCTGCAGGATTATCTCAAGAACCTCAACATTCATGATCTCAAGTTCCACATGTGTCATCAGATGTTTTTTGATGGAAGAGAGAAAAAAACACAAAAATATAATTTCATATTGGAGCAATACAACCAGAGATTCAAGTCAACAATACAGAAAAGGTGTTTTGTAATTTCATGGGAAACTTCAGTTCCACCTTGAAACTGAGGTAACGTTTGCACAGTCATTCTGAGGGAAACTGCTCTAAACTTCACTGTAGCCTCCTGTGTGCTGCATTGACGGCTGTTCAGGTGACTTCATTTGTGGAAAAACCTGCGACGCTGAGGATACAAATATGTTGCTGTGTCAAAGACGCCAAGGTCCCACCCTGTGTTTTAGTCAGTAGGTCAGTTAGCGATGCTTCTGTCCGTCCATCCATCCATCCCCCTCTTCCCTCCCCACCTCAGTTTCTTTATGGAATCTCCATGTGTAAATACTGTTTGATCCCTCCTCCCTCCCTTTTGCTCTCTCTCGCTTTCTCCCCCTCCTCACCTCTGTCCTCTCTCTCCTTCTTTATCAATGGCCCTCATTCATTCCCTCTCACCCTCTGCATGCCTGTGTGCCCCCACCACCAGCTCTCTGCCCACCCATCCTCCCCCTCCCCTCTCCCCTCTCCTCTCTCTCTCTATTCATTCCTGTGATTTTTTCCTGCCTGTACCTTTCCACGGCCTGAACGTCCCCTCCCAGGCAGCAGTTTCCTCAAACCTCCATTCGAGTCCTATCTCTCTCCTCCATCTCTGGCTATGTTTCATTTTGGGGATTTTGGTATTTAGATGTAGATCTAGATGTGGTTATTTCAGGCTTAGGCAATATTCATTAGCATTTAGGGGGAAAAAAACGAATTGGAATCCTTAAATTTTTTTTTTTACAGTTCCAGGTATTTCAGTGTTGGTTAGATATGGATCTTTGCTGCTGCTGCCCCTGTGTAGCACAATGAGGCCTTTAGAGTGGTGAATTTATGTTTTTGACAAATTCATATACTGTACATGAAACCCGCTCCTCATATGTTTGCCAAAATCAGCATATTTTCCTCTTTCTGGTTCATGCTGTATCGTCAGTCCTTCTAATTGCCTTTTATTAGTGCTGCCATTATGCGTCATCTGGGAAAATTACCTTCTAACAGTGAGTAATTGTGCTAAATTGAGCACCTGGGAGTTCACCTATTGCTATATTTAATATCAAAGGGTAAGAAAGCTGCCTTCAAACTCCCAAAAAAAAAGAATTGCTAAGCATTAAAAGCCAAAATTAAACATGTACAGAAGTTAAATGCTGAAAATGAGAGGGAAGAGAACACACACATTGCATCTTTGTTCAGTTTATCAAATATCAAAAGACTTTGGCAAAATATACTGTGTGCTCATATATAAACTGTGTCTCTCTCTCACAGACACACACTGTTATACATCAGTTGGCACGCAAACTTCAGAGCTCGTGAACACTCACCCCACACAGAAAAACACACCCACTTAGGTGTACCCGTGCTGTACCTCCCCCCTCCCACGCTCTGCCCCTTCGTCACCCCTTGTCCTCCCTCCTCCTCCCCTCCTGCCTATTTCGAGGTATGTGGTTAGCTGGGTGTGTTCGGTGGCCAGATTCTAAATCACTGACCCATTCTCTGTATAAATTCCCTTTTTTACCTGGCTCCGCACACCTTCAGCAGCTTCACCGGGCCGAGCGAAGTGTGTATTCATCACACACTCTTTGACCCCACTGTTAGTGCCGAGAGTATCAGTCCACTCCCTTTCTCCGCTTCCTCCCAGGCGAGCGCCTGCTCTGATCTATTTCAGTGTTTAGTGGCTAGCAGGGTGTGTGTGCGTTTGCGGCCCTGCCCAGTAAAATACAGACTTTTCAAGGAAGTCAGCAATATAATATGGCCGCTTTATTGTAATTACAAGGTTCTCCTTTTGGAAATAGCGCACAGAGAGAGCTGCCCAAGAGCTAATGCCATCTCTTGCTATCCTTCTGCAGACGCCCTTGTCTCGGTCTCATCCATTCTTGAAGTCTCCTGTGTTTGCATCAGCCCAGATGTTACCACAGCAGGCAGCTCTATCAGCTGGTTGCTAGTCACCCTTTGACATTACACCCAGTCAAGATTCCAGTGCCGTCTGACTGGATGAGTGTCACCCAGTTCAGTGGGTGGCCATGTCTGATGGACCTTCCCTTTAGGGAAACCTTGTGGTCTCTGGGTATAATATATAACCCTTAAATTACTGCCCAGCAAATTATAAGGCTTTATTAATTCAAATATGGCTGACATTGGAACCTAATTGTGTAATTGAAGGGTTCACATTAACCTGTTACACAGATTTTCTTCTGGAATAGACAAACAGAAGCACCTGCTTTTTGATGTCAAGACATTTTACCACGTCGTAACATTTTAGCAGCCTCACCTCTTGGTAAAGTGGTCACTGCGATGTGCCATAAGTCTGTGTCAGGATGATGAAGTCATGCTGCTGGTGGGGGCATACATGCAATTCCTGTCCTTTGGAATTTGTGGTACCTTCATGATGTGGATGCTCAGCAGATTGTGTGGATTATACTGTTTCTAAGGCAGAGTTCCTTTATGCTGCATTTGGTTAAGGGTGTGGACACTCAGGATGAAACACACTGGATGCTAAAACTGCACTAGACAAGCTTTTGAAACCAAATTCTTCCAGCTTCAATGCTGTAACAGCAGAATAATAATGAGATGTCATAAAGCCACCATATTAAACCAAACTGTGTCATATGGAGACTCAATGAAAATTTCCAATCACTTAAAGTAACAAAAAGTTCATTCGTGAATATATCAAACCGTGTCCCTCCATGTAAAGCTGAACAGGACAGATTTAACATACAATTTTAACAAACCATTAATTTTACTTGGCAAGTGGAATTACAGACACACAGGATCTAAATTAAACTTGTGCCATCAAAAGCATGCTATAAGACGAGGCAGCATTTTACGCCACCCAGGCGCATACTATATGCATATATGTACTATATGTATGTGACCAAGTGTCTGTGGGTACAAGTCTCACAGTCACCCTGTAGTTCACATCACACTACATGGTAATTTTGTGTTTCAAATGTCCAACAGACACTTTTTCTCCCTCCACAGGTCCAGTTTTTGACTTTACTGGTACTTTGTCAAAATGCAAAAAACCTTTTGAATATGTAAAGCTGCAGTGCAAAAAAACAAACATGTATTAAACAGACCCACAGCTATATTGGTTTCTGCAAAGAAAAAGATAAGTAAGAGCATTACTGTGCATCTTTTTAACATCACATGGTTTTTGCTGTGTGTGTGTGTTTGTTTCCTCCAGCTTGATCTACAAATTTCAAACCTTTTGCAGACTGAATCAAGTCATCAAGTCTCATCACCTGCAGGGACGTACAACACGTCAGGATCAGTTTGAGAACAAGTAGGCACCTGCTAAAGCACCTGTTGTCAACCTGCTTTAAGATAGAGACACACACACACACACACAGTTTTCGTTTGGATATCAGAAGACAGAGCAGAGCGATTCAGAATAATTGTCGATTAAAACCGCTTGTGAAAAAGATTTTGTTGAAAAGTGTGGACAATTTATATAATTGAAAATAAAAAAAATAAATAAGTTGATTTACCAAAGACAAATGAATAATTACATAAATTAATCAGATTGATATGTGATAAAAGTCCATAAACCTATACACACACACATGAATTGTTTCTTGACTTTCATGTAATAATGTAACAAACAACAACAGACAAAACACATTTCTTGCAGACCACCACTTCCTGTCGTGTCCCTTTTGAAACCACACAACAAAAGTGGTGATTCCAGTCCTTGAATATGAAACTTCACATTTAAGTCTACATATTGTACATTCACACATGTACAGAGACCAGCACAAACACATACCACAGATGTCTCTTGGGTTGTCTCTTTTTATGTCTTGTGGCATCCACTTTCAGAACACAAGGAGGCCAGAACCAAACAGTCTGTCCTCCAGAAACACTCAATCCACTGTGTCCAGGAAGCCAAAATAAGAACCCAGAGCTGCCACAGTGAGGGAGCGTTTCCTGGACTTTCTCATTTAGTACAACTCCAAATCCAAAAGAGTTGGGACGCTGTGTAAAGCATGAATGAAACAGAATGTGATAACTTGCTAATCTTTTTTCACATATACTGAATTGAAAACAAAAACAATATATTTAATGTTTGACCTAATCAGTTTCATTGATTGTTGTAAATATCTGCTGATTCTGAATTTGATGGCAGCAACATGTTTCAAACCAGTTGGGACAGGAGCAACAAAAGACTGAAAGTTGTGGACTGATTGAAAACACCTGTTTGGATCATTCCACAGGTAAACAGGTTCATTGGTAACAGGTGATAGGATCATGATTGGGTCTGAAAGGTTCATCCTGGAAAGACTCACAAGCGAGGACGGAGAGAGGTTCAACACTTTGTCAGACACATGACCTGCAGTGAAAATAACAGCTTAGTGAGTTTTTACAAAAAGAGAAAAATACTCCCATCTAGGCATTCAGGTACAAGTCTGCCTTTAGACTATTTATCCTCCATTTTATTGTATTAAATACTTCATTATTTAACGTGTAAATCTGCTCTCCTGCTGTTCTGTTCACCCTGTTTGTCCTCCATTTGTTTTTATATTCCATCAAAGAGATCTCTCATGTTTTTTCCTACATCAGAGAACATGATATGCTATATTTTCCCTTTGGTTTCCATATTATAATATATAGGTATAAAAACTGCCCCAGCCCTGTTTCCCTTATGATTCCTGATGGATAATTGCTGGATGCAGCAGCCTAGTTGTTGGTTTCAGAGAATGATCACACAGCGGCCACTCCTTCTCATTCTACATACATCAAAGCTCACCCCTGTAGTTTCTTATGAGAAGGCAGTACAATTTTCTTCTTTTGGCAGCCTTGTATGCAAACCCTCAGACAGTACGTTGCCGCTGAACTGGAGCTAAAACATGACCGTCGTACTTTAAGCGTGTCCCTTTTCTCTTTGTCTGGAATTTAGCATCCAGCAGACATGTGTTCTGGGGAAAGAGATAGTTTAGTGAGGCATCTTATGAGCCCGTGGGTCCAACAAAATCATAGAACATGTCAAAAGAAAGTATAGATGGGACTGACAGAATCCTGGAGAGGATCCACGCTGAGGTTTATGGTCTAGATACAGACTCCTAGTTCAACCAATGTAAAAGATTTAAGCTAGATACTTTAGCAAGATATTATGCCGATATCCTTCAATTTGCATCTTTACATCAACAAATTACAAATGTTCAATGTTTTACTCGAAATTTCCTTCAGGGTAGAAAAAGACCTCAAAACAGCATTTAAGCATAAAACTCAAATGGGCGATTAATGAAACTCTTCTACAGCTCTTTAACATAGAAATCCAAAGTCAGGGAAACCTTAGAATAGTTTTGGCTTTAAATGATGACTGATGACTTAGTTTGACAAAAATACGATTAAACTGTTGTACATTTAATAATATGTCTATGGGAGCAGCTCTGTTTTGCTCTGACTCTATTTGTTATTTCACATTAATGCATATTTTACCACCTGGTTTTACTGCCCTGTTGGATTTTTTGTCTGCCCTACCAGACATGTACTATCCTACTATACTATACTATCACTATCACTACTAATCACTATCACTGCCATACAGCAGCATTGACACAAATGTTTAGTTTTAATGTAAAGTTGCAGCACGTTTGAGTTCAGTCTGCTCTCATAGTTTATCTCATATCTGCACCCTGTGAGGTCCCGTTCTAATTATTCTGAGGTCTGACTTGCAGTTTACTCAGAATAAGTAACCTAAATATGTTATTACACTGATCCCGATTATACTTTTAAAAGGAATTTAATATGTAGCGTGCTTCCATTCTACAGAAAGAAAGTTTGAACACTGATTTAAAATATTTAATACAACGCTGCAAATACTGTAAGAGAGAAGCATTGATTTCAAACATACAAAGCATCTTATTTAAAATCATCTTATATCTTCTTTTAAAATGTTTCAAAATCTCTTTTCACAGTTTACATTTATAAAATATATATTCAACCTTTCAAATGTTAGTTTTAATGTAATTAATGACAGTAATTTAACCTCATAAGTCACCTTGTGTTTGGAGACTCTGTTAGAGTGCTGTTAAAACCCATATCACTTCAAGTCAGAGTAGAGCATTGGCTTAGCAACTTAAATATAAATGAAAAGAAACGCTCTACTAGTTACAAAAGGAATGTTGCTTGCGTTTCATTTCATTTCTACAAAATAAGTAAATGATCTTGCACATGCAGATCTGTGAGGCTCAAATGACTGATATGTTTAACTGAACATGTTGCAAGTCATTTGAACATCCAAACCAAGGCACAGCCGAACTAGGAAATACATTTTCATTGCGTCTAAATCCTTCAGATATATTTGTCATTTTAAGCTTAATTTTGGCAAAAGTGCGAAACAACACTGCAGTGTTGAAACAGATCTCTGTGTCTTCTGCTTACAGGTGTCGCAGATATAATCGTCTGTCTGCGATCAGAATGTTCTATTCTACATATACATTATATTTAATGTAAGGGAATGGAAAGCCATTACATTTTACTGTATTTTTGCCTTGATATTTTTATATTGCTGCTAACCCCTTAAAAGAATGATAGTAAGAGGAGTTATCATGGAAATACCACAGATTGCAAGCACATCCCCCTCCTTATCCCCTCAGAGAATCACAGACATGGAGGGGTGGAGGGTAGTGAGAAAGAGTGAGTGGTGTAGAGCATCAAGGGATAATTATGGTTAATTACTGCTTTCTAGATGTGGAGTCTGCAGTCAAAGAAAGTGACTAACCACGGGCTTTGTGACTGTAGAAACATTTACAAGGCAGCCGACTGCGCTCAGGGGATAACTTTGAAATATAGGAGATGCTATTGGGAGTTTATGACAGGTAGGAATATGAAAGCGACTTTGAAATTATGAAAGGAATGTCTCCTCGAGAAAAGTTGGTTTAAGTTTATGTTCCAGTGGTTTGATATCTTCTCAAAAACTATATTTGGCAAAGAAGCTGGTGTTCAGAAACGCATACAGTACATACACACGGTGGGATGGTGGAATATCACTCATTTGCAAACGAACTGTGTTCAGTGATGGTTTCATAAAGTGAGTCCAGGTATTAATCTCCTTCATACAGTCATGTGTTCACAAAGTGTTGAACCTCTCTCCATCCTCGCTTGTGAACGACTGAGTCTTTCCAGGATGAACCTTTCAGACCCAATCATGATCCTATCACCTGTTACCAATGAACCTGTTTACCTGTGGAAGGATCCAAACAGGTGTTTTTGGATCAGTCCACAACTTTCACAGTCTTTCGATTTTCTACCTTTTTCTCGTCGTCGACAAATCCCAACACCAACAATGAACTGATCCAACTAACATGTACCGCCCTTGTATCAAAAGCCTGATATATCTTGCTTCAGTGTCATTGAAAACTTATTTAAAATGTTTGAGTCACACTGTTGCACTGGGTCACATGTTCCTTTATTATGAAAAACGTGGCCACTGCAGTTTATTTTGAGTCAGTCCCACATGCACCGTCCTGCTGCCTTAAATACTCACTAGTGAACCAAACAAGTCTTAAGCCACAGTTCCTCAGTTACTGTATGAGTTGTCCTGTATAGGTTATGTTACTAAAAATTGCAGTGCTCATCTTTGAAGGGAAGTTTGAGATTATTGAGAGACGAACTTGCATATTATCGGCTTTTGTCTTGATGACGAAGAGAATAACTTTCACTTTATTGATGTCGGGATGCCTTATATGGTTGACTGAAATGTAGATGGCGTTTTAGGAGATTAGTGAGACACATACTAATTTATCTGATATATATATAATAGATATATAGATAGATATAACTTCTAAATATTAAATGCATTTCTAGAGTCAGACCTGGGAGAGGAGCCTGCAGGAGGGCGCATGGTGGATTTGTTTGTACCCTGTTTGGGTTGATAATGAAGAATTAACAGAAGACCATGTGGGTCCATCACCTGCAAGGCCAACTACACCTTATGTTGGTGCATTGCCAGATGGGCAGCAGGTCAAATCGGAGTCTTGACCAGCCTGATGTAAACCTCGGTTTTTGGATTTAGTGGACTGTAAGGCGTCTGAACCACAAGCCACCAGAACAGCTTCAGTGCTCCTTGGTAAAAATTCTTTAAATCTCAAATTCTACTGAAGGTATAGAACACCAAGCTGCCACTATATATATTCTTTTACTTGGTTTTGGTCATTTGGTCACACAAGTTTTGGGACCTAAACATGTTAAGAAAACATAAGATTTTGTCCAAAAGATCCATCAATCCATGCTTATTATTTTGAGCCTAAAATATTCGACCATCATAAAACAAATCAGTTTGTCCATAAAAGCATTTACTCATCTCTCTCTCTTTCCTTGTGCGCCTGAACTGATGCTGCAAAACAGTGCCACGTGGGGCTGACCAATCAGAGCGAGAGGAGCGCTCCCGAGGTTGGGTGAAAGGGGGCGGGGTGAGTCGAGCGGACAGAAGTCTGATTGGCTGTCCCGACGCTCACTCTTCTCTGCAGGCTCAGTGCAGTTTTATCCAGAGTTTACCTGAAGTTGGTTTATGAAACCAGAATTTTAATGCTGCGGATACAAAGACAAGAAAGGAAGTAGGAAGTAGAAAAGGTACAGAGAAAAACTTTACCTGCCCTTCTCACTAAATTAGGGGGGGGAAAGAAAGAGAAAGAAAAAAGATTTTCAGTGAAAACAGATGAAAGAGTCCATTGTTGTGTGGTGAATTATTTGTATGGGCCTATCATTAAAAAGCTTCAGTTCACACTCTCAGACACGTACACGTAGATCTGTGCGCGTCCAGTGCGCAATTACGCACGCCCTCTCTCTCTTTCTCTCCCCCTCTCCATTCTCCATCCTCTCTCTCTCTCTCTCTCTCTCTCTCTCTCTCTCTACCTACACACACACACACACCCGCTGTCATCTTCGTGGGAGTAAGTGTGTAAGTAAAGAAGGGGAGAGGGAAAGAGAGAGAAGAGAGAGAGAGAGCGTGATTCCAGGTCTCTCTCTGCTGCTCTCTCCACTTCGGGTACTTGTACCCAGTCTGACTCAATGGGGCTCTAGCACGAAGGGGTTAAACGTTAAAATAAAAGATATCCATTCACCCCAAACCCCCTTTAGTCTTTTAGGTTTTGTGCATTAACTCAGACAGACATAGGTGTCTCATTAAGGACAGAGAGGTAGAGACGTCTCCAGAGGCGTGCCTTGTTTTTGTCTGTTGCCTCGCAGAAGCTTCAGTCGGGTCCCTCTCGTCGGCTGGCTTTCTGTCAGAGGATAACTTCCACCATATCCTACCTTTACAGCTCAACCAGGCCGGCAAACTACTGCAACACTATGGATACTGGAGCTTGTCCCTTCCGGAAGAAACGGAGACCGTGGCGCATGGACCTCTCATCCTTCGCCTTGGTGGCCGTGGCGCTCGCCGTGTGCCAAACGACCGTGGCTCGGGCAGGTAAGATGGTTTCTCCTATTAATAGTCATGATGTTTATTGTGGACTTTAAACTGCACTTGGACACATAATTTGGTCACCTTTAGCGTTTTTTTTTTCGTTTTAAAGGTGTTAATTCAGCCCTGTCTGCTTGGCTTCCCCGTGCGTAAAAGGCACGCACCTCATCCATTATCGGACCTTTACGCACCTGACGTGCGTCTTTACATTTTCCCCAACAATAACCTCACTGTGTCCACATATGTGAATCTGTTTGAGGTCTTTTTGCGCCCTTACCTGCACATTTAGGAGTAAAGCATCACACATGTGTTTTCTCCTTCTTGAAGTTCACAGAAGTTTGTTGGATTTTTTTTTTTAAAGTCATACGAGAGAAATTTGTGCTCAATAACTGATTTAGGAGAATTTAGAAGAAAAGGTCCATCAACTAAAAACAAACAAAGAAAATAATGACACCAGTGCTGATTTTCTGCGTATTTGTGAATATATTGAAAAAGTGCTTTTTGTTTTCTGGAAGCTGAATCTCTCCAGCCTTAAAGTGGATATTACGCACGGTCCATATCATCCAATGGTCACAGAGAAAAGAGACCTTTAATGCGCTTTTAATCGCTTTTCTCTGCAGGAAAACACACACAGAAGCGTGTTATTCTGTTTCCAATAAAAGTGTTTTATCTCTGAGCATCAGTTCCTCCTTCCCTCTGAGTGCAGCCTGCTGACAGGTGTCATCTCACCAAGTGTTGCCGTTTGCCCCGCAAATATTTCAGACATCCAGGTGCTTTTTAGTCCTTTTGATCAATTTGCCTGATGTTGACTTTTCCTAATTATCTTACTATAAATGTCTACTATTATTATTACGCAGGCCTGTGGCCCCCCATCTGCAGGGGCCAGGGGGTAGGACGGTGCAAAGCTTTAGAGGAGCTTTATGATATTTGTACTAGTATTTTTTTCTGTCCTGAAAGTGAATGTTGGTTTGTGGGTAAACTGGGCTGTAGGCTGCCAGGGCTGTGTGAGTGTTTACCAGCTCAGCCTGTGCACCAGTCCATCCATCACTGCCTCTGCTTGTGCAGGGAGGAGGGATTTCTGCATCAAACCTATGAGAAGTTTGCATTTTTCCTGCTTAGAGCAACAGACTGTTTGTATTAGTTATAACAGTGATAAAGACAAATAGTGCACTCATATAGAGAAGAATGGTTTAGACATCAAGGCTCATTTTTCCCAGTCGATTGTTGTCAGTACTTTTTTACTCCAAGTTTCTTGTAGAGTTCCACAGTAATAGATTACTTCCCCTGAAAGGAATGATCTGTATGCGCTGCAGTTCCTCGACCGACCGCTAGTCGGCTTGAGTTATTTTTAACACAGAGAATCTATTGATTCACCTGAATCCGGATCAGCTCAGACCTGACGAGGAAAAAATGAAATAAAGATAAAAGATCACTTTTAAAAAAGTGCGGTGATACGACTTTAACTAGTGATGTTTGAATATGATATTAACTGTTAGGTATAAATTAACCCTTTAAATGATGAACCTGATGAAACAGTGAATCTGAAGCTGCTTGGAAAGTGATTTTTTTCGGCTGTTGTTATTTATTGTTATTAAAGTAGAAGTGGAGTTTGACAGCTTTTTTTGAACAGAAACATGGAATCTGGTTTATGTTTTGTAGAAACAAGTTCCACCTGACAGATGGATCAATGGATCTTTATTCTCCTTGGATCACTTGCAGGGACCAGAGGGGGTTTGCACCATAAATCGCCCCCCTCCAGTGTATTCTTTGGCCCCGTTTCCAGTTTCAGATTGCGAGAGCCGATTGCACCTTCCCGTCGTCTCCCGTGTGTATTTTGGAGGCGGAAGCCGGAGACATTTCTGCCGTGGATGAATAGGTTATTATGCGGCGGAGCAGCTCGGTCGCGGGGGTTTGGGAGTGAAAGCGTCCAGTGTCTCCGTGTCTGTGTGCGCTTTGTACAGTTCTGTTGGTGCATATGTGTCTGTAAGCTATGGATGTTTTTTCCCAGGTCGGGGTGTGGACGTGTGCGCCATCTATGTGAATGTACCTCTGTGTGCAGGTTGCATTTCTCATCTGCAGGACGCGCACTGAGCCCGGAGCTGTTGGTTTGCTTGTAGAGTTTTTTTTTTCATCATCTGACTCTGTGATAATGTCAAATCAAACACACCTTTTACCTGTGAGCGCGTGTGCACGAAGCGTCCCCCCCTGCGCGCGCTCTCCCTCTGTGCCAAACGGCTCAGTGCGTGCGTCTTTACGCGCGCTCCCGTGGCGCAGCAGATGTTAGTGTAAACTCTGAGAGCGCCCCACCCAGGCAGTGAAAGACCGATTTAGAGAAGAAAGTGGTCAGAAGCTTTCATGTTTATTCTCTCTTCCCTGGGAGAATGAAGAGCAGGGGAAAGGAGGAGGCGCTCATTACGCACAGAGCAGCCGAGAGAGGCATGAAAGCAGAGTTCTGTTCAAAGGAGGAGAAAATCAGAGGGCGATATTTTCTTGACATGGATGTTCCTCAACCTCATTTCAAAGCAGAGCTCCTCAAAGGGCAGTCTGTCTCTGCCTTGGCTAAACATAACCTCTCTCTCTCTCTCTCTCTCTCTCTCTCTCTCTCGGTGAATAGAGCTCCTATATGTGGTGGCAGAGCAGCAGAGTTTGGACACTTCATTTCTGTGACTGTATGGAAGTGTGTGCGGTATTTCAGGCTTCTGCTGATGTGACTCAGTCTGCCAGTTTTAACTGTGTCCCTTTTTTTATTTCCCTCTGCTTTGTCATCATTTTCCCATGAGCGCTTGTGGCTCTGTTGATCCACATCCTCACTCTCTGCTCCTTTGTTTTTTTTAACCATACTTTGTTGTCCAGGATGATATTTCCTGTCGGTTAAATTTGTACTTGCTAGTGTTAGTAAGATGTCATTGTTGCACATATTTCTCATATGCCAGCATCATGACACCAAGATGAAGAGTTATGAGTCAAATCCAGTTAGATTTTCACTTAGTTCAAATTTCCTCTGCAAAATTAAATTTTGCTGATGCAGGTGTATTGGTGAGAATCTTTTGCCCTGAGCTGAGCCTTCCAGGAAGACCTTTCTCTCATTCTGCAGTCAAGATTGACCCCAGTCATAGCTCAACTCAAAAGTTAATCATGTGTAATGTAATGTTGCTGTGTTGGAGGCGGAAAGAGCCTGGGAGGACAGAGTGTCTGGGACACCGAGTTCAGGGCAAAGTGCTCCTCCTCTCAAAGTGGCCTGTTAGCATGTCGTTAACACCCACCAGTGTACAGACTATTAACACAGTGGACAGCTGAATATGTAAATACTGGCACAGCTATGACAGCGTTAAGTTCCATTTACTGATGATTTTAAAATAGGTTAGTTTGAATGGGACCTTATATTGTTTATGTTAGAGTGGGACACTTCTCTGTATAACTCTTATGGAGAAGATGGTTTACTAATCTGAAATCTGTGACTATATGCTTCACCATCGCCGTCGCCATCAGTCACTCAGTGGCCTCGCATCATTTGCTTGGACAGCTGAGACCCAGACTGTGAACAATGAAAATGTGCAAAAGTCAAAGAAATCGATGTGAGATGAACCTGCTCAAAGGGAGTTTTTCCTCATCACTGACGCCAAGTGCTTGCTCATGATGGGAATTGCTGGGTGTCTGTAAATAATATTTTTATGGAGTGCGGTCCAGACCTGCTCTGTATGAAAAGTGCTTGAGATAATTTCTGCCGTGATTTGAGCTGCATAAATTAAACTGAATTGAATGAACACACATACATGTTTTTGAGATGTCTGTTCTAAACCACGGCATCCCCTCAAACTGAGAGCTTGTAAAGCCTTTCTCAGACAAAACCACATTAGCTCTGCAGACTTAAGGGAACATAGTGAGTAAAAGATAGTTCTTCCTTCTTCCTAGGTTTCATAGGTGATGATTTCGTGGTTTGTGTGTGTGTGCATAGTTAGGCGTCATTCCTCCAAGGCATTCTGTTTTAGTAGAAGATGTACAAGGACGGCAGCAGAGTGTGCCAACTTTATAATGACAGACTGTCTGTATAGGATGCTATTCCTAGTCACTGTTATTTTGCTGCTTCGAGGAAGTCAGTGTAGGAGGGTGCGGAGACCAGCTGTGTGTCTTTACATGTACTGTGAATGTACATCTCTTTTCCAGACATCAGTACAGTCTAACCATTTGAGAACAGTTTTAAATGTCAGCGTAAGCAAGTCACTAGCTTAGACTGGGAGGAGTGGAACGTCTTCAATCCATCATATATTAGACGACGGAGTGGGGTTTAAAATGCATAAAATATGCAAAGATGTAATTGATCACAGGAAAATACTTTCGTCTACCTGCAATTTTGTTGACTCTCTGGGACTATTTGAAGTGGCCTAATGCAGTAATCCCAAGCAGACTGGAGTCTATCCCAGGCTGCTATCTTGAGGGAAACACCCTGAAGAAATAACACATGGTTAAAAAGGAAAAATGTGTAATCATTGCATCCTGTAATATAAGTAATGCAAACCTGACTAAGTGCCCTTCTTAGCATTCAGATAGGGATGAATCATTTTAACTATTAAATGCATGAGTGGAATAATGTTGGCAGCTTTAGCAAAAAAAGAACTAAAAATACTTGTAAAGACTGTGGAGTGCTGAAATAAGATCCAGACACATCATAACCTTCCTGCACTCGCTCTGCAGGACCTCCTCACACTTGTTTTTCCAGCTGAATTGCACCTATAAACAGAGTCTATTGGGTAGATTTCTGATGTGGGGATTTCCACACTGAAAAGGTGTTGCTAGAAACCGTGACAGTGATTTCTATGTAACGCTGGCTCAGCACTGTTAAACTTCTCTTTATTATAAGTCTGATTTGTCACCTCTGGCTAGACTCTGAGGGAAATGTAGACGTCACTGTTACTGAACAAGTTTGATTTGATAGAAATGTATTTTTGAACATTACACTGTTCCAAATGTAACTTTGTTTTACTGTGAGGACCAATAGATTGGTGAAATGGAGATCAAGGCTGTTATTCTGGTTACTATCTTTAGACTTTATGAAACATGCCGTAAAACCCTTTTTTTCAAAAGACGTGGTTTTTTTTGCAAATTTCAGAATATCTATAAATAGTGTTTAACCTGAATTAGCACTAGTTTTTAGAGGGCAGATTGTAATTTTTGCCCTGTTTTGCTGTAAAAATGTTCCAGTTTGTGGAACAATTATATTGTCAGCAGTTGAACCTAACTAAAGTTACAGTGACAGTGAAATAGTTTGATGTAACTTGTGTTTCCTTTAAAACTGGTAAATTTAGACATCGTTTTTGGACTGTAAGGTTTGGTAAACTAAGTGCAGTCAGAGCTGAGCTGTGAACTCTTCTCATCGAGCACAGACACATCAGTTGGCCAAAGACAGGTTTCTAATTTGTGCCCATGCTGACTGTCTGTCCCTTGTGATAGTACGTTACAGGGAACCACTGACTGTCTCCTGGTCAGGGCCCCCGTCGTCCCATGGAGGCCTTGTGGTGTCAGTATCCACCCTCAGATCCAAACTGAGACTGTGGCCACCGGCCCTGAAACAACACGAGACTCTAGCACGATACACGTTGGCAGCGTCGGTGCAGCACGCACAGACTGGCACAGACCACATAATGGTACACAGGGGACAGTAGAGGACTTGGGCACATGCTGGCAGCAGCTTCTCAATGGAGGGAATGAAGAAAACCACATAAGTCTGCAGCACAGTAAATGTTGCTGCTGCTCTTTAGTGACGGATAAACCACATGGACTGTACGATTCATTAGTACTGATACTCTGAAAATAGTGCCGATAGAGGCAGGTGTAAAAAGATAAAAGCAGAGAATAAAAATAAAAAAGTTCAAGCTGTGATCTTGTTAGTAGTAAACAAAGTATATTCTGCTCAGGTTCTTTGACGACATGATAAAGTGTTGTACCCAGAATGCAAATTGTTTCTGCTTATCCATTAACGTATAATCAATGTTGCTAAAGTGTTTGTACCCACCTGACGTCTTGGTCACATTTAGGTGTAGGTGCATAGTTTTCTCCTCAGTGCACGATCGTGTTGCACTCAGACAGACTCTTAAAGGCTCATGAATAGATCAGTAATCCTGCTGTCTGCATATGGTGCTTTACTTTGATCATGTTACTCACTTTCTAAGACTTTTTGGCAGCGCAAACATTTCATTTCTCATTGTTAATCAAAATCCCTCTTCAGCCTCAGAGATAACCTGCAGCACAGTTTGCTTTTGAATTGCCTGTGTTGTTACTGAATTATACAACTGACTTTGACTTCCAGTTATATTATAAATTCACATTATGCTGCTCTGGTGTCACTCATCTGCTGCTGTGCTTCTAACATGATTGTCGTCTTGTTCTTTAACTCCTTCAAGTTTTATGTAATCTCATTTGCATCTTACTATTCTCTGATGTTGTTGGGTCAAATCATTGAAGCATTTGTGATGACAGGATCACCACACGTTCATTAATATGCTCCCACTCCATTGGTCTTTTCCCTTTTGGAGCAGCTCACCAGACATTGTCCCATGATTTGACATCTACATGACAATTAACACCCCACTGACAAACCAAACCCTCATTTTATACCACATAAACAATGTAAAGTCTAATAACCCCCTTTTTACAGCATGGGTACTCATAATGGATTTTCTGTCTGCGTACACAAGGCATTATAAATAAATCGTAACTATAGAGCACCATGTTGAAAATTATAACCTGCAGCGGCTCGTACGCCTCGCCATAGTGGTCAGCTGGGTGGATGGGGACACAGCTGGTGATTCAGGAACAACTGGAGTTTAGTTTACACAGAGTTTCAATTTTGAAATTAGTTTTATATTTAACTTTTTTTAATTCACCCTGAAAAAACCTGCCGTCTCTGTTTATTCTTAGAAATGCCAGAAGATTCAGATATTGAGACAGAAAATCAGTGTACAGATGAATTAATGAGTCTGTGTGTATGTGTGTGTGTGTGTGTGTGTGTGTGTTAATCTGTGGTCAATATCTCACGTCCCTCTTGCTCTGCATGTCTAACAATGTGGTCGTTGTGTAAAGGTGAGAGGTGAGGGGTCAACATGTCAGCTGGAGTGTGTGTCTGGTATTTAGCACAACTGTACCAAAAGAGGAAAGGGCACACGTGCACACACACACACACACACACACACACACACACACATGAATTACACAAAGCACCTAAAGCACAAAGCCCTGGAGAGGAAATAAAGGTTTTCTCTGAAGTGAACTTAGAATCACACGGCTGTCACCTTGCAATGGTAATATGGAACTGGGCTGACTAGACGACTGTGTGTGTGTGTGTGTGTGTGTGTGTGTGTGTGTGTGTGTGTGTGTGTGTACATGCAATATGATCATATTTCAACATAGAAACTTCTGCACAATCCTTGGTTATATCACCCAGGATTCTGACTCAGTGCATGCTGGGATAGGCTCCAGCCCAAAGAATAAGTAGGTGTAGATGGTCACAGGAGTCACGCGTTGTCTAATTTTTCATGACGGCTCCATGAGAAACAACAAGTCCTTGAACTTTCTTGACCAGTGATTCTCGTGGTGCTGTGTTGTGTGCCTACAGGTTCTAATCTATGTCCAGCTGCTTCGTGTTCACACAGAAGATGTGTGTGTTCTGTTAGTCAAGACGTTTGTCCTGTTGCCTGACAGAATGTACAGACTCTGTTTAATTAGCGTTACTCCTTAAATAAGCATTAGCATTGTTTATCTCTCACTCCTTTTTGTTTGCATAGCGTGTGGACATGTAAACACCTGTGTGTGTTTGTGTGTGTGTGTGTGTGCGTGTGTGTGTAACATGATGTGGTTCCAGCCCTTCAACAGACTTGGACTGTGCTCAGTTATCAGTGGTGTCTGTCACCAAGTTCATTAAATCTGCTTTAGCATCATCTAGTGGCGGCTGAGGGGAACTACAGTAGTATTGCAGTTCTAGCAGCACACCTCATTTCACAGTGTGACTGCCAACCTGCGTATCACATGTGTTTTCTGACAGTGTGTAACAAGTTGTGGATCTGTGGAGCTGAGTTGGTTGGAGTCTAACACTGATAGGATTGTTTGCGTCATTCAGTGCTCCATTATACACTGAACAGCAAGTCACAATTTTGAGAAGAGTTTTAGTACAGTTTCAGCCATTTAAATGTTACCTCACTGAAAGAAATGACAAGTAGGATGATTAGAATCACAACAGATTGCTTGAGAGATTATTTGAAGTTCAGTTAAATCAAGTCTGTGTTTCTACAGTTCTGAAATTATGGTATATTGTATATATTGTTGTATATATTCACTGATCATTGCTTTTAAACTGCTTTTTCAAACCTGTGTTCAATGGCAAAAAGTTTAGTTTAGCTGTTTACGCTGTTAAAATAAATACTTCAGAAGGATCAGAAGGGAAAGTCCAGGGGGCTGATACAATATTCTGCCCAGTGCTTGAACAATTTTAGAGTTATTATTAATTCAGTTAAGTTTGATCAGCAACATCAGGCAGATGAGTTGTCGTCATCAAGGCGCTGTGTTCATGTTGTTTGCAGCCGGTGCAGCCGTCAGTAGGGATGACTGTACAGGCTACTGTAATTTTTACCTACAGCTCTGGTTGTAACTGCCCTCACGTGCCTGGGAGCCCTGTTTCCTGTCTTAATGACAGCAGTGTAATTGGTCCGCATTTACATCAAAGGCCTGCAGCCATCTGTGAGCGCTTATGGTAAGAAAGACTGATGGAGTGGGGAGAAGGAGAAGAAAGAGAGTAAAGAGAGGGAGTTTGTGCCCCCTGGCTTTCTGTTTTTCTACCTTGTCTGGTTTCATATTGGCCACTTCTCGTCTCACGAGGTGTATTGCTGCAGTTTTCCCTGCCTGGGCTGTGTGAGCGTGCACCTCTGTGGCCCTGTGTGTTATTTTTGTGGGTGTGTTTTTGTCGTGGTTGTGGTCCTCCAGGCAGGAAGGGCCCCGGCTGCAGATGTGAGCTGGGCAGGCAGCGGGGAACAGAGCGGCACATTGTACTGGGTGTACTGGGGGAGCTCGGGCTGCAATCTGATCCAGTATCCTGCCATCACAGAACCACGCTGTCTACTGTCACTGCCTGACCCCCAAAACACACACACACACACACACACACACACACACACACACACACACACACACACACACACAGTCCACCTCTGCCTGAACCTCCTTCATCCTCTCGTTGCCCTCCCTCCTTTCCTCCCTCTACCTCTTTCTCATTCCCAGCATTCCTGTGCAGATCTGCAAAACTCTTGAAAAATGTGGCAAAAAAATGCCTCTCAGCTCTTGAACAGTTTGAAAAGTTTGGAAATTGCACACAAGTCAGAAGCTTCATCATCATTCATTTTTAATATTGTAAAGTTTTATGAACTAACTTGCTTATGAAAACCTCCAGTCGAGACTGTGACGTCCGGAAAAAAAGCACAGAATTTTAAACCATAAAAAAGTAAATAAATTTCCATTATCCCTTTGCTCTCTCTCTTTATCCTCCTCTGTGTGGCTTCATGTCTGTTTTGACCTGTCTCACTTTTTGTCTTTCACTAACTAATCTCCATTCTGATCATTTTCGCCATCAGGCTGCTGTTTTTAGGGAAGTTTCTGTTTTGGATGGTTAATGTAGCATCGCCTCTCAATCTGACTCTCGCTCTCCCTCCGTACACACACATCCATCTCTTTCTCCCTCCTTCCTCACTCCATCTCTTCCTCTGTCTCCACCTACTCTTCCTCTTTCTCTCCCCGGTGTAGAGTGACGTTTATGGACTGTGGTCTAGACACCCTCAGGCAATATTAACGCACCATTTGTTCTGTCTGAATAAATATTACCATCTGTGGGCCTGTTTGAATAGATGTTAACTCTGAGACACTGGGTGTCACCTAAACACAAGCACCACTGATGGGATCAGTGTGATTTTAGGACAAACACAAGTAAACTTCACATTAGAGGTTAATACAAAGAGGCATAAGTGGCTGCACATTAAGATGGCTTTAAAATGAAATGTTGTATTGTTGTCAGATTCATAACACATTCGTGCAGTCATGATTTATGTTTTATTCTAAAGTTATGTTATATTATAAAGTGATAGGAGTCTTTTACTGTGGCTCTACGTGTGTGCACATGCTCCAACTTTTATTTCAATCCTGATGGAGTTGATGTTGTTTTTGATTTTTGAACACTTACACCAAATTTTTGAGTTTATTTAACATTACCTTTATACCAAGTGTTTCCTGGTGTATTGCTGACACGCTGGTGTTGAATAAGAGTTAAGAGCAGTGTGTACTAAACCATAAGGTCACATGTTTAGCAGTTGTGGTCCAAGTGGTGATGGACTCCCTCATTGTCTTACAGTTAGTGTCGTGCTGTTATATGCTCTGTTCCACTGTTCAAACATGCTGAGGTGTAAATATGATGCTTATTAAATGAGTTTATTTATGTGACTATTGAATGAAAACTGAAAACAAACATGTAAGTTCATAGGCAGCGTCACAGGAGCGCTCGGTTGTTTTCTTTTCATCAGCGCTGTAGCTTTCACACGAGCAAAGCATCACTGCCACCATAAGTTTATTATGAGAAATGCCACAGCAGGGCTGGCTGCAAATGAATTTAATTGGCTGTTAACAGCAAAGTTAGCTCTCTGGCACACCTCAAACACAGGAAGGCTAGCCAAGACTGAGGGAGTATAACTGGCTTCAGGAAAATATTGTTGAAAACTTGAACTTTATAGCTGCGTCACTTCAAAACCATAGAGTCCATCCAGATGGTGTAACTGTCTAAGATTGACTTTATAATTACATTTGATTTGAGTTCTCAGACTGCAGAATATTCAATAAAGTGTGTGAAAGCCTCCTGCTTTGAAAACTTTGCAGAATTAGTGTGAGGCGTTCCATCTTGAATCAGACAGCAGCGTACACAGCCACTCGGCATCTTGGGAGAAGGGACATCAAGAATGTGTAACATGCAGAGGTGTTTTAATGGTGAACTAACAAAAATCAGCATTTCACTAGAAATACACTAAACTGCATAACCAGTTATTTCAGTAAGCTTGATTTGGACATGTATAAAGCGACACACAGTAAGACTGAGCTTAACCTTTGACCTCTGTCACAGATAGTGTTCCTATAGGAATCGAAGGCGTGCTGCTTTTTAAAAAAGAATCCATTATCCTAACCACTGCATTTACCAGAATACTGTTCTGTAACAAGACAGTACAAGTCAACCCACGTGAGTAATTAGACATCCGCCCTTTCTTAAGATTCAAGGCCCACTGTGATGAAATACGTGCTGACATGAATGTCAAACTAACTATAAGTTATGTTTAAAATGATCTGTTTCCAAAACAGTAAGACTGTAGAGAATATAGAGAAAACATTGAGCGATGAACATCAGGTAGTACTTTTTTTTTCAGAATAGAAAAACTGTGACTTTGATTTTCCCTCTGCCTCTGTAATATTGCCACTTTTAATTTCCATCTGCTGTTTAGTAGCTCATGTAGAGAAATTAATTATAACACTAGAAACATGGTTGCTCTCATCCAAACTGTCTCACAGTGCAGTATTTATTGTAGCATGGGTGGTCATAAAGAAATTCAGACCCCGAATTCCAGAAGTTAGAACCATATTTTCAGACTGAAATGCACAGACTGACACAGTGCCTTCGAGCAATGTGAGAAAGCCAACAAGGTAAACCACGGTGGAGAAACAGACTGGTTGACCTCAGCGTGTGAAAGTGGAGGCAGGATGTGAGACTGGTTGGTCGTGTTTGTGTGCTGTTAGGGTGCACACTGCATATCTGGAGTGTGTGTGTGTGTGTGTGTGTGTGTGTGTGTGTGTGTGTGTGTGTGTGTATAACAGAATTTTTGCGTGTTTGTGTTCGTCAGGTGAAACTGTGAAATGCTTGTGTATCCTCAAACAAATATCCATTTGACTCAGCACTATCACATCAACAGCCACTTGTTTCAGTAGCTCGATAAATGTGAGCAGAATAGAGGGCACTGTCTCCGCTCTGATTTACACTGAGCTGTACTGTACCTGCCCGCACTGGTTCATATACGTGGCTTGGACTGTGGCCCATTCGCTCTGACACAGTGCTTCCTTTCTTACATTATACCTAAATGTACAGTGGTAGTCATTGTGGACGTCCTCTGTACCTGCTCTTATATTGCTTTAAAGCCTTTTTGATCTTCCTCAGTGGAAATGGACTCTATTTTGTATTTAGCAACATTGCAGAAACATAGAAGTGAGCTGAATTTCTACATACCCTGTAGGATGATGGGCCCTGTTGGAGAAATAAACTGCTGTAAATAGAGTTATTTATCTGTTTTACAAATATATGTGCACTGGTGTCTGTACGACTCATAGAGCTGCAGTACAGATTTATTTCCTTCAATGCAGACATCACAGATTTGCTGTGTGTAAACCTCTGCATCCACAGAAAGCAGGAGGTAGATGTTATATCTTTGGTTTCCATTGTTTGAAAGCATCACAGACCAGCTGGATTAGTGATGAGTGTGTAATTTACTGATGTAACATTAGAGGATTTCTGGGGATTAAAGTTTCATTTTGGCCTTTCACTTGTTTACTCATTGAATTTAGCTGCTGTGCCACACACAGGACAAACATTCTAATGAGTTGCTGGTTAAAAGATGAAATGACAGCTTCCTTCTCTTGCTTCTCTTCCTCAGACCCAGTGGATGTGTTGCGGGCTCTGCAGGTTCCCTCTCTCCCCGAGGGCGTGAAGAAAGTCCCCGGCTTCTGCACGTCCCGTCGCTCCAGCAGCCCCGATCATGCTTACCGCATCACCAAGAAGGCCCAGATCTCTGCCCCCACCAAGCAGCTCTTCTCAGGTAGGCCTCACCTGGACATCTCCTTGTTTCAGTGTTTGGAGAGACTGCTGAGAGTAGTGCTCCTCATGATGACAAAACTGAACCATCCTAGTTTAACCAATCTCATCATAAATTTGGTTTTCAAAAGAGTTTTACATTAAAGCAACCGGGGTTTTATCTGGCTGTTGTTTTTGTTTACTCTTTAATATTTAAATGTTGATGTCCAATATGAATGTGAATATTTGAGGATACTATACTGAAGGAAAAACAGTGAGTGAAATGTAATCACATGCTGTGATTATATCTTGGTGCTTCCATGGCAATGTATTTTTTTTCCCAAGTAAAAAGCAGGTCTGATAGTATTTGTATTTTAGTTTTAAAGTTCTTTGAATTCAATAAAAATATTTGTGTATGTATGTATTTTCACTTTTAGCTGCACAATACAGTATTTATATTGTAAATGTGCTTCATCTATGTGTTTTGCAAAAGGTTTTTAGAATTACCCAGTGGAAGATACTGATACTAATACTTCTAATTATCTTGCAGATGTTTCTTAAAATCAGTGGCTACTTGCTAAGCTAAATGTCACTGATAACAAAGTGGACTGAGCCATGGGTCAAAATTCAACAAACCTTTAATGAATAGATGACAAATTAAATGTGAACTAGTTAGCTGTTAATCAAATGATTCCTGAGCTCATGAATAACTCAACCAAATGCAGTGGAACAGTCTATTAATATCTACAATATTTTAAACATAGCTCTATACATCAAGTTTCCGTATCTATTTGTCTCTGTATCTACCAAGACAATTTGCTCAGGAAAGAGGAAGAGAAAAGAAACAAATCTGAAGAACAGTACACATTGAGTTGGGTTTAATATTTAACATATATGCAATGAATTCCAGAGTGCAGAAACTTAAAACTCAAATTACAGTTTGCCATATATGCTTGGATGTATTTTAAACTGAGCTCTGTGGAGTTAAGTGAGGCTTTTGTGCCCTGTGCTGGATTGCTCACGGATATAAAGTATAATTATGTGTTGCAGTGCAGGAGCTCAGTTAAACTGTGTGGGAGAACCAAAACAAATTAACTTTAGTATACTGTCTGACACCCTGGAGTCAGGAGAGAAAAGAGAAAGTAGCACTTATGTGGTTGCAAAGAAATCCTCAGAAAAAAAAATGCAAAGCTGATTTTCAACCTACTTTCTGAGGTTCCTTCTCCAACTCTGCCCACCTGTTATTATGTGTCCTCATCGTCTATGCCAGCTTCACATGGGACTTTATTCTGATATTTCACAATCACTTGATCCTGACAGATCTCTTGAACCTTAATCTCTTAAAGCATTTTCACATTTTCTCCTCTACCTGTCACCTTGCTCTGTCTCCATTCTTGTCTCTTCCTTCCTCAGCCACCACGTGTTCATCTGCTCAAGACCTTTTCCTGTTGCCTTCTCTTTCTTCACCTTCCTCTCTGCTCTTTTCTATGACAAATAAATGCTCAGGGGCGAGGTCCAAGTCAGTCTACACACCTTCCTCCTGTGAACTTGCAGTCAGTAATGACCCATGTCTAGCAATGACCCATGCTCATGACCCTTTTCTTTTTCCTTGTCTCTCTCCTCCCGTCCCTCCCTTCCCTCATCAATAGGTCGATTCCCGGAGAACTTCTCCATCATGGCTCTGGTTAAGGCCCAGGCTGGTCTCCAGGCCTTCCTCCTCTCCATCTACAGTGAGCAGGGCATCCAGCAGCTGGGCATTGAAATGGGACGCTCCCCTGTGTTCCTGTACGAGGACCAGAACGGCAAGCCAGCCCCTGAGGACTACCCACTGTTCAAAGGCGTCAACCTGGCTGATGGCAAGTCAGTAACCAGCGACTACCAGTTTGTGACTGGTTGAGATGACACGATTGGGGTCATGTGGGTGTGAGGGGTTGGGAATAAAATGTGTGCAAGTGTTGGTCGTAAGGTCCTGTATGTAATTTGAGGGGTTGGTTTGATATCTATTTAGTCAGTCCTGTAGTCACATTACACATTTACTCGCCTTCGATTCCTCCTCCTTGTCTCTAGGTGGCATCGCATCGCTTTCTCTGTTTCAAAGAAAAACGTGACTCTGCTGCTGGACTGCAAGAAGAAGATGACCCGTGCCCTGCCCCGCGGCAACAACGCAGAGGTTGACACCAATGGTATCACAGTGTTCGGAGCCCGTCTGCTTGATGAGGAGGTTTTCCAGGTGAGGACCAGAATAACTGACAGGAGACAAACCGCTACTGCTGTAGCAGCCTGCAGCTACAAAGTTTAACAGGCAAATCATACATTTGTTGGTGCTTTGGTATGGCCTTTACATTTTTGGGTCAATTAACATAGTAGCAAATTCGAGTGAGACACATTAATACTTTACATATTTTGGAAATTTCCAGTGAGCCCCATAACAGATAATGCATCTGTACAGGTTTTTGTTGATCTGTTTTTTCTCTTCTTCATAGGGAGACATCCAGCAACTGCTGATCGCCTCCAACCCCCAGGCTGCCTATGACTTCTGTGAACACTACAGCCCTGACTGTGACTCCCCACTGCCCAAGACCCAGTCTCAGGACCCCAACACATACGTGAGTAACACCACCTTAACACGAGTTCATACACAGACGTATGAAATCAACATTGTCCTTCACGCATTTGAAGTTCAGTAAACAAGCAGCCTTCTCAGTGAATGATTATCTTGAAAACCTTCCCACAGGGTGCAGTAACCAGCCTTTATATTTCACTCTCTCTGTTGTTCACACAAAATGAATACACACACAAATCCCATAGCACTTATGAGACTTCTGAGTAGCATCTATTACAGAGCAGATATCCTCAGACTGTCAGCACTATGTTAATGCAACTCATTCATGAAATTGTAGGTTCATCTGTAGCTCCAGCAAAGCAGGCCCAAACAGAACCTGTGGACTTTACTTTCCTTTTCTGCTGCACTTTTTAAAAGATGATTTACTTGACAGAAAACTTTTCAAATATTCACAGCATCTGAATAAGAATCTGAATCATTGTTTTTTCTTGACCTGAATTAACAACATCATGAGATCTATCTAATAGATACTTCTGGGTCAGTTAAGTTTTTTTTACATTTAAAAGAATACTCTCTCATCTAGTGAGCTGGCACTGTGAGCCACTGTTGTCTTTCAGGAAAAGGTCCTTCAAATTCCTTCTCCTGGAGTTTGCATGTTCTTCCCATGTTTGCTTTAAGTTCCTCATGATGTACCCGTTTCCTCTTACAGGGGGGGTCATAAAATCAACTCATTTCAAAAGACTGAAGAAATTCAGTCTATGAGAATATGATTTGTGTTAGGATTTAGCACAATTTGTCTGAAAAGGAAAGAAACGTCCTCAGGTTCAGTTTGGGTCGTCATCAAAGTGCTGCTCTCCCTCTCTGTCTTCCTCACGCATCCCCGTCATCAGCAACAGTTTGTATCCATCCACTTTCCTCCTCACCTCCTCGGTCTGTGTGTCCCTGGTGTCACTAAACAAAAGCAGAGACATTGTCATATCATACCTTTCCATGACTACACATCTAAGAACACATTTCCATCATTTTGTGCCCTCTGCGTTGGAGAAACATAAGCTTTGAATTGTTATAGAAGTGGATTAGTTGTCACTTTTTTCTGTTCTGCTGCCGTGGAACACAGAAAGGTAGGGGAAAGAGGATGATACAAGCCAACATCAATGTCTTTGCCCATTTTGTTCCACTGGATTGAAAGAAAGAGAACTTCAGAACATAAATCGTGCAAATGAAGTTAAATTCTGATTGGATCTAAGGATTTGGCATGAAGATGGCTTAAGGTGGAGCCTCTTTGCTTACTGAGACTGGTTGTGCACATTACATACATTATAAGCTTTGCAAGATCCCCCTCATTCTTTTTCTCTCAAAAACACACTGACACTCGTGAGCTGACAGTTCCTTGACACCAGCTGCGTCACAGAGCTAAAGTAGCGACTGATTTTCATCTGCATTCATCCATCCAAAGTACATGACCTGTGTGTTATACGCATGCATGCCGGATCAGTCAATACAAATTGTATCAGTCACTGGACGGAGCTCCAACACTTTGCGTCCCAAACCCTGTCATGTTGATGCTGTTGAAATGACTGCTTTCTGAATGAATATAAATCGTGTGGTTTTATTCATTGGCTTCACCCATTTCCTTATTTGTTGCTGTTTTCTCATTCATCAAGGTCGACTGTGTTTGGACATTTTTAATATCAACGCCTTTTAACCAGCAACACAGACTCCTTCTGATGAATGGAAAAATAAAAGCTTTGCATTTTTGTTATAATCTCCTTTGCTGTCTCTCGCTCTCTGTCACCATGTTTTATTTTTTCCTCTCTTGCTGCTTCACCCCACATTCCCCCATTTTCTTCTTTACCTTTCTTTATCCCTCTCTGTCTCCGCAACCCCCTCTTCATGCATTCCTCTCCTTCCATTCCTCTCACTTTCACCTTCCTCCCCGCTGCCAACCTATCCCTCCCTCCATCCTTCCCATCTTTCAATCTTTCCATCCCCCCATCTCTCTCAGTACTTTGATGAGGAGCAGGATGACCATGAATACCCCTATTATTATGAGGAATCAACAGGCGTTCCCTCCTCCTCTGCGTCCCCCTCTCCCCAACCTGGGGCCCCCAGTCAACAGGTAAAGAGGGAGCAAGAGAGACGGAAAACACAAGCAGGGTTTGTGGAAGGGAAGGAGAATGAGAGAGAGAGGTATCAAAGCAATAACAGTTAATTTCATAATATACATTTGGCTTTGCAAAATATTTGTGAATCATCACATTTTAAATTTCCTAAAATATTTATTTGAAAATCTACATTTTCACTTTTAGTATTCCATGTGCCTCTCTCATCCCTCATCACTCCATACCTCCTTTGTTTTATTCACATTTCACCTTTTCTTTAATCCACGTTGACCCCTCACACATCCGTTTCCACCATCTCCGTCACACAGGAATACCTTTGCTCCTTATGACGTTTTTGTCCTCATGTCATTTACATGTTGTCATATATGTATGTGTGTTCAGATGTGGCCATGTGGGGGCACTGGGGTGGTTTAGGTGCGGCTGTGTTGTTATACACACATGAACACTTTTTCTCAAAAGAGCACTCAGTTCACCGATCTTCACTCCTTCTTCACACATCCTGTTCCACCCCAAAAAGAAAAGTTTCATCACAATCTCTGACAGCCTCAAGGATGTCCATAAAGAATGAAATGTCAGTCATGCCATGAAAAAAGCAAATAGGCTGTAACAATCTGTTGTTCAGATTTTTTGAGACTGTTGAGAAACGTTGTTTAACGTCATCTCTGATTTCAATTTGTGCATCATCTGACATTACTTTATCAAGCCAGTGGACGACGTGATGACTGGGTGTTTTGTCTTTTATGGCAAACTGAGTAAATGCAAACACAAGTTAGCAGAGGGAACGCACACGAATCTGCCAGAGTAGCCTTTACTTAAACTGATCTTGGTCAGATAGTCTTTGTAAATAAGTTTTGTTTTAATTTATGTTGCGGGCGTCGAGCTGATAATCACAGAATAGCATAATTAAATTGACTCTGAAATGCTTTCCTGTGATTGTTTGAATCTTCTGCCACCAGTTGTCTTTTATGATAAACCCCATAATTTGGCTTCACAGCTGGTCACAAAAACACACAAAAAACAAAACATAAGTTGCAGTACTATCTGACCAGGGCATGTGTCTGTATTGTCTTGTTTCTTGCATGATTTCATAATTTTCTTGGAGGATGTCACCGCATGCACCTATGCACTGATGCATCATTAGTTTCCATCCCAGTTTTCCAGTTAACATGGGAATATCACTGCACATGTTTTGGTCTTGTTGTATGTATTCATGGTTGTACATTTAACCTCTGTATGGCATACATGACATACATGAATGCCACAGTCTGTCTCCTTTAAGTCTGTTTGTGTTCTGTGTTGCATATTTGAGGACTTTATATTCACCATGATGGCCTGTTTTTCCTTTACACTATATAATTTGGGTGAAATTTTTGTCAATTTTTTTACAATGTTAATTTGCATGTATTTTCATTATAGCAGCATGAGGAGTAAGAATTAATCACGTACTGTTGTTTTCATTTTGTGGTTTTATGTGACTGACATCTATTTGCATGCTAGCCTGGCCTCCAAGCTCCTTCTCTTGCATGGCTTAACAGTAGTAACCTTCTCTGTCTTGCAGTTGGATTCTTCAGTGCATTATAAACTGTGTGTGTGCGTGTGTGTGTGTGTGTGTGTGTGTGTGTGTGTGTGTTTCAGCACCAGCTTTACCTGACCAGTCACACCCTCAGTGCCTCTGCCAAACCACAGACTCCAGTTCATATTAGCACAAAGATGCTGCTTTGTCATTTAATATTGGGAATGGCATTACTGGAGAGATCAGCAACATGAAAAACAATTAAAAAAACAGTTTGACATGAAATTTCTGAAAATGTGGATTTTGAATTTGTTTAAGTACTGGTACCTTTTCAGTGGTATTCTTGCTCACAGTACTGTTTTAAAACTTGTGTTAGTCCTCTGCTGTATCCAGTAATGCCTGTACAGTCTCAGTAAATCATCCAAGCCTTGGCCATCTTTATGTCATTGTTTCTCAAAACATCCACTCTTGTCTTTCTCTCTCCTTCTGTCCATCCCTTGTTTGTGCTTTTCATCCCCCTCCCAACCCGTCCATGTATCATTGTCTTCCTCCACTTTCTCTCCCTGTCTTTGTCAATATGCACTTTTACATACTAAACAACATCTCAACCAAACAATAATCACGGATATTAGAAGAAGGCTCTCGATGGAAAAGCAGCCCCCACTAAATCCACCTTTGTCAAAGAGAAACCCACTCCAGCTAAGCCGGCCAAGTCTGGATCATACAGACTTGTAGTCAAGGCGCCTATGCCCACCAAAGCGCCCAAGTCTACCACAGCCAAGCCATCCAAAGCAAAGCCCACTGCAGTCGAGATCCTGTTGTCCAAGTTTAAACCAACAGCAGCAGCTAAATCTAAGCCCACAGCTGCCCCAGCTAAGAACGGCAACGGTAAAACAGCTGCAGAGAAGAAAGCAAATGGTGCCGCTAAAGCCAACAACAATGGCAAAGCTACAGCTGATGCCAAGCCTACAGCTCAGGCCAAAGTGAATGGAAACAGCAATGGCAAGGTTGTAGCTGAGAAGAAAGTCAATGGTAACGGAAATGGAAAATCCTCAGCAGAAAAGAAAGCCAATGGAAATGGAAAAGTCACTGTTGTGTCTAAAACTTATGGAAACAGCAATGGCAAAGCTACAGTAGAGAAGAAAGCCACTGGAAAAACTACCATCGAGGTTAAAGAGATCAAAGTCAAAGTTAATGGCAAAGCTGAGAATAAAGTCAATGGTGAGGCTAAGGCTAATGGCAATGGCAAAGTTATTACTGTGGTAGAAAAGAAAGTCGTTAGCAATGGTGCTGCAAATCAGGCAAAAATTGAAACCACTACAAAAGCAAAGACTGAGAAAGTTGTTAAAGTAGAAAAGATAGAAAAGACTGTGGTGAGTGCAGCTAAATCAGCTGCCAAAATAGAAGCTACTAAAGCACCTAAACCCACAAAGGCATCGAAACCTGAACCTACAAAAATGGCAAAGGCTGTGGCCACCAAAGCCCCGGCAGCAAAAACTCAAGTAAAGGCAGAGGTCAAAGAGGTCAGCAAAGTTAAGACTGTGGTCACCAAAGTCCCTCTGGTGAAATCAACGGTGAGCAAAGTAGTGAAGACTGTCGTTGAAAAGGTTTCCATCCCGAAGAAAGTAGCTCCAACGTCTGCCCCTGTCCGGCCCACTCCACCCAGACCCACGAAATCCAAGATGGTGGTGGACATTAATGTCAAATCCCAGCACAAACCTTTCCCACCCTTTGGCAAGACTGCGCTGAGTGGAACTGCAGTCCCAGCGAAGAAAATTACCAACGGTTATCAACAGGTACAACAGGAGGGCCCGTGTTTGGGTCGGAATGGCCAGAGTGGTATGTCCCATCTGTCCTTCCTGGTTGCCAGATCTTTCCACCATCCGGGGACTGCAACAAACTTTTTGTGAAACCATTGTTGGGGTCATAAGATAAGTGGCAGTACAAGTTTTGAGGTAAATCCTTGATGGTGGAATCTGGTCTTCAGAATGGAAGTTGGTTCATACCTAGCTGGGCACCTTCTCCTCTGTTCATATATCATATGATCTTCATGATCACCCAACTTCTCCATATGATATGATACAGCGGTGCACACTGAAGCATGGCTAATTGTACAGTTTCATTGTTCTTTACTTCACTTCATGTTCCTACCTTCAAGCTACTGAAACTGGATCTCAGACCCTGAATACACTCCAGCACTCCGTCTCTTTCTTTTTGGGGGAAACCATTAACGTACCAGTCAGATGAATGAGCATGGATTGCTATGGCACAAAAACTAAACCTGAGAAAACACAAATACTGTCACGTTCTATACACAAGCAACACAACAAAACTCTCCTGTCACTCTGTCGTTCTCTCTCTCTGTTTGTTTTTTTGGGTTTTTTTTGAAGTACCTGTGTTTTCTCTCTGACACTGTTTCCCTGTCTCTGGATATATTTTGTATCAAATATGAGTAAAGCAGCCTCACAGAAACTACAACGCAAGCTTTAAGTGTGCTTTCAGTAGACATTCAACTCAATTCAGTGTGTAGTCTGTTATGAAGCTGATGAGACAGTGTGAGGTTCTTGGTCATTAATGGGTCCTGGAAAATTCATAGCATGCGTTGACTGTTACATTGAAGTAACTGATCATGTTCTGTGAGGCTGTTGATTGGGTTGTCTCTCTGTTTTCTGGTCTTGGGTGAAACTAGACATCCCAAAGCATCATGTGATGATGTTTTCATCTTAAGGGATGGATAGAAGCTCTCAGTCCTACTTCCAATAAGAGCAGACTTCACCCTTTCATGAATCTTGGCTTTGTGAGCTTAAAAAAGCAAAAATTGTTTGACAATACAATAAAAAGAAATCTCAGTAAAGTCGTCTCAATGACTCCCTAAATGTTGCGAATGACAACATTTATAGTCGTTGAGATTCTCAAACTACCTGAAATTTCTTTTTTCAAATGGATCTTTACAGCTTTAAAAATGTGAGTTGCCTGTAAAAAAAATTTCTTTGGCAATCACAATTTTATGATGTGTTCCATTTTCTTCTTTTAACTCATCATCACTTACAAGCAGACTTTGAACTAACCACGCTCTTCCAATCAAATCTGCTTACCTCCTCCCTGCTCCCCAATTCCTGTCACCTTGACCGATCAGGATGTAGACACTGAATATTCCGAGGCTGGCCACACCCCGACAGAGACCGATTATTACTATGAGGAGACGGTCCCACTGCCAGACGGTGAGGTGACTGGACAAGAAGAGGTCCCAGTACAGGTAAAAAGAAAATTACACACCGATCAGCGTCACAGACCAAGAAGATGCAGTAGTCAATGAAGACTGACAGAATAGATAAACCTTAGAAAGAACACGTGTACATATAAATCTCAGAAGGTAGCGATTAGCACAAAACAAGAATGAATCATCACCTTAATACAAAAGACTTCCATCACCAAAGGAAGCAGACGAGTAATACCTGTGTGGTGGTGAGCCCAGTCTTTGTAGTTTCACCAAGTAGTTAAATATCTGTGTCTCTCTTTGCACTTCTCTAACCACACATCAGTGTTTTGTTGGCACCGGTGCCACATGACAAGACGTAAAAGAAAAGCTTTTTCAAAAGAGAATGCACCACATTCATCTGCTTGTATCATCAAACATTTTTATGTGGCTCCCCTTTTCTCTAACAACAAGATCCCTGTTTTGTTCTCATCTCAAGGTCCTTGGTTGATCAGGTTTTGATCTTGACACGATAACAAAAATCTTGTGAAAAAGGGATCCGCATAGGAATATTTGATGTGCAGTTTTAACCAAAGGCAGATGAATATTATGTGTTCTTGTTTGAGTTAAAACATCTAACTTAACTGGAGAGTACAGTAGTTTCTGTGGCTTAATTTACAGCCACAAACTATCAGAATTTGAGAGGCTTCTCACAGTTCTGATCTGTTTCTCACAGTTCACTGATTGTGACAATAATTAATATTGTCATCATTACCATGTTATTAGCTGACTTTGATGACGGTTTGTTTTTTCATGTTGATGCTGAGGATGTTTATGCTGCTGCTCTGAAGAAAAATGTGTCTGTTCTATATGGTATTTCATATTCTAGGAACATATATACACATTATATTATCAACAGCGTGTTGTGACTGTTCTTCTCATGTATTCACTTTTTCAATGATTACTTTTTTATATGTACATAACAGTACAGCATAATTCCACTGGATTCATATTTGTTTTTGAAACACCCATGGTAAGTAAAATAGAAAATAACATAGTTTTTGCTTTGCATAGCTGAGCACATAGCAGCAGCGTGTTTTCTCAAAGTGCTTCATATCAGCTCTGTGTGTTTCCAGACAATGCAAACATGACCTTGACATTAAAAGTGTTGTTTTCTCTCTCTTATTTTAAACCAAACTTACAATGTCAGAATATGTTTAGGCAAATTTGGTGAAATCATATGGTTACAGGTCATCACACACAAGCTGATGAGGTTATGCTTTGGTGGAAACACGTACTGAAGATTTAAGGTCACAGAATAAACCTGCTAATCCATAATTCACCTGACCAAACCAGACTGAAGTTACAGCATTAGGGACTAATAGAGTCTGAGTCTGCCAGATGTCTTTTTGTTCTCTGTCCCTATGTCACTGTTTATTTGCAAGAGGTAAGACTCACTTCTTTCTATATATGCCCCCCTCCTCCACTCCCCCTGCTCTTTCATTCTGTGCTTCTCTTTCCTTCACTAACATTTCCCCATCACACACACCTCACCCTCCTCTTCTCACTGTTCCTTCTTCCTCTTGCATCTTCATCTTCATTTTCCTTGATTCATCCTCTCGTGCCCCTCTATCTATCTATCCCGTTGCGGCTCTGTTAAACCCAACCCAGCCCCAGGTGGAGCCAGTATTGGTGGGAGAGGAGGTAGATGCCACCAAGGCAGGCGGTGTGGGCGAGGAGGCCTTCACCGAGGAGTATGTGACTGGGGACGTGGGCCTTAAGGAATACGACTATTCCTACAGGGACTACAATGAGCCATTAGTGGAGACTGGAGAGGTCGATGCCAACATGGGCCCCGCCCTGTCCGCTGTGACAGACGAGGGAGGCGTAAGTCCTTTTGCTTCACAGGCAAAAAAACAAAAAACAAAATCAGTTTCAACCAACTTTGAATCCTAGTCTTTGTCAGGTTGTATTCAGTGTCCTCGCAAATGACTTGTTTGAGCTTGCTGTCTCTAAGGCCATCATGGAGAGACATAATTTATTTCCATGTGTTGTTTTTCCACTCTGGAACCTGTTGACCTTCTTACCCATGATGACCAATTCAAAGTAGTCACCATGTAAGTAAGGTCTATTTGCAAATTTTATGCCAGGCAAGCTCAATCAGTCACAGAGAGACCTGTATTTGAATACATTTCAAATACTGTAAGGACCAAGATGTAGGTTGAAATGGGTTTTATTCTATACGGTGTATAGTGAGACACTCAGGACCCCAGGAAGAATAGCTGTGACCATGCTGGAAGCTACTGGGGATCCTAATGAACATAGACAATAACTTGAGCTATTGCATACACTGGTTAAAGAGGCATTTGGAAGTCATCTTTTGTCTTGAATGCTATTTATCTCTGTGTATGGCTTCATGTAGAGCCGCTAAGCCCAGATGATTCTCTGTATGTATGAAAAAAAATCTACAACATTCTGGAGAACTATTGAATCATCGGTATTTGGACGTAAGCTTATGTCTTTATCTCCAGCAAAACAGGTTTTCATTTTATCCTTCTGTTTTCTACACTGACAAAAGTGTTTGATTTCATGTGGGTGTCCTTATGTGAGCGTACATCTACCTGTTGTCTAAATGCATGTAGCCAAAACACTGTTGTCTGTCATATGCATTCTTGTGAGGACATTGTGAGTACGTCTATACTGACTACACTGTGTTGTTGGCTACATGTGTGTTTTCCTCAGGCTGCCATCAGAGGCCAGAAAGGAGAGAAAGGAGAACCTGCCGTCTTGGAGCCTGTGAGTTACTAAATGTCTCTAAGCGGCTTTACCTGAGCAGGTGTATTTAAAGTGGTTTGCTATGTGACAGAGAGTCACAGTCACTTTTCCCAGAAGCTTCAGGGATTTGCACCAACAACCCGTCAGTCACAGTCTTTTCTAACTCTAAGGCAATTGCTCATCATTCCATACATGATCCAAAGTAATCCGAGATATATTCATCAATCATTTGAGGGTGTGGTTACAATATAACACATTCACCTTTTAGAACGCTACTTTGGAAGAACAATGCTATAAAATCAGGACAAACAGCTATAAGTTATTTAACCTTAAATGCAGCCATTGAAAAGGGACAGATCCCTCCAGTAGGATCGAAACGTGCTTTGAAGAAAGTTGTACTGGTTAAGGTTCATTACAAACAAAATTTAAGGTCTATCTTGCATTTTGACTTTTGCAGGGTATGCTGATTGAAGGACCTCCTGGGCCTGAGGGACCTGCTGTGAGTAAATGATGGTTACTACGTTGATTACATACCTCTAAATATTATATTAATGCTCCTGTAGTTTGCTCGTCTACATAAGTATTTTTATTCTCTGAGATATCAGTTATTTTTGGTTGTGTAATTTGCTTGTTGCCAATATTTGGTAGTAGTTTAACCAGTAGACTTCTCTATTACAAGGTTGTGACAGTTAACATTATTTCTTGACTTGAGTCTGTAATCAGAATACTTAAGCACTCTTCCCCACCTCTTTCAGGGTCCTACCGGCCCCCCCGGCTCCTCTGGACCTCCTGGCTCTGTCGGTGACCCTGGCGAGAGGGTGAGTGTTTCACTTTATGTGAAGAAGTGCAGGTGTGTGGAGACATCAGTGCTGAATCTGTGCACAGAGGATTCTGGGACGTTATTGGTCATCACAAAAGAAGCTTCCAGTCTGTCCTTGAACCTGCCAGCTCACCCCTTCCTCTCTCCGTCCTGCAGGGCCCTCCTGGTAGGCCTGGTCTGCCTGGAGCTGATGGAGTCCCTGGTCCTCCTGGAACCTCAGTCATGCTGCCTGTGAGTCACCCTTAACTTTTGATGCTTTATTAGAGACTGAAACCGTTTGAATGGCCATAAATGTGAGTGATGTTTCCTCCAATGTGCGCATTTTGTGGATAAGAATTAAATTTGGCCCTTGTTCAATATTCTGTACAGGTTTGATGCTGACTTTTGGCCACTCACATTTGTTTTTCCTGTTTATTAGTTCAAGCAGTTCTTTAGCATTATTTTTGTTGATGAAAAGTATTGAATTTATCAAACTCATTAGGTTCAGCTTCCAGTCACATAGTCTAAATGCTCTTTTCTTTTTGCAGTTCCGTTTTGGTCAGAGTGGAGGAGATAAGGGTCCCGTTGTTTCTGCACAGGAAGCCCAGGCAGCCGCCATCTTGTCTCAGGCCAGGGTCAGTCATCAGCTCTACTTCACATTTCCACTGTGCCGTTAGTTTAGTTTAAGGATCACATCAGTGGAGTCTTGACGAGTCACCATTGGACAAGATTGTCACCTTCTTATAAAAACTTTGTGTCCATAGATGTATAGTAAGGTGTATGCACATATGATTCTGTAGACATTAGCCTTTCTTTGCTGTTGATGTTAAAAAAGACCCCTCTCTCACTGAAGTTAGCACAGAGCAAAATATAATACACAACAAAAAAGACAAGGCTGTTCCCATCCATGGAGATTTATATTGAGTGCAAATGGAGATTTTCCTTTTCTTCATTTATCACCAACATTACAAGCAGTCATGTGCCTCTGTCATCACTGATTTTGAGATGTTGTCTGTAGATGGCTCTGAAGGGACCTCCTGGACCAATGGGATTCACTGGACGCCCTGGACCCCTGGTATGTTATTTAGATTCATGTCAAGAGTTTGTTTTTGTTATTGCTAATGGTTAATTTCACAATCTGGCTGATTCCACATAAAACAACAGACTTGATCTATACAAGGATTTGAATCAAATATTAGGTCTTAAACAGCATTTTTGTTCAGCCTCTTAATTACAAAAACAGCGTTTTTCTTTTCTCATCTTGGAATGTGAAATGATAAATAGTTGTGGTTATGACAGTTGATGATTGTTGTGTTTGTTTTAGGGAAATCCAGGAAGTCCTGGTCTGAAGGGAGAGAGTGGAGACCCCGGTCCTCAGGTAAACCAAACCTGAACTCTGACCTCACATCAGAATCAAATCATTTCAATAATCATGCACTTAAACATTCATCCTACAGTGCAGTATTGTGTATGTTGGTATTGAACTCAAAGTGTACTCAGCTCTGATCTATGACAAAACTTTATCCAAGACATTTCATTCATTTTCAGGGCTCCAGGGGGCCCCAGGGTATGATGGGACCTCCAGGCAAATCAGGAAGAAGAGTGAGTATAATAATGATATCTTTTTTATGAAGTTGTTTATTTAACCCGAAGTACACAGGACGTAACTGCTGTGTCTTAAAGAGGCACAGGTGCTGCTCCAAGTTTAAGTTAAGTCTGTAGTAGGGCTGCTACTAAAGATTATTTTCATTACCCATTAATTTGCCCATTATTTTCACGATTAATCCTTTAGTCTACAAAACGTCGAAAAATTTTGAAACATGCCAATCAAAATTTCTCAATCAACAAATTCTTGCAGCTCTATTCTGTAGTAATTTGTGTAGATGTTTCAACCAGTAACCAGTGTGTCATCAGAAGGTCCACTGCACCTCCACAAGTGTCGGAAACAAGAAAGCATCTATTTCCATACCTGGAGCTCTGCCATAGTCCTGTTTCAATTCTCTCTATCTCTCAAGCGCGCTCTGTCGAAAACAGAACATTGATTTTTGGCTTGTGGTACAACTACTGTCTTATATACAGTCTTATAACACAGAACATGTTCTTCCTCTGCTTGTCTCCTAACAGGGCCGTGCTGGAGCTGACGGTGCCAGGGGAATGCCCGGGGAGTCTGGAACTAAGGTACCTCTCTCTGGTGTCTCTGGACGTCGTCAGAATGAACTCTCTATACGAAAAATGAAATACTGGTGTCATTTAAGTGCTTATTCATACACAGACAATAACTGTGATGTCATTAAAACATATATCCTGAGTCATGAGATACTTGTAGTTCCATTTTTCTTGTGGTGAAATAATAAATGTGTAACCCTGTAGGCCGAACACAGGCCAGCTTGTACTTGGTCTTGGTCTCTTACAGCACAGTAATAATTCTTTACTCATCTTTGTGTCTTGCTCAGGGTGACCGTGGTTTTGATGGCCTTCCTGGTTTGCCCGGTGACAAAGGACACAGGGTGAGTTAAAAGCAAATCATAAACAAAATCCCACACACACTTCACACAGTGGTAGTACTACTGGTTTAGTGGTCGTAGTGACAGTAGGAAAAATAGTTTGATTGTTCTTGAATATGAACTTTAATACTAAAGAAGAGGTGAAGAATTTTTCTGTTTCCTCACTCCTCCACTCCTCTCGTCTCCCCAGGGTGACACAGGAGCAATGGGACCCCCAGGACCTCAAGGAGAGGACGGAGAGAGGGTAAGAAGATATGAGAAAAGAATTTGCAATGATTCCAGGCACGGCTCAAAACATCTGTCATTGTGTCACTTCATAACTGTTAATCATCAGCATCTTTCCGTCCTCTGTATGTGGTTTCTGCGTGTGTTTGCAGGGAGACGACGGAGACGTTGGACCCAGGGGTCTCCCAGGTGAACCAGTGAGTGTTTCCATTACAACACAGCTAATTTTCCATCTTGTCTATTTGTCACCTATGCTATCTATCTCTGTTATAAACAGCCCAAATGACATCTCTGTGTATCCGTCTGTAGCCCTGCTGTTACTCTTACACCAATGTTTCTCACCATAGCGATAATACCTTAAGTCTTCACTGTAAATGTGTGCAGTGCAGTGATGGAGAGGTAGAAGATGCAGCCTAGTGCTGTCAGGATCACTACAAAGCAAAGACCAACACCTGCAGACTGAAAAGTTATAGCTTGCAAGAACATGATGTCTGGATGTAAAGTCCTGTCAGAGTACAGATTCAAAATGTTAGGAAAGTTATAAAATAAGGCAACTGACTATTTTTTTTACCAATAATCTTGTAATTACAGAGAAAATACCTCTATAATGTTCAGTTTTTGTTGACTGAATTGTGTACATGTAATTTTACGTGTATTACTGAGATCATAGTTAAAAGTGCTGCTGTTCTGAACTACATGATATTGAGAGATGTTTCTATTTTTTGTCCTTCCCATTTACAAACATGAGGGGGGCAGAATATTAGAAACACTTCTCAACATATTCAGTCCAGTACAACAACATCACTAACTAGGATCAAATTAACATCTCTATGACAGAGTAAAAAACCCTGAACATTATAGGCAGTGGTGTTGGATTGAATTAGGTTGTACAAGTCTCCCTAATAAAGTGACATTTGTCTTGTTCTAAGAATCTTATAGATAATGATTAATTTAAAAATCTGTCCTGGTGTCAAAGGCACAAAATTCAGCTGCCTTCAAGAAAGTGCTACATCAAACATTTCTTCCCACTGGAGGGAATTTCAATTAAATCATATTATTTTTTGCCATTTTAATGTTTTTTTTATGGATTGGGCTTCTATAAGAAGATGCATTTCCATTAAAAAATTATTCCCTTCAACAAAAATGATTTTTTGACAAAATAGGTTTACACATCCACCAAAATATTGGAAGTTGAAAATCCAATTTGTAAGTTTAAATATGTCATTTATGAATTTGTGTGTGTGTGTGTGTGTGTGTCTCTATTTAGGGACCTCGTGGTTTGCTCGGACCTAAAGGTCCTCCTGGAATCCCTGGACCTCCTGTAAGTAAAAACAATTTCAAACCACAAAGTGCTTCTGTAATTTTAGTGGCATTGTTTTGTCCCTGTGTGACCACTGAACACCCGCAGCACCTCCTGAAATAAACCTGATATAAAGACGGGGATGTCCAGTAATCTAAAAATGAACGTGCAGTTTTCCCACAACCACCTCAAAACAATATCAAGACAGCCAGTATCACCCAAGATTTAGGCAGCCAAGACCCATGTAGCCATTCGACACTCATATTTATATGTACTCGAGTTGTTTGGTTAAAGTGGTTGAGCTCTGTCCTTAAAAGAGTCCTCCACTGATTTAGCATTGCATTCCTACAATGTTGACTCACAACGGACGGTTTTTTTTGAAAAGTATCAAAATAGATGCTTCTTTATTTCACATATTCTTCTTCCTTGTAGCTACATTACCCATAATGCACCTCGACCACCGGTAGTTTGGTGGGATATTCAGGTGTGTTATGCTAGTAGCAGCTTATATAGCCTCCAGCAGAAATGACGAGCGGCTTTGTTTAAGTGTCAGCTGATTCCCACAAATACAAAGATGAACACTGGCATCGTCACCAAAATCTATAATTTACTGTGAGTATCACTGAGCGAGGAACAACAAGTATAGATTCAGTTCCCACTGCATTCAGAACTGGTTTTTTGATAGAAGCCTTGACCTTAGTGAATCATTATTATTATTATGTGTAACTGTGTTTGATTTTATTTAGTCTGTGAATGGTTGACATCAGTTTTATTCAGGATTCAATTCTGATTTTTCTCTTTTCATCCTCTCTTCTTCTCAGGGTGTACGAGGAAACGATGGGCCCCATGGTCCAAAGGGAAACTTGGTCAGTGTCATTTTAAGTTATCTACCATGTTGTTGTGTAACCTTGTACTATCAGCCAATAATTCATATCAGTAACTGTTACAGTAAGAAAAAACTTCCTCCTCTGTCCTTCACTCTGTCCTGCTGTCTGCTTTGTGTTTATCATCACTTTATCTTCTCATTCTGTCCCTCAGGGTCCCCAAGGAGAGCCAGGACCTCCAGGTCAGCAGGGAACCCCAGGAACTCAGGTGAGACACCCGACCGCCATCATATACCTGTGACATTAACTTCTTACATTGAGTAATTATGTGCACATGCACACAAAAATAAAAGGAAGCAATAATGTTGAGAGTGTGTATTCGGTCCATACATCTGTCATGTCTCATGTGTTTGTTGTTTTTTTTAATGCAGGGTATGCCAGGACCTCAGGGAGCCCTCGGACCCCCAGGAGAGAAAGTAAGAAACCAAGAATTTATAAAGTTACTCTGCATTAAAAGTACCACTAGATACAGGAAGTTAACTTGTTCAGGGAAATATATTCATGCCTGAAAAATCTTTTATATGTGTCATTTACATGTGATCACAGGCAGAAGGGATCCAGATTCTTTCAAATCTGTCATAGTTTTATTGGTTGTGATTTTTATCTTTCAGCTCATCATAAATTCGATTAGGTTATAAACATAAAACATAACATCCATTGCAAATCTTATCTCTGGATTTCAATGCTCAAAAGTTGAGGGTTGCTTGACTCTTTATTGAAGTCTGTCTCTTATGTAAACAATCGTCGTTTTGCTTATTTGCTTTCTTGCCAATAGTTGCCTGATAAGATTTGCAGCCAATTAGCTTAGCTTAGCATAAAGACAGTAGCCAGGGGAAAGCAGCTAGCCGGGCTCCATCCAAAGTTGAAAAGGTTTACCTACCAGCAGTTACCAAAAAGACCACCACCACCCTCTGGACTCTCACTCATGACCACCTTGTCTTCTCCACCAGGGTCCCACAGGAAAGCCAGGTCTGCCAGGAATGCCTGGAGCTGATGGCCCTCCTGTACGTTTGTCTCTTTCTTTTTTTTTTGTTTCTGTCATTAAAACTGAATTCATTTGAATCCACCAACACTGGGTGTCCTTCCCGAAGCTTGAACTTTGTTTTCTGCCTTCTCAGGGTCACCCAGGAAAGGAGGGGCCTCCTGGCACCAAAGGAAACCAGGTGGGTGTCAATCATAAACAACCCTATCACACCACAACACTTGGTTGTGACTCAATTCACCCAATAAATGTGACTCGTAACAGGTGAAACGTGACATCTGAGTCTGCTTAAAATGAACATTCACAGTAAGTTTGTTGGTACATATTTACTTTGTGGTATTTGTTGTGTTGTAAACTCGTCCTTCTTTCTTTGACCTTCTCCAGGGGCCCAACGGTCCCCAGGGAGCCATCGGCTATCCAGGCCCTCGTGGCATCAAGGTCAGTACAGTTAAAATTTAGAAATCAACAAACAGGTTTTGTGATTTTTTGTGAGTTTTTGTGTGCTTTTGGGAAATTTTGCATTGCATGTGCAAAGACACTGAACCAATGCACGACTTAAATATTCCTTAGCATGTCAGTGAGTTTGAACTTTGACTTTGATTGCAGGGAAGTCAAGGAATCCGTGGACTGAAGGGCCACAAAGGAGAGAAGGTAAGTGATTCATTACAGTTGAATCACTCACAGTAACAACTCACAATAACAAAATGTTAGAAAAACATGTTCAGGTCTTTTTCTAAAAGGATTTTAAATTACAATTAGACAGAGTTGACACAGTCTTTTGCTGAGTGTGTATTGTATGTGTTGTTCTTCGTGTTTCTAGGGAGAAGATGGTTTCCCTGGAATTAAGGGAGATTTTGGTTCCAAGGGAGAGAGGGTAAGATCAGTTCATTAACAGCATAATTAATGGACAAATGAAGCGGTGGATTAGTTGATTGATTAACTTATTAATCGTCATTTTATATCTTTGCGTTATTACTCAACATATATTATGTTGATTTATTCTGGTGCTTCTGCTTTGTCTCCTGCTCACAGGGTGAGATTGGAGTATCAGGGCCCAGAGGAGAGGACGGTCCAGAGGGGCCAAAGGGTCGCGTCGGACCCCCTGGTGAGATCGGACCAATTGGACTCGTTGGAGAGAAGGTACAACCTGTTTAATCAGGACGAGACTTCATGATTGGTTACTGATATTTGAGTGTCATTTCCTGCTTTTTCTATCAGTCATCATAGTGAAAGTCTTGAAACCGGAAACTGGATTTCAGGTTTTTGCTTTTCAAATGTAGATTATTTTAGCCTCAAATTTAACAAGATATTTCCCACTTACTTAAAATTAGGGCAAAGCCTCCTCTTTGACAGTATATTAAGCAGGAAATATTGTTGTGCTGCCCTCTGCTGGTTGTACAAGTATGTGACATTTAAACATGGAATTAATAGTATTTTTTTACTTCTGTTACAATTATATTTGAAGCAATTCAAATGTTACATCACTGTTTTAATTTTGTGTTGTATTTTAATGTTGCTGCTCACTTTGGTTGTTGCTGCAACAAAACATTTGAGATGTTTTGCCACTAATTTTATTACATGTTAATATGACTGCAGCACATCTAACAGCTAATTCTCATTTAACCTTCACAGTATGATGTATTTTTCTGAAATTGAAAAAATCAGCATAGCATAATTTGTTGTGTAACAAGTTGGTAACGTTTAAATACGTTGTGACTGATTCAAGTCGAAGGATAATGATTAATGATGTCATCATGTGATTTCAGGGTAAACTTGGTGTACCAGGACTTCCTGGATATCCTGGAAGACAAGGACCCAAGGTAAGAGAGACACACATGCAGCAGCTGTCATCCTCACTGATTCATTTATTCAGCCAGGGTGGCTTCTTTACTCACACCAGTAGTCCCCAGGCCTCTGTAAGCTGAGAAACAGTGCTGATGTTGATTTGTTTTTTAGGGATCTCTTGGATTCCCAGGATTCCCCGGCTCAAACGGCGAGAAGGGAACGAGGGTGAGTCGATGGCTCTGTGGAACATTTTGCTTCTCAAGTCAGACTGTTCAGCTCCTTAAGGCTTTAAATGATCAGTGATTAAAGCAGTGATCAGGTGAGACTGACTGTGTCAAATGATGTAGCTGATTAATTATCATTACACGGATGAACTGGACTGATGGATCCTGCAGATTATGTTATATAGTCAGTAATGAACAGTTCACGTCTGTCTGAATGATTCTGTAATTGTTTGTTTGATTTTCAGGGTCTTAGCGGCAAATCAGGACCAAGAGGACAAAGAGGACCAACGGTACCTTTTCACGTTTATTCATTCATTCTTTTCTTTCACCTTTCTTCCTCTCAAGCTGTCGAACACAGATGGAAAATCTGTTACTCACTTCTGTTCATAGCATTAAAGAGTAATTTAGCAGAATTTCACTGCCTTCTCTGGTTGAATGTTTGAAGTCAGCATCACTGCTGGCTGTGCTTGTGGTCAGACCTGTGTTTTGTTGCACCTTTAACCACAAGAAGTGAAACCACTGAAGGTCACAAGACTTTCAGGAACAGTCTTTAAGCTCTGATTTTAACATGATTTGATTCATTTAAAACTCATCCAACATCGAGGTAGTCACAGATATCTCTACTATGCGTTGTTTTTGACTGACTGAGTGAAGGCTTTTCACTGACTATGCTTACTGTTTGTGTGCGTCAGGGCCCCAGAGGGCAGAGAGGACCGAGGGGCGCCACTGGGAAACCAGGAGCAAAGGTTTGTAACAGCAAATTTATCCAGATTAAAACTGTGTCCACGTCAGTGCTTCACGACTGCCTTTGTGATGATTTTGATGGTGATAATTGTTGTTGATGGCAACGTTTTGTCATCGTTGTCGTTCATCATTATCTACAATATCAGCATGATATATTTATATTGATGAAATGGAAACTCTAAAGCTGTTTGTCTTCAGCAAACCAGCCCTATTCTTTGCTGTCTCGCCTCAAACACTGGGCGCATCTGTTGTCTTTGATGCATTTCTTTAGATCCTTGCCTCAAAATAACCTGGCTCAAAATTGGAGTGATGCTCATCTCAAGAAGCAAAGGATGATAAAGAAGAGTATCTTGTGATCCCAAACTTATTTACTGTGTTGTTTTTCAGGGAACCTCAGGAAGCGACGGCCCTCCTGGTCCACCTGGAGAGAGGGTGAGTGCTTAACTTTGCAGGAAAACATGTCTCGCTGGGCACTTTGTCAGAGCTTGCGTTCAAATCTGTGCCTCATTTTTTAAGACTTTTGTAAGACACTGAACGGCTCTGTTAGGTAATTGTATATGTTCTTAATTTATCATGTGTTGTTGTCTCACCAGGGATTGCCCGGACCTCAGGGAGCCAATGGTTTCCCCGGACCAAAGGGACCTCCTGTAAGAAAAAGTTTTGATACCAGTTTGTCATAGACTGATTGTTGATGCTGTTTGTGTTCAAGGTGGTATCATCTGGCTTTTCATAAGAGAACTGCAGTACTTTGTTCAACATGGTCTTGGGTTTAGGTTTGATGTTCCCTCTTGCTTGTAGCGACAGCTCCTCAGCTCTTCATTTAATTAATATGTGATGGTTTACTGATGTTTCCTTACAGGGACCACCAGGAAAGGACGGGCTGCCTGGACACCCTGGCCAGAGAGGAGAAGTTGTACGTTGAATTTTTCTGTTGACTGGACAAATCACTTGGGGCAAAACACTCTTTAGCTGTTCCTTTCTCATTTTACCTTCACTTTATTCATGAAGCTGAGATTGTGATGAAAGTTGTGAGCTGAGTTCTTGTGTTGATTCAGACATGGATTACACACATTAGGATGCTTCTCAACAGTAGAAACAATATTTTGTAGATTTTTTGTTAACTGAATTTCTCTCCCTCAGGGTTTCCAAGGTAAAATGGGTCCACCTGGGCCTCCTGGAGTTGTTGGACCTCAGGTGAGTTTTCCCAAACATGGTGCACATGGTTTCTCATTACTGACACATTGCATCCATTTTCATAACAACGCAACTCGTCCTCTTGTCTCTTCATTTGTGTTTTTCTTTTCTCTGCACCCTCGATCCATCCTCTCCCAACATCCACTCTCTGCTCTCTCCATCTCCATCCTCCCAGGGTCCATCAGGAGAGACCGGCCCTATGGGCGAGCGCGGCCACCCCGGACCCCCAGGTCCACCTGGAGAGCAGGGACTTTCTGGTCCCTCAGGAAAGGAGGGCACCAAGGGAGACCCTGGTCCCCCTGGAGGCCCCGGTAAAGACGGACCCCCAGGACTGAGAGGCTTCCCCGGGGAGAGAGGACTGCCTGGAACCCCTGTAAGTACGGCCAAGAGAAATACTGCGTAGATCGACAGTCAGATACTATTAGCTGCCAGTTGTTTTTCAAAAACTGTTTTTAAGCTGATACTGATCCTTTGATCACCGTGTGTGAGGTGAAATATTACTGATCAATCCCTTCTTTCTTCCAGGGAGGGGGAGGACTGAAGGGAAGCGAAGGACCTGCTGGACCTCCTGGACCTGCTGTACGTTTCAAACCATATGAAAAGTTCATTTTCAGAACAGCCTAACTTCAGTTGAAGAAATGAAAATCACAGTAATGTCTAGTTTATCCACTAAGTTAGTGTTTTACAATTTGTCAACAAAGGCTTTAAGTTACTTTGAGTCAGGTCACTCCGTCATTTATATTCGTTCCTGGCTATAAATTGTTTTGTGGGTTTAATATTTGAAATATTTCAGTCATATAGGATTTTATTATGAAATTGTTTGATTCAGTATCAAGTAAATCTCAGTCCGTCCAACTCTTATCTTATCTAGAATGAAGTATTGACTTGATGAGTACCTGCTGTAATCAGTGGTGTCTTTATGATGTTCTGCCTTTCCAGGGGTCTCCTGGTGAGAGGGGGCAAGCTGGTACTGCTGGACCTGTTGGACCCCCTGGCAGACCAGGTCCTCAGGGGCCTCCCGGACCCGCTGGAGAGAAGGGAGTTCCTGTGAGTTATCTGGATAATTTTGTCCAATGTGCAGCAGCGTCCAAAGAAACTCAACTGATTCTTACCTTTGTTCTTCTTCTCCTGTTAAGGGTGAGAAAGGCCCCATTGGCCCGGCAGGTCGTGATGGAGTGCAGGGTCCTGTGGGTCTGCCTGGTCCTGCTGGATCACCTGGAGTACCTGGAGAGGACGGAGACAAGGCCAGTAACTCTACCTCTAAAAAACCACCTTAGTTGGCTTGTTCATCAGCCAGAATAATCTTTGTTTGAAACTCGTCTGTGTTGTAACTTGATGTTTGTTTGTCAATGCAGGGTGAGGTTGGAGAGCATGGTCAGAAGGGCGCCAAGGGAGCTAAAGGAGAGCATGTGAGTGACACTGACTTTGCAGTTTGTAATTTAAATTGTTGAACTGATCTAACGATGTTGTTTCCCTGTTTATCATAACACTGCTGTTTCGTTGTTTTGCTCATTGTCGTATGCTTGTTTGCTGGTAGGGTCCTCCTGGTCCACCCGGGCCGATGGGTCCCGTCGGTCAGCCCGGTCCTGCTGTGAGTACAAACTTTAACTCTTTAAGACAAAATCAGAAAGTGCAGTGTTGGTTGGTCGTACTTGTTCCTGATTGTATGAACCTGCAGGTTATTTGGTGTTAGTTGAGTTTTTAGGTGGCAGAGAATTTTCCTGAGAATGCAACCATTGTGTTGTATTATACAGGAAATTTAATCATATGAACACTACACCGATCATTACTGTAATGATGATAAGTTAAACATTCAGTCACCTCATCTAACTTATTCTTATTTCTCATGTCGTTTTTTTCTGTTTTTCTTCTTCTGTGGTGCAGGGCGCTGATGGAGAGCTTGGACCAAGGGGCCAGCAGGGGCCTTTTGGAGCTAAAGGTGACGAAGGATCCAGAGGATTCCCAGGAGCCCCAGGACCCATCGGACTGCAGGTAAAGCAAAGACCACAATACTCACTTCAGAGGCAGATTGACTCAAATCTTTGGACTTTGATACAAGTATTGAGATGAAGTTTGAGCTACACTGTTGTGCTGAGTTGCTAGGCTAAACTAAAACGTTCACCTCTGTCCTGCAGGGATTGCCAGGACCACCAGGTGAGAAGGGAGAGACGGGAGATGTTGGACCTCTGGTGAGTTACACAGAATGCATGACATCAGTTATAATAACTGCATCAGTGACTTATTTAATCATAATAAAATCATAAATGATTTTATTTGATTTTATTAAATGATAAATCTCTTTATGTTTCCAGGGTCCTCCAGGCCCTCCAGGACCTCGTGGCCCTGCTGGACCCAACGGTGCTGACGTGAGTGTTTACAGCTCTTATGTAAAAAATCACAAAAATATGCTCCTCATTGATTACACTCCGAGTTGTTACTGCACTATTGCAACATTGACTGTCAGCGGTTAAAACTGTTAAATGAGACTAAATGAAAATAAAAGTAGCAATAGTCTTGAATTTTGTTGTAAAAATAGCCCACATACCACCACACTGCCATGGTTGGTTTATTAAGTGGCTTCTAATAGGATCAAAGTCTGATTTAACAAGTTATTATTAGGTGGGTAAGTAAAGGAATAAAGCAGCTCTTACTTTGTGCTGATTAAAATCATTTCGATGTGAATTATTCAGTCTGTTTGTCTGAATTGTTTTTGTGTGTTTTTCAGGGTCCTCAAGGTCCTCCTGGTGGTTTGGGTAATCCTGGACCAATTGGAGAGAAGGTACAGGGATAAAAACCTTTCGTTAACATGAGTTTGATGGTTCCCAAGAAAATAAAAACGGAAATAATTTTAACTCCTGAGAACTAAAACAAATAGTGTCTGCTCCACAGGGAGAGCCTGGTGAGGCTGGACCACCTGGAATCGGAGGGGAGCCAGGAAAGAAGGTGAGAGGCTGGGTGTCCTAACGCCTTGTGGGTGGAGTTATCAGGATAGTGCATCCATGAGTTAACAAAGCGTTCTGTGCTCTGGCAGGGTCCTCGTGGAGAGCGCGGAGAGAAGGGAGAGGCCGGACAACCTGGAACAGCTGGACCTGCTGGAGGACGAGGACGACCTGGAGACGACGGACCCAAAGGAAACCCTGTATGACAGCCACTATGCAGCACACACACATACACACACACATAAACACGCAATGACATTGCCACACAGATCAATGACTTTACACTGTAGAAGAAATGATAAATTTATTACTGTAAAGACAGATGTCATTTTAAACTTTGTTTTTGTCTGTAACTTCAGGGTCCTGTTGGTTTCCCTGGTGATCCTGGTCCCCCTGGTGAGGTTGGACCCAGAGTGAGTATCCCATTTAAAAAAATTGTATATTCTGTTAAACATTAAAGTCATGTTGCATGTGGCTGCATGACTGCCCACAGTTCAGTTCAGATTCTTTCATACACATGTTGTCTTGAGCTTTGTGCTTAACTGAACAACGAAAAGAAAAGGCACTAACCCTGATCTGTTTAACTTCAGGGTCAAGATGGCGCCAAGGGAGAGAGAGGAGAAGATGGTGAAGCAGGAGAATCTGTAAGTCAAAAGATGCAACAATGCAGAAATGGGAATGAAGAGTTATAAAACATCTCCGTGTCCTCAACCTGCTGTCTCTGCCTCCTACTGCAGGGCTCCCCTGGACCTCCTGGTGAGAACGGACCCCCCGGCCCCCCAGGAAAGAGGGTAAGGACCTCATCTGACCAGCACCTGGTCCTACCAAGGAGTGTTTGCATAAGAGCAGCAGAGTGGCATTCCTCCATCATGCATCTATTCTGCTTTTTTCCTCCAATGGCTAAAGCATGTTTTTGCGTTGTAAATTAGCAGATAGGAGTTGGTAACTGTTGTGTCATTAAACCTGTTTCACCAAATCAGAGCCTTTGTTGTATATACAGGTCAATGACCGGATCTAATGACCATCTTTCTTGCTGTAGATTCAATGAAATGATGGAATTTGAAATTACATTATACATTTTATTTTGTGTTTGTTAATGCACTGTTTTATTTGCCAGGGTCCTGCTGGAACAAGGGGACCAGAGGGACGTCAGGGAGAGAAGGGAACTAAGGTGAGTTCTTTGTACATTTTTCAACTCCCTGTGGTTCTGCATAGACAATGTCAAGTCAAACTCCTGGCAAACAATACAAAAATGAGTGATTCCAGGATAAATCACTAACTCTGCTTTTATTCTGAAAAACATCTGCAAACTGAGAATGTATTTGTCTCTGTGATATGTTACTTGAGTTTAGCAGGTAACTTCTCTCTTCCCATTTCAAAAATTTAAAATATTTTTAATCACAATTCTCGTCATCATCGTTTACAGGGAGACCCAGGTGCCGTCGGACCACCAGGAAAAACCGGCCCTGTGGGCCCCCAGGGTGTGCCAGGAAAACCAGGAACAGAAGGTCTCAGAGGACTTCCAGGATCAGTGGTCAGTAAAGATTTGGATTGATTTTTGTATTCGTTAGTGAGACCAGTAGACAATACAATCTTTCATGAGTAACAGGTGATGTGTATTTTTGTTGTTTGGTGTGTTTGATGGCCACAACCTGCTAAATGTGTTTCAAACTGTATTTCAGGGTGAGCAAGGATCTCCGGGACCTTCTGGACAGAAAGGACCACCTGGACCTATTGTAAGATAACAGTGCCTTTTCATTTTCATGTATACATCTCTCTGCACTTTGACTCACAGCACATTCAGTAAAATGAGCTGTAGAGTTACTTTTGATCAAACGGTCTTTTCTCCTTCTTATTCAATCTTCCAACTCTCCTCTTCTTGTCTTCCATCCTCCTGTTTTTCATGTTTCTCGTCTCCTCCACCACCTCCTCACTGTCCTCCTCCTCTCCTTTCTCTTCTCCTCTTCCTGCAGGGGCCTCCTGGTTTGCCTGGTCTGCGTGGAGATCCCGGTGCCAAGGGAGAGAAGGGACACCCAGGTCTTATCGGTCTCATTGGACCTCCAGGAGAGCAGGGAGAGAAGGGAGACAGAGGTCTGCCCGGGCCTCACGGATCCTCCGGACCAAAAGGAGAAACTGTAAGTCTGTCACATGTGTTAGAGAGAGGCAGCTCAACCACCATTATTCCAACTCATTTTGACAATAATGTGTGAGAGCTATTCTCATGTCTCCATTGTTTCATCACAGGGAATGCCTGGAGGCACCGGACCCCTCGGCCCTGCTGGTCCTCCTGGTCTCCCTGTGAGTGCTGTTTTATCCCATCAACATGCCATCTCACTTTCTTCCTCCTCTTGGCTCAGTTTTCCAGATGTTATCAAGTATCATAGAAATTATTGGCAGCTGTAAAACACTGAAGGACGCTCACTGTCATTAAACTAAAGCCTCGTGTCTTTAACAGGGTCCTCAAGGTATCAAAGGAGCTAAGGGTTCTGCTGTGAGTATACTTTACAAGTGTTTGTACCACAATAAAATGAATGAAATTGTTCACGATAAATGCATTGACTAGGACCTGATGCCGTAATGCTTCTTGGATCTTTCCTCTTCCTGCTGTGTTTAGGGAGGAGCTGGTCCAAAGGGAGAAAAGGGTGTACAAGGACCTCCTGGACCTCCTGTAAGTACTTCACCTTTCATTGTGAAAGAAAGAAATCCTCATTAGACCTCACTGTTGATTGTCTGTTCATTGACTCAAATGTAATCTTGCTTCCCAGGGACCACCAGGTGAGGTCATTCAGCCCCTGCCCATCCAGAGGAGTCCCAAGTCCAAACGTTCTATCGACGCCAGCCAGCTGCTCCCCGAGACCGACTCCGACATGCCTGCATCTGACGCCACCGGTGCTGAGTTCCTGATGGGCAGTGAAGGCATGGAGGAGATCTTCGGCTCTCTCAACTCACTGCGACAGGAGATCGAGACCATGCGTTTCCCTCTGGGCACCCAGGACAGCCCTGCCCGCACCTGCCAAGACCTGCACCTCAGCCAGCCAGACCTCAAGGACGGTGAGGGAGTTAGCCGAGAGGTTTACCTGACACCTAAGAGGAATGATCCCTCCATCAGGTTTTGGTCCTGATGTGGCGATGACTGTAATTTCAACATGTTGAGGATGTTGTGCAAGTTTTTTTTCAATAAAAAACAAAGATAAAGTACCAAGAAAAAATGAAAATACTGACATTTCATGGATATGTCTCTCCTTTTGAATTGAATTGAATTTTGTCTCGCTGTCGCCCTCTGCAGGAGATTACTGGATTGACCCCAACCAGGGCTGCTCCAGAGACTCCTTCAAGGTCTTCTGTAATTTCACTAACGGAGCAGAGACGTGCCTGTACCCCAGCAAGAGCATCAGTACGGTCAGTCCACCAAATCAGCAGCTCTGTAAAATCCTGTGAAATAAAATCTCCCAACACTGATTTAATGGCTCAAACCTGTCTGATGTAAAATGGTCTCATCTCTCAAGCTGTTTCTTATTTAGTGTGAAACCTAACATATGAAACTAAACGTGTCTGACTATAATATATGACGTGGACAATTCTGGTGGCAGGTGAAGATGAACTCCTGGGACAAAGAGACTCCAGGATCCTGGTACAGTCAGTTCACCACTGGTAATAAGGTTAGTAACCCTCTGTGACATGAAGACTTTTGTTTTTAGTTAATAGTTTAGTTCTTAACTTTACTTAATTACCCTCTGCTTTGTTGTCATCCCTTCCCATTCATCTTATTATCTTCTTGACCTTCCTGCACATCCCACTCTATTCCCTCCTCTTCACACTCCTCCTCCTCCCAGTTCTCCTACGTGGACTCTAACGGCGAGCCCGTGGGCGTGGTCCAGCTGGGCTTCCTGCGTCTCCTGAGCGTCCAGGCCCGCCAGAACCTCACCTACCACTGCCACCGCTCAGTGGCCTGGGCCGACCGAAGCGCCAAGAACAGCTACAACAGGGCACTGCACTTCAAGGGTGCCAACGAGGAGGGGCTGAGCTACGAGACCAACCCTTACATCAAAGCCTTGATCGATGGCTGCTCTGTGAGTTTGAGCTCTGTGTTAACCACGTATCTTTGACATTGATCCCATGCTGCACGATGATAAGAACAGTAAATTTAGAGTTCTTTTGAAAACAAAATTATAAAGTGCATTACATCACGTCCTGTCAAATTAAACTGCCTCTACTGTTGATAAGTGACATCCCGTTAGTTTCCACTACAGATTCAACTATCATGTGTTTTGTCCCACCTCAACTTCCTGTTTTAATAGGAAATATGTCAAATTAAGAGCATAACAGTTTTTCATGATACCTTTAAGGACATAACCTTCAGAGAGTCCCCACCCTTCTTTCCATTTTCATGTGCAGTTGATACGTGCTGATTGACATTTGAGAATGAATATGTTGACTGTTTACACTCTGACGTCACACATTATGGAGAACACTTACTGAAGTACATAAAAAACATGACAAAACAATGCTGTCTACCCAAAGTAGAAACTGCACCACTGCAACACTTTTTTGTCTGTAAGGATGAGAATTGATAAGATTCTGTTGATACCTATGCCGTTATCAATTCTGCCAGGTTTGTCTTGAACGCTCTTAAAAGCCCACCGTGTGTTTGTTACCAGTGTTGTTGTTGTCATTTACAGGACTTAATGAAGTAGTTAACTTAAGACTCTATTGATCTACTGTTTATTGGATAGTTTGCCTTGAAATCTTCAAGCACCAGGCATCAGAATAACTCTCTTTGCAAGGTGTTTTAATGTTCCAGTTTAGAAATATGAACATTATTCAGTTTATATTCACACAAGCAAACAGTCTTTGTTCACAGCCGGGCTGCATGTAGATATCTTAATGCCAATTCCTGACACCTGTCTCTCTCTCTCTCTCTGCAGTATCGTAAGGGCTTTGACAGGACAGTCCTGGAGATCAACACACCACAGGTGGAGCATCTTCCTCTGCTGGATATCAAGGTGTCAGACTTTGGGGAGAGCAACCAGCAGTTTGGCTTTGAAGTGGGACCTGTCTGTTTCCAAGGCTAAAAACACACACACACACATCCTGCAAAGAACAACACATGCAAATACTCACACACACACACACACACACACACACGCACTTAGAGACACACTTATATATAATAAACATACATGCCCAGTAATTTGTAAATTAACTTGTAAATGATATGAAACACACACACAAACCCACAGACACACACACACCTACACACGCAGATGCTGTTGTGAGACAAACACGCACTCACACTAAAGTACGTGCCTGGGGAAAGCAACACCCTCCCGACAATTAACGGACGTCAGATAAAAGCAAAGAGGAGAGAAATGAAAACTCGCGGAGAGGAGACCATCATTTGGGCACACGACCGCGAGAAAGGAAGAAAAACCGGGAGCGAGTGTTCTTCAGAATAAAACAGTGTTTTTTGTTTTTTTTTACCAGCATCAAAAGGGGCCGGCCTGAGAAAGTGCAAACCAGCAACTCGAGGCCTGAAACCCCCCGTCTCTGATCCCCCCTCACTCTTCTCTCCTCCCCGCTGTCTCTCTTTTTTTCCACTCATCTCACCTGCTCTACCTCCCCCCTCCTCCTCCCAACAAAGGGTCACACTCGGACATTATTTCCACTTCTTTACTCCCATGTTCACTCTGTAAGCAACGTGGTCGACTGTCACTCTTTTATCGCTGACACTTCACACACTTCATTTAGTCATTTAGATAAGAAGTTGGGAATTGAAAGCATTGAATCAACTTTTTATCCAGTTTGAACTTGCCAGCCAGATCTCCTACTCATCAAGCAAAATCAAAGCAAATTAAAGCAGTAGACACCAAACTCTGATCGGAAAATGACGGCCAGTGGTTGGACACGTTCAGCTGACATAAACCTTCGGTCCATCTCTGTCAGAGCTTCATCATCTGCTTGTCTAGTTCTGTAAGAAATGAAAAGTGACTTGTCAATCATGTTGCTCACATTGCAAACAGAGTAACTCTCAGCTCTTATGACATCAAAAGGAACCAAAGAATTAAAGCCACCAGTTTCCATCTAGAATAAAAAAGAGGGAACTGACCAAATGATACCAGCTGTGTCTTTCCTGTTAGACTGATCTATTTTTTGTCGTGTTTAAGCTGCCACCAAGTGAATTTTCTACTTTTTGTAATATTCTCTTCATGACATTAAAACAGTCTAAAAATGAGATTCACAGCTCAAAGTGATGATTGAAACATCTTTCTGGTGTAATGCTGTGAGGTTAATGGAGTCCAGTGTGGACAATCGTTCCTCGGCCCTGACAGCAGCAGAAACTCTCTTTGAATTGTTCATTTGTTAACGTTAACAACAGTGGCAGTGAATTTAAAAGCCATTATTTTTGTAAACTGTGCTAAACTTGATGCTATTGTACTTGCATGTGAAGGGCTGATTCTTCTCCTTTAAATCGTGGATCAGGCTACCAGGGTCGCTACCACACACCAGTTCAGTATTTGCTGAGTCACTTTCTGGGTACTTTGATTGTTGTTTTCCATCCAGAACACATTTTCTGATTTTGCATCCAAACACAGAACATCATCAGGGTTTAAATGTGTATATGAGTTTCAAAGTTCCCTCCTTCTTTTTACCTACAGCAGTGAATAAAATGCATGCTTTACTGAAAGAAAATGTGTGGCAAGGTGCTAATTATACCAAAGTATAAAACTTTTAGTATTCACTTTGAGTCCTTCATTTTCTTTAGTCTCTTTTACAATTTCATGAAGCTTTTTACTGGGGAAAATGTGCATTACATTCCATTTGTACAGAAATAGTGATATTCTATTGTATTTATTTAAAACAAACAGGGTGCTTTGAGATTAAAAAAAAAAAACAAGGACCACCAAATATTCCAGTCAAATGTGGTATATTTCATTTGTATTTATTTCCTGTAGCTGACACTTGAAGGTCAAGTGAAGGGAGTGACTTACATGTTCAACTCACTGCCAGCCTGAGTTATGGTGCTTCTGTTCCAGCCCTGTCCAAACTCCTTTTGTAGAACCAAAGAATCTGTGGCCATATTTTATTGTAATATCCCTTTTTAGTGTTTTCATCAACTGTACTGTGCTGTTAAATTTTGCTTCCACTGTAAAGATTAAATGGTGACTCTCCAGTTCTGTCACATTGCCTCGTCGTTGCTACTGTTTGAGTTGGCGTATGTTGGTTTCAGGCTCAGGTTATTGCTTCACTGGGCTTTGAAATGCATCATAGAAATTCAGTTTACTGAGTCATTGCTAAAAATATTGACACACAATCCTCTGATCTTTAAAATGACTGAGACCACAGCGGGCAGGAGAACGGTTGTGAGAGGGAGGGGACAGCTCTGTCAGCCACCATGGGAGGCTGTGGGGTGATATCATGTTAGGGTTCTGGTTTTATTTGTTTTTTATTTGTTTGTCTTTTTTTTTTAATATAGCAGGGAAACGGGGCAGAATGGCCAAAACCTAAAAATAAAACAATCTGACCTTGAGATTCTCCAGAGAGAACGGCCTCAAATATTTGTTTGTTTTTATTGTGTTGAAGACAAAGGTTTCAACATAAAACAAAAATATGGTGCTGAAAAGAGAAAAAAGTATTATTTTATAATGTGTGTAAGTAATTTTTTAAAATTCTTGTTTCTGTAATATATAATCTTTTTAAAAAGAGCTGCTTGACTCTTGTTTTTCTTCCAAACTCGTCATCAGTAGTTTTCTTTGCTTGAAAGAGCCTCAGGCTGTTTTTCATTTGTACAGGTTATAAGTACAAAGACAGGTCTTTGTGTATCATGTTGGTAAAAGACAGACAAGCAAACAAACAATACACACCTTCTTTATGTGTGTGTGTGATGTTCTTGTATGTCTGTTTCAATTTAGTATAAATGATATGGTTTCCTTTGTAAATCATGCTTCTATTTTATAAGAAAATGCACATTTGTCAAGCTTGAAAGTCCATTTTAAATCCACAGGGCCCTTCAGGTATTTCTGCTACATATTTTGATTATTTGTTTGAATTATTAGAATTTATTTTCTCCGTCAGCCTCAAGTCATCGTGACACTAGGAACTAAAGTTACAGGTTGTTGTTGCGACTCCGGTCAGTTGAGCAGGAGCACCAGGAGTGTTAGCTGCTAGCATGTTAGCTTTCTACCGTCTCGCTGTCGAGGCGTTTGGGAAGTTTGTTTATTCAGTTTTGTTGTATTCTGGCCTTTAACTCACAGGTCGTAGCCACAGTCTGTATAAATCAGGCTGTGACTCGGGTTTTGGTTGTTAAACATAAAATTAAACGTTCACGTCCTTTAGCTAAATGCGTTCGTGCTAATTGTTAAATGTGCTAATTTGTGCGCACGACAAAATTAATTCAAGGATACGAATCATCAGTTAATTCGTGTATTTGAGATTTATACATTTTTAGCATTAAACCTTCAAGTTTCAGTATAATTATGTGCCAATCTCTTAATTTCTATTGTAGATAATTTGCCGTTTATGTGTTTATGGGGAAACACACAGTTCCTGTTGTTACCATGCGGTAAAACAGCGACGTCTTGTGGCCGTTTGGAGTTAATGCCTCTGCGGATTTCTCATTGATTCGATGTTTAAATTAGTGAAATTTATCATCAGTTTATCTCGAGAGACATTTAACATATTTAAAAACAGCTGGCTGTGAGATGTAAAACCAGTGAGGAGATTAAGTCTGAATTGTTTACTAAATGAGGTGAAAAAGAATTTAAGTTAATGGGAGCTCATTTTAAACTTTGAGCACCAGAAGTCATTTTGTTAAAATACCTCCAAACTTAAACTGCACTTCCCATTTTTGTTTTTTTTTTCTTCATGAGTGCAAAGGAAAAAAATACACATTCTGTTAAAGAAACATTAGTTTTATTTATTTTATTTTTTTACAGTAGCTGCAAAAAACTGACCATAACAGAAATCTTCATTTTTTGCAGGACATTGTTTGAAAAATGGATTTTGGCACTCTGTATCTCTGGAGAGGCTGGTTCAAAACCCACCTGCCCAGCAAACAAGGCTGGGGAAGGAAATGGTATCATGTCGAGTTTCACAGATGTCTGAAGGGATAAGTGAGGTTGTTTAATTTTAGGATTTCAAAATACAATATTCTGTACAGAAATATTACAAACAAGTGTTTATTGTCACAAAAAGTAACTTTACACTGTATAATACATGTATACAACCAGATTTATCTACATAATCATCAGTAATCATGACTAAAGAGCTGATGAAAGTACAATCCTGTCATCTGGCTGCCGATTGGTCGTCATCAGTGTGATGGGCAGCCGATTTAGCCAATAAAAAGTCCACCTGACAAAAACAGACACATAACTTAAGTTTGACCTGTAAAATGTAATATTTCAGAAAACATTCATATATTGGTTAACAGAAGCTTAGCTGGGAGGCACTGGTCATGTTTAAAAGCATCAAATATCATGTCTACTTTCTGATGAGAAGAAATTAAATTAAAAGTGTTTCTACAGAAGCAACTGTTGGACATTTGAATCACACTATACCTGTCACTTCAACGCTGGCTCCTGTGATGTATCGAGAGTCATCTGAAGCTAGAAAGGCACAGACATCAGCGACCTCTGGTGGACAACAGCAGGATGACAAAAACATGGACAAGTGTGAGGAAGTGTTGGACACTGAGCCTGTCACATACATGTAGACGGCATCCGTCCGCCTTAATTTTACTGTACAGGTCAAAAACTGAAGGGAGATGACAAAGATGTGGAGAAGTAATAAGGAAAGGAGGGAGTATTTTTTAGAACTTTCAAAGTGTTTTATGTCCACCAGGAAAATATTTTTTAGCTGCTGTAAAGCTCTGCAGTGAAAACTAATCAGAGTGATGTTAAACATGTGTCTCCACTGACCTGCGGGCTCACCCATCCTTCCCAAAGGCACCAAGGACTTCATCTGAAACAGAAAAGACACGACACAGAACAGAGTGAGGGGGAACACTGCTGTCATGTTTCACTGGAGAGGAGAGTCAGTCAAGGTTTAATTTGGTTGGAGGTTATATTGTATATTTAGTGACGCTGAACGTCTTTAAATTATTTGACGTGTTTTGAAGACGCCTGCAGCCACTTGAAAATAACAGAAGTTCGTTTTCAGATTCATTTAAAAAATTGTATTTCCAGATGCAGATAATAGAGGAAAATAGAGGAATATATATCATAATATGTTAAGGACTTGATTTGTCAAACAGGTCTTTTTTATGGTACATCTTGAACTTTATTTATATTAGAAAATGCACAAAATGCCATTATATATATATATATATATATATATATATATATATATATATATACACACACACACGCAGAATGGTAATTTTGTAAACTGCATATTCAGTGGTCAGAATATTACTACAGACCAACATGGATTATTTGAACAGCAGTTTAGACCTGACACACGATTCCACTCATGATCGATGAAGTCTTACGAAGTCAGCCTGTACCTGTGTGTGTGCCGTACCTTGCTAATAACCTTCTCTGGAACTTTATCCGTCATCGGAGTCGTTATAAAACCAGGCAGCACACAATTACACCGGACGCCAAACCTGGAGGAAAAAAGAAGGAAAAGGAAAGGACTGTTTATTCTTCTTTTTTTTGTTTCAAATATTTTAAACTGAATCAGCTCTGTGTGTCCTGATGTGTTAAAGATAGTGTTGCAAGTGTAGGAGATTTTCACAGGACAATAACCAGAAGATATCTGACGTGTTTTTATACCTCAGTATACTGCTGCAATTCTACAGGTGCATCAGGCTCTTCTCACCTGCTGAGTTCTTTGGCAGCAGTCCTGGTTAAACCCTCCACTCCAGCTTTAGAGGCGGCGTAATTCACCTGTCCGATGTTTCCCACCTACAAACATTAACCACACAGACACAAGGAAACAGGATGCATTAGGTGCTGCATCAGTGCAGGTTTTTCATCTAACAGCAAGTTTATTCTTATAGGTTATGTTCTAGAAAATGTTGATCGGAAAGGTTAAAAATGCTAATATCGCTAACTTTAACCTATAACAACAATCACATTTATTCTTGAGCCTTTCTGAATAAAAACTTTAAAGCTTCAGCTCAATATTAAAACTGGAAAATAGAGGCAATACGCCTGCCAGGCCTGCTGGTATTTCACCTTTCCCACAATGCTGCCCACAGTAATGATGGATCCTTTGGCTGCTCCACAGGCCGCCAGAGCCTGAGCAACAGCCTGAGTGACCAAGAATGAACCCTGAAAGAGATGCAAGAGGAAAGATTACTGAATCAAATCACTTCAATTGGTTCTGTTCTCTGGTCTTCATTTAATATTTCAGTATTTCACATAACAGTTTGGAGCAACACATTTCAAACAAGTTGGACAGGAGCAACAAAAGACTGTGAACGTTGCGGACTGATCCAAAAACACCTGTTTGGATCATTCCACAGGTAAACAGGTTCATTGGTAACAGGTGATAGTATCATGATTGGGGATGAAAGGTTCATCCTGGAAAGACTCAGTCGTTCACAAGCGAGGATGGAGCGATTTATGTTTTACACAGCGTCCCAACTTTTTTGGAATCAGGGTTGTCAAACGAGCTTCGTGGTACCTGAAAAGCAGAGTTAAGCCCAAAGATATCTGGATGACCCGCTATTTTCTGTTGCGCTACAGGCAGCAGGTGTCACGGCTGCGTACCTTGAGGTTGACCTGTATGACTTTGTCAAACTGATCCTCATCCATGTTGAGCAGGAAGTCGTCCTGTGTGATGCCTGCTGCGTTCACACACACTGAGGGAGGCTGAAAGTAATGAGTCTGCAGAGGGAGAGGAGCACATTAACTGTCAACAGAAAAGAAAATGTGGAATAGTCCCAGCAGCGTTCTGACATACAGTCAGAGCAAAAAGTCTGTCTTTCTGCCTGTATTACTCACCTGTATATTTGTGACCAGCTTCTTTACACTCTCTTTTGACGACACATCCACCACAGCTGCCATGTGTCCCTGTCCTCTGAAGTCACTCGGCAGACTCCCCAGGGTCTCGTTGGCCGACTCCTCACTAATGTCAGCGACCACCACGGAGGCGCCCTCACAGGCGAAGCGCTGGCACACCGCCCGTCCAATCCCACTGCCTCCGCCTGGGTGGGAAGAGAGCAGCATGAAGTCAGAGTGGCACCTGAGCAAGACAACATGTGTCGACCAAAACAGTGCGGGTTGTCTCGTGAATTTATGAGGATTTATAGTTTCAGAGCGAAGACTTCTTTCCAGAGTTCCTCTCTGGAGGACAAGCTAACAAACAGGACAGGAAGATGAAGATGAATGATCCCAGAGGTTCAGACCTCCATGTGCAAATACACATTTGCACTAAAAAAATGTGCAAACATCTCTTTGCTTCAGTCTTTATTCTTGTGGATTCGTGCAGAGCCACTATTTTTGTCGACATCTAGCTTTTGATCCATCTTGTGTGTTTGTACTGTTTTGTATACTGTTATTATTCTGCCGCCCTGTTGAATGAACCTCCAGGAACCAAAATGTAATGAATGGATCTTTTGTATCTAAACAACATGAGGTTCCTCCGTTGGTGTTAATGAATGAATGAAATTAAAGCATTTATACACCAGCTGAAATGACTTATTTATGTGATTGCAAATTGAATATCTTTGGGTTTTTTGGTTGGATAAAACAAGATTTGGTCTCTGTCCACATTTTTCACCAAGAAGATTTGGATTTGGTGAAAAATGAAGATTTGGTCTCTGTCCACATTTTTCACCACTTTCAGTAGAAATGGACAAAAAGTTAAAATTAAATAACAAATCAATCGATAATAAAAACAATGAAAGCAGCTCTAATTAATATCACATTTGACTCTGAGTCAAAGTAACATCGTTGGTTTTATTTTCATTCTTCGTTCAAATGACTGATTTTAATCAGTCCTGATCCAGGTGCTGCTACTTTCAGTTTTAATCAGGGTCAGAATTTAACTTGTGAGTTAGTAGAAAAACATGTGTCAAACGTCTTTTACCAAACTTTGACACGAGTTAACGTTTACACATCAGCTGCGCTTTGCTAAAGCTAGTTGGTTTAAACAGGAGGAAACTGACAGATTGACGACAAACACACAAAGTTAAAGACAAACAAATACTATCTATCTATCATTATCTAACTGTACACACTGAAGGATACACGTTAAAATATAAAATTACCGGTGACCAGTGTCAACCTTGATAACAGCCGTGTGGGGGCCGCCATGTTTTTTCTTTCCTGTTGTTGCAGTTTTTCGGTTTGTCCTCTAGATGGTGCCAAAGGACCGTGGACGCTCTGCGGCTGCGTCCTGGAAAAAAAGGCAAAAGTTAATATAAGTTTATAAGTTTATTTGGTTAATTAAGTCTCTGGGTTTAGATCATAGACCTTATGAAACAGGTTTAGATAGCTGCAACCTTTCCCCAGTCTGTTACCTCTCATCTTATCATTACATTTGACTTGAGCTATTGTTTAACTAGAAATAAAGCAATAAACCTAAACGTTTACTTATTAGTCTTGAAGGAGTAGAAAAAAATACTTCAAACTTTCTGATTTGAGCTGAGAAGTAAATGATAAAACTACATCCTGGGAATGGTAGACATGACGATAGATATAGTTTCAAGCAACTAAAAAATATTTTATTTTATTTAAGCCTAATTTTAGATGAGTAAAAGAATAGACTGTCAAAATTAAACTACTGTTGCTCCAACCATAACCTGTATTTTACAATCTGTGATATTATATGATAGATTAGAAAAGAACAGTTGTGTTCCTCGTCCCAGACTGATCCTGTTTTCTCATGTTTGATCTGCATGTTTTGCTCCAATAACCATGGAACACATCTCTGTCCTGCAGGTATGTGACAGTAGTCCAGGGGGAGGTCAGGTTGGCGGTGCAGGAATTACAGGAAGGATCAGCTGTTTATTGTAGTGTCTTGATCTACCAGTGACAGAGGGATGGGATGCAGCTCGACAGGGACGTTGATGGGAGATTTTGGAAGCTTTTTCTCTTCTCTCCACAGATGTTAGTAGAATCAACATAAGAGTGAAGTTGCTCTGTTACTCTGTCTGTTCCTCTGGTGACAGTATCCGTAAGTAATGTGCATGAAGATTAATCATTTATTTTTGTTGATGCATTTCTTTTTAACCTCAGCAATTTAAACAACTGGACGTTATAATTACAAAGGCAACCACACAAATCAGTCATATTTAATTCAATGGAGACAATAAGTGCCAGTTTTTACATTTGTCTGATTCACGTTTAGGAGTTCTCAAGGCAACTTAGGCAATTTACATCGACCACAGAGTCACTGTCAGTCCTGGCTTTAAAAATGTGGAGTTTATAATTTAATATTTTTAAAAAAGAAAGAAAAAAATCTCTTTGCCACCAAGAACTGGGCTCAGAATAATAAACATTTTAATATATTGTCAGATGTCACCATTGTCACATCTCAAGTAATGTGAAAACATCCTCTTTCCTAGATTTGTATGAGCTCTGTACGTCCCTAAAAATGATGTAATCTGAAAACAAAATATCCCCCCAGTCAGTGAAAAGATGAACATGTCTCAGTTTATTTATGTACAGATGTTCAGATGAAACGATGGAGTCAAGTACAGAGGCATTTAGATTTCTGACAAACTTCAGAAAAGTAAGACTGACAACTCTGGAGTATTTTGTTTTTTGAACAGTAGCCCCCCCAAAAAACCTTCGCTGGACAGAAAAATCTCGACTAAGTTACTGAAGGAAAAACAAAAACATGCTCAAAGATTGAGACTGTAAATTATGTACACTTCTACAATCCTGTTAAATCTGTGCATATTTCAGAGTAGACTGACTTAAAAGCGTTTGATTACGTTCAGTATTATGAAAAAAGTATCTCCATTCAAATTCCTTCTAAATAAATAATCAGTTTCAAACATACAATACTCCAATCTTAAGCCACAGGCGATTTTAAAAGAACAAAAATGACACACACCTTACCTAAAATCACAAACCTGTTTAGTAGTAACACCAAACAAACAGTGCATCGTTATTACTCACAACATTAAACCATCTTTTTTATCTACTGGTTAAACTGGATCCCAAAATTTAAAAAGCCACTTTCGTGTTTTCACCAGCCACATTGCTTTTCCTAAAATGAAAACAAAAAGACCTTCAAAGAGGCTAAAGAAGAGAAAATCTCACCATCCACAACCTGAAGTTGCTGGTGAGAATCTGGTATTACCAATGTTTTTAATCAAACAAACAAGTAAACTTACTCTTCAACAAAACTCTAACACAGAAAAAAAAACTTCCAGCTGCCACAGATCTCAAAGGCCAAGTAGTTTTAAAGACAAAGCAGTTTTGCTTTTGTGACACCATGGCGTTAAAAGTGACGGCCCACGGGAAACAGCCGCCCAAAATGCTTCACCTGCTTGAATAAAATATCAAATATAAGAACCAGCAAAACCTTTTTCCCCAAAAAAATCTAGTCAGACGTTTTGTGACTTCAGTCAACCAGATCTCAACACCAGAAGAAATCAAAAGAACCAAGATGTTATTTGGGCACAGGTGAGTGGACAAGACACGTCCTCACAATTTATTAGCAGATTGGTCACAAGAAGAAAAAAAAGTAACATGTTTACAGAGAAAATGGATGAAAAAAGACAGCACACAAGGGAACAGAAATATTCATGTATAAACTGATGTGTAACCAGGTCACAATTCTGTACAGTGGCCAACCCTTTCAAACGAGTACACGAGTACACGAGGATGCAGTAAAGTAGTACATGAGTATGCAGATGTTTGTCAGCTCCTCTGTATTGCATGCATTCTGTATTCTACTGAACCAAGGTGCTTCTGCGTGCAGACTGATTTTCAACGCCTGCGTTAAAACTATGAGGAACTTCACAAGGCTGCACTTGTGGTGCCGGATCTCACACTCACATGTGCATGCAAACACGTATGTGACACATTCATACATACATACACACTCACATACATACATACATATACACACACACACACACACACACACACACACACACACACACACACACACACACACACACACACACACACACACACACACACACACTTCCCCTCTACCTTCTATCACTCAAGAAAAAAAAAATCTAAATAAAAAGTAAAACTCAACTCCGCCAGTTTGTCTTTCCCAGAATGAGGGAATAAATTAGCTCCATAAAATGCTTCTTTATAAAAGAAAAATAGATATTTATATAACTGTACACCTTATCTATACAGCATAAAGACAGAGAGCACGGGAAGAAGGGAAATTATCTCCAGAAATAAGACAGATTCTGGCTCTAGCACCCTTATCCCTCCAACACATGCTTCGCTCTTCTCCTTTTTTGCAGGAGATGGAGCATCCCTCGCTCTGCCCAACAAGGCCAGTTCTCCAGAGAACAGCAGGACTTTACAAATGCGTCCCGTTCTTTCCATCCATTCATCCATCCTCAACTTGTCTGTGTCCAGGACAGGATTGGATGAATGAGCTGAGCGCAGGGGAAGCCCCATCTCTCTCTTCTTGGCTGGACACTTGTTGAGCCAGACCAGTTCTGCCTAGTGCTGGTCTCGTCTGATCCGTCCTGCGGCTCCATCGTCAGTAGCTCTAATGCAGTTCAGTCCACTTGGTGGGAAGCGAAACGCTCGGGGTCCCTCACGTGACCCTTTTCCTGTGGAAACCCTCTGCCTCTCAGCCTGAGTCTGAGTCACTTGTGTCTGAAGATGAGGAGGAAGAGGATGATGAAGAGGAGTCTGAGGAGGAGCTACTGGCGCTCAGTCGTGATGGCTGAGTGTGCGGCTCTGTTGCAGGTTTCTCTGCTGGAGAAAACAAACACATACAATCAAGACCATGTGGTGGACGTTCAGCACCAACTTTGATTTAAGGTAAAAAATTAGGTAGGTATGTTTGAAGTTTGGGACTATATGTATCTAAATATCTTATTAGAAAATATTCAGCTATTGGCTATAAATCGGCTATAAATATGGGCTATTGGACTCTAACAAAATCAGGATAACATCTCAACAGTCATTCAGAAAAAGTGATTTGCAGATTTGTACAGATTCCAATCATAACCTTCATGTTCCTTTTAACACTGGACCTCTAAAGATGGCAGTTATTAAGGACTTACGTTTGGTCTTAGGAGGTTTCTTTCCAGAGTTGAGCTGACCACTGACATCCATCAGCCTTCTCTCCAGCTCCAATTGTTTCTCCAGAGCGAGCTCTTCCCGGGACTTGCCAGCAATGTTGTTTTTACTTGCTGCATACAAACAGGAAATTAACAACATCAATAAGAAGGGAATGCTTAATCTGTCTTTTATACTAATTTAATTGCAGTTTTTTTTAAAACCAAATAAAGGGCAGAACTTGCACAAATCCCCAAAGATTGGATTATGGACATAAAACAGCAATTGTCGGTCATTCTACTAACCGTATGGCTTCCGAGGTTTCTTCCTCAGACACGTCATGACATATCTCTCCAGCTCCCGCAGCGTTGATGGCTTCAGTGTCTCAAAGTCTATCTCGATTTCCTCCGGGTTGGTGTCTCGGAGCGAGGGCTCGCGGGACTGGATGATGTAAACAACGCGGCCCAGCTTCTCACCAGGCAGCTTGTTGATGTCCAGGCTGAGTTGACGCTTCTCATCATACGACATAGGCGCAGTCTCCTCCTCTTCATCAGAGTCAAAATGACTCACTATGGGATCGTGGACTGGCTGAGGCACACTAAATGTCATGCCGCCCTTTTTGGATCTGATAGAAACAGGAAAGAGGGAGATGGAAGGAGAGTGTTAAAACATGATCTTCCAAACAGCACAGCAAATACTGCTTGCACCACATACTGTCAATTCCAACATTGTCCAATAGGGGTCAGTACTCACTTGCTCTTGTTGTTTTTCTTGCTTGGTGCCTTCTTTATTGGTACTACAGGACAGGCCGTTCCTCTGTTGCTCTTGGTTTTTGGAGTCTTGGTGATCTTGGGGGCCTTGGCCGGTTTAATAGGGGGCAGTTCTTCCTCTATCCTCCGATGCTTCTCTTTTTCTACCTTTTTCTTCTTTTTCTTGTCCTTCTTCTCTTTCTTTTTCTTAGGTTTGACGATGGGGCCCTGGGAGAGTGCAGTGAGCTGCTCGTGTACAGCTTTTAGCTGAAAGGAGAAAGAACACCAGATGAGTCAATATAAAAAGAAAGAGCAAAAGCAGAATTCCACATTAATGCCACAAAAACTATATTAGGGCATCTTCATGAATTTAATACAAACCTGCTCCTGCAGCTCGGCCAGCCGGTTTGCCCTCTCCTCCTCAGAGTCAGAGCTGGGGCTGCTCTCGCTCTCCTCACTTTCACTGCTGAGCTCACTCTCAGAAGATGACGAAGATGAGGAGGAGGAAGATGAGGAGCTGGGGGGTGCTGGAGGCTCGTCTGGCATCTTAGCAAAGCAGAACTCAAAGACATCCTATAAGAATGAATGAAACAGTTGGTGAGTAAACCAGAATTGAATTTTGTGCATGCAAAAACTACCAATTACAAATCTGACCTGTCTATCTATCCATCCATCTTATCACTGGAATACAGTAGGTACATTACCTGGAGTTTTCTGGCCATGGCCACAACATCATGATCAGGAGGGTTGTACTTGTAGCAGTTGGAGAACATCAGTCTGACATCAGCAGAGAACTGCTGGGAGTCACGATACTCTCTGCTGTCCATCTTCCGCTAAAGACAATAAGAGAGAACAGATTTTAGCCAAACACAGTCTATTGTCCAGTGTCATTGGAGAACCAGTTTTAATTAACACCATTCTCCATCAGAAAACATACTCAAAAAGAAGGTGAAGGAGTGGCTACATAAGATGTGCATATGCAATGTTTCCGTGCAGTTCTGTGTGTATTCCTGTGTCAAGTACCTTGATGGTGCTGAGGTCCATGGGCTGCTTAATGATGTCATGGTAGTCATGAAGACCGAGCGACGAGGCATCGACAGGCTTGTAGAACGGCCAGGCGTACGCTGCATGCTTCTTTGACAGCAGCTCCTTCAGGACCCCATTGCAGTAGCGCAGCTGGGGGCTAAGCTTGCTGCGACGCACTGGTGGTGGCAGCATGGAATCTGGTAAGTCCTTCTTGGGCGGCTTGATGGGACGCCCACTCACTCCTCTCCTGCCCCCTGCTGTTGCTTTGGAACCCATCATCACTGTTCCACAGCCCAGACCAAGGCCCATGCCCTGACTGAGGCCGAGGCCTTGGCTCATCCCCAGGCTGGAGTTGTGCTCCACACCCAGAGAAGTCAGGGTGAGCGGGGAGTCGTGCCCACCACCCAGCCCCAGGCTGAGGCCGCTGACGGCCATGGTGCTCATGATGGGCATGGCTACAGTGGTTGGGGTGGTTGTGTCTGCTTTCCTCTTCACACCTTTTTTCTGGGGTTGAAGACAACGGAGCAAGAATGAGTCGGGGAAGGGTGTTGCTCAGACTGTGAAATTTCATTAATTGTGTTCAAAATACTATCAAATTCTGACTACATAAATACAATCCATGAAATTATAACCATTACCTTAGCGGTGGGCTGTGTGGGAGGCAGACCTGTAATGGTAGGGATGCTTTGTTCAGTTGGAAGGGAAGGGGGCAGGCTCTTAGTCAAAAGTGTCTGTGGGGGGGTGGATAGGATGGAGTCAGGTGTTTCCGGGGTGGGAGGTGAGTACGCTGACTGGGATACAGCTGGGACCTGATGAGCTGTTGTCACTCCTCCAGAAACTGAGAGAGAGAGGGCCGGAGAGGAGGTAGAATCAGAAAAACAAATGTTTGGCTGTATCAGCCTGCTCGCAGCAAGTGTCCACCTGCATTACCTTTGCCTTTTCTGCCAGGTTTGCCAGGTTTGCTCCGTGGAGGGGGAGGAGGCAGCTCTAACTCATCCTGGGGCATCTGAGCCACTTTCTGCAGGAATGCCTTCTCCAAAGACTGGGCCATCAGTACTATGTCATCTAAAGACTACAAGAAATTTGGGGAAAAAAATACAGATAACATTATAACAGTAAAAAGATGAAGTCAAAAACATGCTTTTCTACACACAATAATACAGTAAATATGTCATGTTCCCCCAAAAATTAAAACTATATTTTACAAAGCAGTGGCTTCACTTTCATAACATTTTGCAGTTGAAGCTTTCAGCATCTGTCTCTGGCTGATGGTTTCCAGGGCTTTCATTTATATTAGATTTAATAAAGACTGTTTTGTGGACAAAAATCAGTATGTCTGCCACATGTCCAGGCTATCAGTAGCAGCTGGCATGAAATATCATCTCTCCAGGATGTCTTATACTCACTCTCCCAGACACAACTACATCTTACCTTGTTATAAATGTAGCAATTGGTGAACATGGTGTTGAAGTCCTGCATGCACTCACTGGCACTGCGGTAGTAGTTATTTTCTAGTCTCTTCTTAATCGTACCCATGTCCATGGGAGTTTTGATGATCTTATGATAGTCCTGGAGGGAGACAGAGACACTGTCAGGACAAGAAACAGTGGCCACTACATCCAAACATTACATTCTGGCCAATTACAGACATTATAGAATAAGGCCTCCTAAGGTGAACTGATGAAGCAGCTAACAAATAGTTTGAAAAGCTATTTTATTAGCTAGGATGGGGATTGATAGCACAGTAAACACACTAACAGTGATGGTGACACTGGCTGGGAATGAGGTTTGAGGGGACTTTTTTTTTTAACAGTAACTGTAAAAGCTTAGTTCAATAACCTATGAGATGAAAACCTGTTGTTGGTCTGAAATAGATCGTCCCCCCTTCTAACCCTGAGCATTGAGACACATTGTCAAAACTGAGTTATGCTGCATTTTGTTTTGTGGAGGGGAGTGAGGGTGTAGAAATAGGGATGGTCCCTCCTACAAACTGATTTCCAATTTCTTGATATTCACACTCACAGGCAGGTTGAGCTTGACCGCATCTACAGGTTCATGGAAGGGCCAGGCAAATTGGTGCCTCCACAAAGACTTGAGCAGGACTTTCTGTAGGAACTGAAGTTGGTTGGTCATCCTCCCTTGTCGGCTGGGGTCTTTCACTGGGGGTTGTGGGGGTCCAGAATGGACCATCTGATTCAGGGGAGGCATCCCAGGGCTCTCAAAGCCCTCATAGAGCAGTGAAGGTTTTCGGATGCGTTTTCCGGCTGTGCCAGAACCCTGGTCCATCGTTGTGACTCCCATTAGGCCAACATCAACCCCGACAAGGGAGCTGTAGAGAGTAGTTGACAGACCAATTAACTGTTTGGCATAGGTTGTGAGAATGATGCCAACACCGTGTGGTAAGATTACAGGTATTTACTAGTCTCCCATAATGAACAAGGTTTGCTCTTCACCTCAACAAAATGGTTTTCTGTAACAGCCAAACTAAAGTTGTTGTTTGATATGAACTGTACTTGGTCTAATTAATGAAGCCAGGTGCAGCATTGGCAGCAACAACAACTCTGAGTGATATAAACTACATTTTTCAGATGAAAGGTCATGTTGTCCCAACACTGGCAGAAACATTTATGCTTCATATTTGATGCCCCAATTCCAGAGATTAATATGAAAACTAATTATTGTGAATATAATATTGTAATATAATTGTCATCTTGACATAATACGTCCTCTTGTTGGCACACATTGTATGTTACCCAATCAAATTAATTAATCCTCCTTACCCTCCTGCCCACTCACAAGTATACAGTATAGAGTAAATCCCATTTACAAGGCACGCATAGCCAGTCACTCAACATTACTCAGCAAGCCTCCATCAGTCTGACTTGGAATAAAATCCTGCCAATTCAGCATTCCCAGTCCCAGGAGAACAGGCATGACTACCACTTCCTCTTCCCTTGTCTCACACCAATTACACCGACAGAAACTCCACCCCCATTTCCCTGTAGAAAAAAAATGCTCTCCCGAAGGATTGTGGGTGGAGTTTCAGCTGACATGTTAAAGTAATGACTGGTCTAAAGTTTTCCAACAGAAATCCCTATAACATGCTCAGAAATGTACAATATTGTCTGAAACCACTTTAGTACGAGCCACTGTGCCATGCTAATGCTGTAAGCTTACACTTGCCACATTATAAGTACAACTGGATCTCTGTTGGTCACTTGCAGAGTTAATAGGTTTGCACAAGGGACACAAGGAAGACTAGTTTACACAGAATGAGTCAGGGGCTTCAACTGGCCATTACAAACTGCTCTATAACCATGAATGTGTCTCTTAAATCAGCAGAGGGAGTTCCTGCTAACCTCTCAATTACAGTTGGCATGCCATGCTTTAACAACCCTTTAATGCTGAACAACAGAAACAAATGGAGTAAGAATATGCATCAAAAACAATTGAACACTCCAAATACCGTGTAAGCAGACTTGCCATTCTTTGTCATTTTGGTGGTGACTCCCTGCCATTATCATGTCCACAGGTGCAAACACCCTTTTACAAAATACAATTCCACATAAAAATATAGTCCATCTCACCAGTATCATTTTAACTACAACTGTAGTGACACTGTACCAATAAACGGTGGACTGGTTTAGCTACAAAACACCCTGAACCCATCCAACACAACAGTCAGACAAGTGGGACAGTCACAAGCCATCAAGTAAAATGTGTAAGCCTCTTGCTGACTGGCGCTATATCAAAGGTGCACAGTTTACAATTCCTAGCATGCAGTTAAACTCCATGAGTTCTGCCTATGGCCCAAATGAATCTTGCATATGTATTGAAATGCCCCACCCCAAATCATTACTTGGATCAGAATTACTGCAATGCTACATATGCTCATAGATGCTTGACACACTACGCTCAAAAACATCTGATGTGATGACAACCAGTAACTTGCTGACAGTGCCCCACGTGATAGTGTATATATTTACATATAAGTACTTATCAGTACTGTGTTTTGTCAGGGACTAACCTCTCACGAACAACATGAACTCACCATTGCCCATCTCCTCTGGCTTACTGACATCACAAAACAAATCTTGAGTGGAGAGCAAATATGGGCATGTAGGGTCACCTGCTGGAAAACACTAAAGCTACTTAACACCTGTTGTCCATTTGTTTGCAATGTTATTGTTGCATGCCCCTTGCAGTTTTTATATCCAAGTGACCTTGAAGCAATTGATGCAAATAGTGTTGTGTTTGCATCATGCTGGAAATGGATCCCATGAGGCAGGTGTGTTTCATTTCGCATGTGTCTACCTATGCAGGCTTGTTTGCCGTAGTCCACCTTACTACTACTACTACCTTAAGTACAATGAGAAAATGCAATAAGTAATATTTATACATTTCTATCTATAAATAGTTTAGGGCAAAGCAATTCGTTTTGAATGATACAACTTTTGGAAACACATTTGACAGTTAGTGTACTTTATTATTAAAAAGGGTAGTAATCAGGTACATAACATTAACAACACTAAACAAAAACATCTGATATGTTAACTTTAAATCGGATAACAAATGAGTATTTGCGATATGCGTGTCGATGAAAAAACAAAAACAGAGGAAACTTATTTTATATTGACGATATTGAAATACAATGGAAATGATATAATAGTGCAAAAGTAAAACCAGCTGATGGGTGTATTTACACAATTCGTTAGCTAGCTTGAGTTGAGTGACATTGATCGGTGTAACCAGGTAACCAAATGAAACACCAACACACATGGTAGCGTTAGCCTCAAACCCGCTGTAACGTTACCGGTGATCACAACAACCCCTGACCGTCACATGGCTACAATAACAACCTGACGAAACCAGCAATGCTGCCGGCGCGACCGCGCTCCTCCGTCTCCGGTAACTTCTAACACTATGATCTAACACAATTAATGTTTGTCAAAACTTGTCAGTCAGTGACAACGCTACTAAAAGCTAGCGGTGATGTGTCAGGCCGTTTAAAATAAAACCATTATACAAACAAGGCCCAGTCACAGAGTGATCAAGCTACTGTTAAGAACAGGAAAGCTTGAGGCTGTGAAGCTAATGCTAGCAATGCTAGCACGGACTGCCAGGCAGCGGGAGAGAGCGGCCAACGGCAGAGGCGCTCCGAAGATGGCGCCGGCGTAGAGCGAACAACAGTCGCAGCTTGTTACAACCCACTAACACATATTTCCTTAACAAGAATTTCGCTTCTAATCCCTTCAACGATGCGACAAACTTCTTCCCGCAGCGCATTCAGTGTCCGTTTCTCTCTTCCTCTCGTATTACAGCAAACAGGCTGCCGGCAACGACATTTTGGGGGAAAAATCATGATAATGTTTACAATATTCCCTCTGACGGAAAGCTGAGAGTCAATGTTACCGGTAGATACCTGTCAAGGAGCGGGTTAACAGCCATATCCATCAGGATGGATCCGGATTCTGTTTTTAGCTACTCAGACCTGGATCCGTCTCTGTTCGTCAGTTCGCTCCGCTCCCCGCCACGGTGAACTCCTTCAGTTTGCTTCGTCGAAATGGCGACGATGCGACGACACCCGTGCTTTTATAGACCAACCGTTCACCCTATTGGACGGAGTGCCTGAGAATGTCCACGCCCTCGCAGTTTCTAGTCGCTGTCTACGATGTCCGTCAAAGTCACCACACCCCTTCATACCGTGGCTGCACTGAAAATCTTTTGGGCGAAGCTATTCGCAAGGTTTTGCTGTCTGTCAAGGCACTTGCACAATACTATTGGCTCAGCCTGTTCAGTGTTACAGAACCACTGCCTATGATTGGTTCCTCAATATAATCCTGTGCAAAATGTGAGTCCGCCCTCCTCCTTATCATATTACATTACGTCAACGTGTGCAAAGCGAAGGCGAGGATTGGTCAATGCGGCTGTAACGCGGGCTTCCAGGGCAAATACCAAGAAGCCTATTGGTTCTTCCACTGGATCACGCGCACCCCTCAAGAGCCAAGAGCCTCTCCCCACGAGATCGCTGCTTGTGTCTTTCTGGAAGAGGTGCTCAGCCGCCATCTTGAAGTACACAGACACCGAGCATTATAACAGAATAATTCACAATAACAACGATAAAACTTTAACCAAGCACATTAAAATGAAACATATTTCACTTACAAACACAAATGAAGCAAGCAGCGTTCATCTGCTGCAGATTAAGGCCACAATAGGAGAACAACAGCCTCAACAAGGCCTAATGGCTCCCAAACAGCAAAGTAGAACCAGAAACAAACTCAAATCTTACTAATCTAATGGAGGGTAACTTATCCACGAGGTTGTAACTCATATTTACCTGAAGGAAAAATAAAAAAGACCACACCTGGCAGGGAAATGACTAAGATACCACCTGCTCACTGAATGACACAGCAGTTTTCCTCAATGCCTTTAAACTGCACTTTAAACTGTTCTTATTAGAAAAATCGCACTGACAACAAAGCTAAACCGAAGTAAAATAAAGAAATGGCTTGAATTACCAGAAATGGCTTGAATTACCATCCAACTACCACATTACCTGACCTTTCAGAGATTAAAGAAATCTGTAAACAAATCATAACATTACAAAAAACACCAAATGAGTAAATCCTTACAAGAATTCCTATCTTTTAAAAGCGTCTTTACAAATTCAACAACCACACAAAATGGTTAACGTTATCTAACCAACATGCGCCCATCCCCCACACCAAGGTTACAAATCCCCCACAATGTCACTCAAAAGAAACGATGGAGAAGAAACGCTGCGTCCTTAAAATGTGAAATATCACTAAAGTTTGATAAATTCACGCTGTAAAAAAAACCTAAAATAGATGTTTTAAAGTGAAAGTTAAATGAACCAAAAATAAAGATTTTCAAGGTAGGCTTCGACATAAAAACCTTCAATGTCAAAATAAACACAAATGTCGACTGGTAAATCCCAAAATAATGCGAAACCTTTCTTCAAATAATCTTCTTGTCTTCCACCTCGATACTTTTTAACCAACACATTTCCCTCCAACATGTCCGCCTTCTTCCTCCATTCCCTGCGCCGGGTGGGGGAGGGGAGTCATGTGATGCAATAAAGCCTCTGTTTATCAAAACCTGAACACGTGGCATGTTCCACGGAAACCGCGTTAAAACGTGTCCAGTCTCGTAAAAACGTCCATTCCTCGTCCACATCATGTATTTTAAACAAAGAATTAAGCTCAAATTGAGGAATAAAGTTGGCAAAATGTCCGAATAAAGAGTCTTTTTCGACTCGATTTGGCTCGTTGCGATTGGTCATGCCTGGCCACGTGACGGAAAATATATTAGTACGATTGAGTGAGCTTTTTCCCAAACTTCCTCTATTATAATCCGTTTATGATCACAATAATCCTTCGCAGCTCGTATGTAGTTTCCGAGTTTGTTTCCAAATCGGTTAGAAATGTCTTTTATCTCCAGATGTTGTTGCTGTCGATCTCAGAGGATGTTGTTGCGACACGACTCATCGCGCATGCGTCCCTGCCATGAAGACGCACTGCCAGCGACGCACTGAGGCTGCGAGAGGCTGATCTGAGAGCAGTTTGTTGTTTTGTTTTCAGAGATTTCGCATTTGACTTTTACCTGGAAAAGGAGGTGGGATTCATCTGTTTCCAGATTAAAGCAGGAAAAAGCAGATAAACACTCATGATTTTGAAATAAAGAGGTTTTTAAGAATAGAATATTTTTATTTGCTCTGATCCTTGAAATTACAAGTTATATAATCTATCTATCTATCTATCTATCTATCCCAGGAGCATTACTTTTTTCAGATTAAAGACGCAGGGTAACTCTCAAAAAGTTGTTTATTATAAGACTGATCTCAGCACAGAAAAAAATTATACATAAACTGAAGGACACATTGGGCTGACTTCAACTGCCATGAAGAAAAAAAATCTGTTGTCATAATGTAAATACAGACAGTGTGTTTACGGATGACTGCAAACCTCAACATGCATTTCTAATAAACCTGGTTTATTCTCAAATTTTACACTCAAGAACTTTATAAACCAAGACAGTAAAATCTAATTTTCAGAGAATCAAGTGTGGTGGTGTGACTCCTTGCCAATTTTTTATCACTTTCTTTCAATTCATTAATTAAAGAGATTATTTATTCGAATCAAATCTCAAGAAGCAATCCCATTTTATCATGAGCAAAGTTACAGTGAGATCAGTTAACTTAATGTCTCATGTCTGATCCTGTCTTGTTTTGAAAACTGAATTGCACTCTTTTTTGTCTTTAATTATTGGACATGAATTTGAGGATGAATTTGCCATGCCAGGCTGTGTATTGCCAACCAGATCTTTTTATTGGTTTTCCATTGTCTGCATAGTTAATACTGCATGTGTATGTAGATGTTTGTGTTGTTGTGGATTCACACATCAACAACAAACAATATATGTGAATACAATATATTTACATTGAGATATTATTTATGTTTTTATGTTCTGTATTATGTTATACTATGAAAAACAAAAATAAACATATGCATTTCATTATATTGTTTGAGTACTTTCTTCAGTCTTCACATCACTATTGATCATATGAAAAAATCAATAAAGTCTGAAGAAGAATTGTCATTGTCCCCAAAAGTGGTGAGTTTCCACCAAAAGTAATGGAAAGCCAAACATTGCTGATCATTCATTGATCTGTAACCAGATAAATTGCATAATATGTTGTGTTGTGTTGCTATATTTTGTGAGGAAACTGGCTCTGACCTGAATATCCAGGAACAGCCATCTAGGCAGGGGAATCGAAGGAGGGAGGGGTTGTTGGATTACATCAGAATCAGCTTCTTCTGACTCATCAGCTGTGCTCTTTCTCTCTCTCTCTCTCTCTCTCTCACACACACACACACACACACCCTCTGTGTGTCCCTCAGCTTGTCACATGATGACTATCAGTCCAGAAATTGTTGCCAAGGATGCTCTTTCCCTCACAACGCCTCAGTCCTGAGACATGGGTTGTCTGAGTTTCACAAATCTACAGTTGCCTGATTCAGTATTGAAGTCGAACTCCAGGATCATTGAATGCTTTTATGGTATTTTTATAACCTTGGTGTCATAAATACATTGTCACAAAATAAACGCATTCTGGGTGTTATGTATTGTGTGTGGTTGTCGTGTTTGCACAACTCTGTAAATAGTATGGCTGGCAAGTCTTCCTTAGCAACAACAGTCCCTTTGACAACTGATGCCAGCAGCAGTATTCAGATACAGAACAATGTTGTGCATTTAAGGTTTCTATTCATTAGTGTTGTTGCATTGTCATCTCTTGAACACACACACACACACACACACACACACACACACACCACTATGTCAACACAGTTACACACATCATCTCTGGTCATGAAATAGTTTTTTTTTTCTGCATTGAATTACAGTATTTTTCTTTGAGTAGCTTCTCTTTAGAATTCCCAGCTATTTTCATTTACATCCCAATGTGTAATATTTTGCTTTATAAAGTCTGCATTCAACAAACACCTGTATTGTTTTCTGTTGTTACTGCAAGTGTCTCCACTCTCTCTTTTTCTGTTTAGTAATTGAGTTGATTAATTGAGTATTTTCTTTCCAAAATATTACCTTTTTTACGAAAGTCTGTTTTCATTTACTGCAGCTCTGCATATTTTTGTAACTCTTATCCAATGAGCATGAGTGTATTTGTAGCACGAGTGGCACTTGTTGGTACCAAATAAGTGGTGTCATGCACAACTACACTGATAAAATATAAAAATAAATTACCTCCTTTCATGAAGTGGACATTGCTGCATGATGTTTTTGCAGAACAGAGCCCCTTTCCTGTGTTGAGCTATAAACCAGAGATGGGTAAATATGTGCCAGAGCCAAAAATCTGCAGCTTTCCAACCAAAAACAACAGTAGGTTCAGTTAAAGTTGTCTTTTGTTAGATTCAACATGCATTGATAGGACTGACTTTTCTCATGTCACTGTAGTGTCACAGTCACATGTTACAGTGCATCTTAGTGTGTCAACATTTTTGTTGCTTATACAGCATCACATTCTTTGGATTTTATTTCCAGACAGACAAAGAGAGAGAGACAGAGACAGAGAGAGAGAGCAAATCTCTAAAATAAAAATGTTATCAATGCTGTAGTCAGTTTATTATATATACATGCAAGTATTTCTAATGTGATTGCCTTTACACACATCTTTAACCTGAGCCTGAAGCTGGGGAAGGTGCCACAGCTGTGGAAGACATCCTGCGTGGTACCTGTCCCTAAGACTCCGCACCCCAAGGACCTCAGCAGCTACAGGCCGGTGGCTTTAACATCCCACCTGATGAAGACCCTGGAGCGGCTGGTCCTTGCCCATCTCCGCCCCCTGGTGGGTCCTTCGATGGACCCACTTCAGTTCGCCTACCAGCCTGGCATCGGGGTGGATGATGCCGTCATCTTCCTCCAGCACAGAGCCCTCTCTCACCTGGAGAAGCCTGGGAGCACTGTGAGAATCATGTTCTTTGATTTCTCCAGTGCATTCAACACCATCCAGCCAGCACTTCTGAGGGACAAGCTGGAGAACACAGGGGTGGACCTGCACCTCACATCCTGGGTCCAGGACTACCTTACCAACCGCCCACAATATGTGAGGACACGGGACTGTGTGTCTGACACAGTTGTCTGCAGTACGGGGCCCCCACAAGGAACGGTCCTGGCTCCGTTCCTTTTCACCCTCTACACTGCAGACTTTTCATTCAACTCACCAACCTGTCACCTGCAGAAGTTCTCCGACGACTCTGCCATCGTCGGCCTCATCACAGATGGGGACGACAGGGAATACAGAGAACTGACGCAGGACTTTATGGACTGGTGCCAGCGGAACCGCCTCCAGATCAACGTGGGGAAAACCAAGGAGCTGGTGGTGGATTTCCGCAGGCGCACTCACTCCCCTCCAACACCAGTGAACATCCAGGGAATGGACATCGAGATGGTGACATCTTATAAGTACCTGGGTGTTCACCTCAACAACAGAATGGACTGGACTCATAACACTGCTGCACTTTACAAGAAAGGTCAGAGCAGACTCTACCTGCTCAGGAGACTGAGGTCTTTTGGAGTGCAAGGGGCGCTCCTGAAGACCTTCTATGACACTGTTGTGGCATCAGCCATTTTTATGGAGTTACTTGCTGGGGCAGCAGCATTTCGGCTGCAGACAGGAATAGACTGGACAAGTTGATCAAGAAGGCCAGCTCTGTACTGGGTTGCCCTCTGGACCCAGTGGGGGTGGTGGGAGAGAGGAGGATGATGGCTAAGCTGTCATCCATGTTGGAGAATGACTCCCACCCCTTCAGAACACTTTAACAGCACTAGAGAGCTCCTTCAGCGATAGACTGCTTCACCCAAAGTGTGTGAAGGAGCGATATCGCAGGTCTTTTCTTCCTGCAGCTGTCAGACTGTACAACCAGCACTGCTCCCTATAGGCAATACACCACCATGTCTGTATCTGTGCAATATCTGTATATTTATTCCAGATTTCATTTACTGGGCAACACTCCATTCAAAAATTCAAGTGCAATATTCATATTGATATTTAATTATTGGGCATCTGTGCATTACTCTTTTTGTGCAATACTCCACTCCATCAAAGTCAAGCCAAGCATTTCATATTTGATATTTAACATTTCATATTTTATCCTTCTGTACTGGTCATATATATCATATCATATTCATCTTCTCATGTACATCTGTAAATAATCCCGTTTAAATTTGTAAATTTGGTAAATTTGTAAATACTTTTTTTAGCCTGTTTATTTTCATTCTTGTTCTATCACCTTGCTGCTGTGCACTGCAAATTTCCCCACTGTGGGACGAATAAAGGTTTATCTTATCTTATCTTATCTTTACACAGCGTGAATGCACCACACAAAGCAGCTACAGGAAAGGAAATGCTTAATGCTGGTTCAGATAAAATCAACAAAGATGATCACTGACATGAAACAAGATTAAGATTAACATCCTTCCTAATCCTATATGTGTAATCTCTGTTGGAGCATATGGCTCTGAGCTTTAGTAGTTTTCTTAGAAGAGTGTAGCTATAATGTTGGGGTCAAAATAATGAGTGTGTTTTTTTCCGGTATATGACACAATATCCACACTGGCATCAGAAGAAAGAGAGAAGAGCAACAGAAAGTAAGAAGAGGAGAGAGATGCAAGGGAGGGCAAGACCTGTGTGTGTGTGTGTGTGTGTGTGTGTGTGTGTGTGTGTGTGTGTGTGTGTGTGTGTGTGTGTACACAAACCCCTGGGCTCAGGTGTGAAAGTCTGTCTTGTCATCCCATTGTTCCTCCTCTCCCTGCCTGTTTATTTCTTCCACAGAACAATGTGGAAAACAATCAAGGAGGAAACCGTCCTCGTGTCTCACTGCTGCAACTGGCTGAAAGTCTCATATTCAGTCTGCTTCATTCACGCTTGCAGTTGGTAAGTTACGAGAGCAAAGGCGAGATGATACTGAGTGAGTGAACATCTGATTTCCTTTTCTGAACAAAATATTTTAATATGTTCTCAATGCTCAGCAGATAAATGCAGGGAGGAAAGCCACTAACTTCATTTAATGAGTGGATTTTCAAAATAAAGTATCACAATAGATAAAATATGTACTACTAACTAATATCTTAAAGTATAAAAGTCAATTGTGTATTGAGATGTTGATGTTTTAAGGTGATTTGAAGTTGTATTTTTTTTCCTGGCATTAATGAAATGAAATTAAATGAAACTACAAGTCAGTGTCAGCATGGAGAAAGTTATTCACTGTATATGATGCGGTTGTCTTTTTTGTTCGGGATGAAAGACGAAATATGAGCCAGGTGCACCGAGCCTGCTGTCATAGCTGTTGATTGGATCAGGATTTAGCAGACAGTGTCAAATACAGCTTCCCAGAAAACAGATTATCTGAAGCCCTGTCCTGGAATTAAGATTTGCTTTTAATTAAGGGTGATCTTGTGATTGAGGATTAGTTGTAATTAGTAGCAGGATGAGGAAAGAGCATCTGGCCAGATGTTTTAGATTAGGGGTAATAATAAACTGAATGATGTGTTTGTTGTTTGTGTGTGTGTGTGTGTGTGAGAGAGAGAGAGAGAGAGAGAGAGAGAGCTCTAACGTTCAGTAAGTTACCAGGCTGGACTGCTGTTTTAATGCGCCACCTATTGACCACTGCAAGTTACTGCCGTTCAGGTTATTGAAATGTATTGAAATATATTGTGTTATGACGCCATCTAGTGGCCTTCATGTCAAACTTGATGTTTTGCAGTTAAGTGTAAAGTTATTATGGACATTACGAACATGCAGTTAATCTAAACGAAGTAAATTGTTGAATCTGCATCGACACTGTTATTTATGGGCATTGTAATCAAAAAGCAACTGAATGAAGTGAAGCCTTTAATCCATCATATGATGATATTTTAGTGTTTTTGTTCTGACAGACTTAATGATATCGAGCAAACTCTTAACAATGGCTGTGTTAATGCAGTGGTCTTTAAAACTCGTGTTTCATTAGTTGCACAGTTTATTATTTCTCTCTATCAGGTTCAACAAAATTAATGAGAACATGACTTAGTCTTGGTCAAATTACAGCTCAGAATTACACAAAGTACATACAGTATATAGGACTATATCATTTTTGTATATTAGACATTGTAGTCTGGCAGACTGCTGACTTCTCATCTTAGCTTCAGAGAAAATTTAGAATATATTTTACACAGAACAACGGAACTGTTTCAAGGTTCAAATGAGAATCTGACGAAGAGGACTTGTGAACATATGTTTTCAAATATTCTGGTTAAGGTTGGCACAAGCTATTTTGGTCTATTGTGGGATTATAGCTAGAGTCATGGTTTCTCTTACTTTAACATCAATGAAAAATAAGTAAAATTTTTACATAATATCAGGTTGGACAGGAAATATTGTAAAACAAAAGGAAATGTGATGATCCAAACATCCAGTTTTGTTGAGACTGCTGAAAATACCATTTTGCTTTATTCAAACAATGACCTAGCTGTTGTGTTGATCCCTACAACAGCCGACATGTCTGTGCCTACCGAAGTGCCCATGAGCACGACCTGCTCCTTCTTGCCCTTGTTGACTTCTTTGACCTCCTCCTCACATATTCAATTGTGAACATGTCAATCCTTTCATGACACGAAACAAGAAAGAGAGCAAAAGTGCGACCAGGTCCTGGTGTAGCGCTCGACCTCTGCAGAGGTCATGTTGTTTCTCTGCGTGTGGATGATGTGGTCGAGTGGTTTCACATCAGCTTCCCCTCACTGGCCAGACTGTGGTTTCTTATGGAGTCTTCAGACACCAACACCTTGATCCTACAAAACTATAAGTCAGTTAACGCATACATACAAACACTTATTGTCAGGCGAAATGTGAACAGAAGTTGTGTTAAAAGTCTGCAAAAAGTTACATGCATTAAAGAACATGATTTACACACAGACACAAAACAAGGCCACATCAAATAGGTTACACTGCTTTTTGAACCCAGATTTTCCCCTTAATCTCTAGCAGTCAATAGAAAACACTTGCTGTTTAAGTCCACAGAACTTCACACTTTCATATTCTCGTGGAGATCCCAAAGTTTCCAAAGACACCACACATCAATTTAGAAAATGTGTATAAAATGACACAGGAGATAATTGGAAGTTTTCTATTTGTTGTAATGGTGCAGCCACGAAAAACATGGGTTTTGAATTTTCTCACTGAAACAAGCTGATTCATATGTGATACAGTCAAACAGTGTTCAGAGACAAGCTATTCAGAGACAAAAAAGAGAAAACTATATGTTAAGGAGTTAAAACCTGAAGCAGCTTCAAAGTCTTTTTCATGACAAATGTAGTATCCTGTGTCTGTTTGTTCCAACTCATGATTGATCATATCAGTGACATTATTACATGAAACACATGTCTTGTATATGACACTTTAATCCAAGGTGCTTTACAATATGCCTCTTGTTCAGCCATTCACACAGCAGCCTTTAAACCTCAGACCTGGGAACGGGAGGCGCTGGGGAGCAAACCACCAACCGGTCTGCCGGTGTCTCCAGGTACTTTAGGACCCTAACATACAGGTGAGTTTGAACAATACCTTCCTTTGTAAAATGGGGTTGTAGTGGTAAATCTACATGTTTGAAAAGATGTTATGTTATTTCAAAGCTATTAATACTTTTTTTTCACTTCTTATTCTATTCCACATGGGGGCCCTCGAGATCTGTCTGCAGAGGACAGCCTTACAGTTGCCGGCTCACCAGACCGAAGAATTACCGGAAATCACATGGTTGCCTGTTTGTCTGGTGGAAATCCATGAGATAAGCACATGGGGTGCTGTTGCTCTCAATAATGCTCTTCATCACAACTCTTTTCAGTAAATGATGTCACCCTCCTCCCATCCTGCCAGAGACCTGGAAACCTGACTGGTCAAAGCTTAAACCACTGAGTCACTGTTAAATTGTCCATTTATGAGATCAAAGTGTGGAGGTGAGTTTTCTGTCCCTGTTGAAGAGTCTACAATGAATAATAATGAACTCTCTGTATTTCAAACCTTCCGCTCAAATATACAGATCTCATACAGTATATCTGCTGGTAAATAAACCACCAGAAGAATTTAACTCTTTGCCGACAGTCATGTGACCCTGTGACCTCCCATGTGACTATGACCTCTCTGCACCTGCCAACATGTAGCTTCATGTGGTCGGCACACACGCCAGCGAGCTCCCACCACACAAAACCTACACTGTTCAAAGAGCTGGAAACACTGCCACACATTAGTACTGACGATAACCACTTCTCTGTCCGTGGTGGCTCATGGGTCATTTGCAGCAGTGTTTTGTTGCTCTCACAAGATGGCAGTCAAGAGCAGTGATACCTTTTTGCTGGGCCTTTTGAAAATCCCTAAACTTTACCAGTCTGCAGGGCCAGCAGCTTCAGAGAAATCACATGGCTGTTGATAAAAGTGCCCAATCCTACCAGCTGCAGTGCTGTTACGCTGCCTTAAAGGCTTTCACACAGATCAGGCTGACATAAGATCAGTTTCTGTTTGCTCAATTTTATTCTCCGAGGTGAAGAACAGACTTCAGATCAGAGTCAGATCAGAACTTGTGATGCAGTAAATGTAGTAACCGTCACACTCCCCAAGGGAAGTTAGGGGATTTACAAAAAGACAGTGGGGTTTACCCGCCTATAAAACACTAAAAATTCTCACCCTGCCCAGTTGAAAATGAGCCCACAGCAGAGATATGTGGTTACTTTTACCTCGAGCAAAACATGATATCCAAAATCATGTGATGCATCTGAATCACTTTATTCTTCAACATCAATAATTGATGATTGATGATGATTTTTGTTTTCAGACTTTCTAAAGCAATATTTTATATTCAATGCAAACACATTTGTCAAACATCTGCCAAACAAAATGAGATGAGGTGTGGAAAAGAAGCTACATCGGTGTCATTTCTGTTGTGCTTTATGCCGCGTCGGTTCCTTTATTACTTTTGGTTTAAAGAAGAGAAGCAAGTAATATTTGACAGTGAAGCTAATCTGACAAGCGACTCCTTTTCTTCCTAAAATGTCTCACTTTTGATTTACAGCTTTGTTCCCATGTGTTTTAGTTATTGCTGAAGTGTTTCAGGGACAGAAAATACAATATAAAATATTCAACAAGCTTAAAATGTTTAAAAGTTATTACTTTGATCCTGTTGCACATTTGACCTCATTAAAGGATGTCTGCTTGCATGACTCATTAACTGAACTGGTTTAAGGATATAGACATGAAGTACTTTATTCAAGCACTTTATTAAAGTACAATTTTGATGTACATTTTATGCTTCATACTTCTGCTCCACTACATTGAAATTCATAGATGTAATAGATATAGTAAGATTGTGAGATTAAGATTTGTCTTTAAAATATATATATATATATATACATTGGTTTATGAAAAATGATGTCAGATGTCCACTCTTAACTTCTGACATGGTGAAACTACTTGATGGTATTTAAAACAGTTAAAACTACTTCACCCTGCACCGGCTACAACAGTAAAATACTAATTACACACTCAGTCTTAACAATCTAACGATGTCCTACTAATATATCAGTCACGGGGCAAAACTAGTACTTTGAGTACATTTAGCTGATAATACTTCTGTACTTTTACATTGGTAGGATTTTGAATGACGGAGTTTTTTCACACTTCTTTTACATTTAACTTTTACATAAGTAAGGGATCAGAATACTTGCATACTACCACCAATGAATATTTACAGGATACTATTATTTTACATTTGGTACTGACAATGCCTGATTTGAAGTATTCTTTAAGACCTGGAGGAAAGAAAGGACATCCTGTAATGGAAAAGAGAAAATTTTGATTGATGCAAAGGTCAGTGTATCTTCGTAAACAGTCACCTGTCTGTCAAAGTGTTCTTAGTGAAGACTCTGAACCAAAACCAAAACTTTGCCATATGACAGGCTGTTGTATCACATCAAAAATATCACTGTGACAACTGCAGTAAAACATCAAGACAGGCTGCATACCAAAAGGGTAGAGGACTGTCTGAATGCTTTCAGTCACAGGGCTTGGCCATGGTTTGGCTGAGTCACGCAGCTACTGACTAACAACAGAGAAAAGACAGAAAGTGAAAGAAAGAAGGGAATTTCCAGCTCGGCAGTCTGGTGTAGAACTGGTTAGGTAAAAGCTTCCCGGCACATCCAAAAACACACGTGCATTATATACAGGTGCACACTGAAGTTAAAGGATCTATATGACTCTTTTCTGTTCCACCACAGTGATACATACAGCTCTGGGGCCACTATATCATCTTTTACCTATTTTCAACCTTTCTGTGCACGCTGTCGGCCATTTTGTGTGTTAAGTTCTTGACGGTCTCACCCTAAGATGGCGGCTACCTTTGTCATTGGCTTTTCCACTTTGTGTACTTGTGCTTTTCTGACCCACATGCAGGCGCACAATGGCTGATGGGAGGCAGCCAAGTTTACTGATGAGTCACTGTGCCTGGCGTGAAACCGTGTGTTTCCAAAGGTTTTTACTAACAATCAAACATGCGTGTTTTTAGTTGGACCACCACACGATTTATTAGTTCATCCAGGGGATTTCGAACATGTTTTGAACACCAGTTATGAAGTTATGAGAATCAGTTAATCTAAAGTTCTCGACATATGTTGTTAAATCATGAAAAAAGCTAATTGTTCTCGTTTTTGTTCCATCATTTCATGTATATAGGTTTTTAGGTGTTAAATGTTCCTGTTGTTAAATCATGAAAAATATGGTTTTTAGGTGAAATGTCCTTGCTAAAATGTAAATTGTGCAGTTTGGGTCTACATATCACACCCCCGTATTTTTACAGGTCATTCTTTGATGCTTGTGCTGTCCTTGCACTTTCAGAGCAGTTACACTGAGCTGATGTCACCAGCTCCAGTACAGTCGGAGGAGGAGACGAAAACAGAGCACGTATGTTCAAAGAAGCTTTTCAGGATTCGTGAAAATTTTAAAATCTTGCGGTCATTAAAACCCAGGGGAAACAAATTCCTTTCCTGTCAGACTCACGTGACTTCAGTCACCATTTTGTGGGCACACAGACATGTCCACAAAATGGTGACATGTCAAAATGGTGACATGTGTTGCCCAAGCTGAGTCTGATCTTTGTCGATAGAGGGGGCTGGTACTTTCACAAAATGCTTCCCATCACTTCACCGTAGCTTTGCTGTTTATGACACACACTAAACCACCAGGTAACTTTCCAAAAAACCTCGCAGTCAGAAAAAAAACATGCCGGTAGTCGGGGACTTTCCAGTGTCAGCTCAAACAAATAAACCCAACCCAACCTCACAGTGCAGGCAACAGATGCTATTATGTGATAAAGAAACCAAAGGCCTCAGATGACTAACCAGTTCAACCAACTCACAATTACCATCCTCAGTAATAATCTAATCATTTCAAGTGACGTGTCTCTTCCTTTAACAGCATGAATCTGAGTCAAAAGGCTTGTATGAAACTACAAACTCAGATTTTTCACTCTAGGATTAAAATGTCGCGCACATTCTTGCAGAGAACATAAACTCTTGTTCTATCAGAAAACACTTTCCAGACCATCTTTTCTTTTTTCTTCCCCTGGAACAAATCTGATCACATGCTGACCAAAGCCTTTGCTCCCCATGTTAATTATATTTTTAATTTATGTCATTTAAATATACCATGAATGTGTTTGGTAAAAAGACTTCATAAATATGTGACAAAAGACTTGATACAATCCATCATTCAGGTTTCACTAAGGAGTCGGGCCATTGACAATGATCCAAAATGCCTGACGCTGCTGTTCAAAGTTTCATTTGGGATGAAACCATGGAGCAATCTTTGGCCACTCTGAAATCGTAAATTAAGATTTATGGTGCCAACTGTGTGCTGTCATGTCAAACTTTTATTAATCTTTATCAAATACCAGGAAACATGAAACAGAAAAGTAATACAATGGAGAAATATCCATCAGAAAAATTTCAGTCATACATTTTATTTGATGCGTTTTCACTTCAACTGTCACTTCAACAGTCTGCTGAAGAAATAAGAACACGTTTTCAATTTTTACTACATATACAAAAATATTTACATAAACTTCAGCCTTTCCTGTAACATCTTTATCAGGTCAGCATCGACGCAGCGCAGCCAGAAGGAGCATCGGCTCAGTGGCAGCAGTTTGTCACTGCGGGGAGTTTCCCTCTGCGAAGAGTTTCTCTCTCAGTTTGTAGTAGCTCCCCTTCCTGTCCATCAGTTCCCGGTGAGTCCCTCGCTCCTGAACTCTGCCGTCACCGATCACGACGATCTGATCCGCCCTCTCGATGGTCTTCAGCCTGTGAGCGATCACCAGCAGGGTCTGGTTGGGACAACTAGCCAGAGCCTGCTGAACCTGTGCACAGTCAGTGACAGACGGATTTATTAGTTTATTATCCAGTGTCGACCAGGTATCTACGCTTTTCACTGGAAGCAGGCTAAAAAACTTATGTATAATTTAATATGTACGGTGGTAAATAAAATAATACTAAATCAAAACAATGACTTATTTCATCAGACCTAGTAGCAAATACGTTTACTGAGAATGACTGATAAAATTGTGTTTTTATGGATGAGATCATATTTCTTCATGACTGGTCATAAATTGGTTTGTTACAACTAAGTTTTTCCTTTTCTATTAAGCAGTGAAACACGTTTGGTTTGTATGATTGACAGGTCCAATTAGCCATCAGCTGCACATTTTGTATGTAACTTCCTCACGTGTGGGCCAACATCTTGCAATATCAGTGTCAACATGCGAACGGTTCAGAGCTCTGTTGACACAATACACACGTACCTTATTTTCACTCTCAGGGTCCAGAGAGCTGGTTATTTCGTCCAGAATGAGGACCTGTGGCTTTCTGACCAGAGCTCGAGCGATGGCGATCCGCTGCCTCTCGCTCCTGGACAACTGGCCGCCGCCTTCACCCACCTCTGAGAAATGGACATCATAAAAACATCACAGATTGAGGTTCATGGTCTCAGTTTTTCAGATTGAAAAATCAAAAGCTAGAGTTATATTCTATGTGTATTTATTATGCACTAATGAATCTACATGAATGTTTAAAATGAATAAATAAAAAGTAAAACATTTTCCATCATCAATCTTGCTCTGCAAATACTCAAATAATTTCTTCCCTTGTCCGTTAGGTTTCTACGTACATGTAGGCACTCAGCCATGTAAAACAGCATGCAGAGTGACTAACCTGTATCGTAGCCTTTCTCCAACTGCTTTATGAAGTGATGGGCATTGGCTTTGCACGCTGCTTCCTGGATCTCGTCCAATGAGCAGTCGGTGAGTCCGTAGGCGATGTTGTCTCTGATGGAGCCAGAGAAGAGCACAGGCTCCTGGTTCACCACTGCAATCTGTCAGAGACACTCGTGTTACACATCTGAAAGGCAAATTCACACTCAAATATTTTCAGACAGTTAAATATAGAATTAATATAGTAATTCCATCAATGTCAGAACTGACGTATTTTTCAAAATTGTACTTTTGTTCTCAGAATTCTGTCACAGCATCGGTCAAATCTGAAAATCTACTCTCAGCTGACTCTTGAGCCGAACAATCAGCAGCAAGTTGGAAGGAAATCTGGGGATTTGTTGGCACTATTGGATGAATACTTGTGTTTTCCTGAATGCATTAGCTCTCTGATTAGCTACCAAAGGGTCATGAACTTGGTGCATTCAGCTGTGTGCACGTTCTTCAAGTGAGTCTAATCATCAGGCCCATTATTATTCAGTTAGTTGGAGCTCCCAACGAAGAGTGGTGTTCACCATCAGAAAAAGCAGTAAAGATAAATCACCTTCTTGTGGAGGAAACGGTGCTCATAGGATTTCAGTGGTTCATTGTCCAACAGGATTTCTCCTTCCTGCGGCTCATAGAATCGCTCCAGCAGACTCACACAGGTGCTTTTTCCTCCTCCAGATGGACCCACCAGCGCCGTCATCTGACCCAACTTCAGCTCCAAAGACAGGTCCTGAAGCAAGGAGGTAACAGCGGTTGTAAAAACACAGATTAACTGCAATATTCAACATTTATCTGGTAGATGAGAATGTTCATCCATCCAGAGCTCCCGTTGTCGACCTGCCGTTCAGACCTCACCTGCAGCACTGTTTTGTTGGGGTATGCAGGATAGGCAAAGCTGAGATGGCGGAAGCTGACGTGTCCTCTCAGCTGATCAGGTTTGAGCTTTCCCTCTGAGCTGACCTGAGGTTTCCGGTCCAGGTACTCGAACACTTTCCCAGCAGCTCCCACCGAGTTCAGCATGTCGCCGAAGATGTAGGTGAGTGTCTGGAAGATGTCAGTCACAAAACAGATCACTTCATGACCCACGTTTTCATTTAGAGAGTCAGAGGTGCTGCTTAAAAGCCATGATCTAGCCGAGTAACCTCCCCGAGGACATGAAAGCTCATACTCTTCTTTTAAAAGCAAACTTTAAAAATGTCTTTCTTTCTTTCTGTTATCTTTCAATAATGAGTGTGTGCGCTTATCAAACCCAAGCAGTTGTTAATGGTTCTCCTTAACGACTTCATTCAGAACATGCATTTTATTATTTGCTCATGTAAAACATTTCCCTTGTGTATGAAATATGCTATATAAATACAGTTTGCTCTGCCTAACTACTAAACTGTGTGTTATCTAACTTAAAAATTAATGCTCTTCAGTGCTATCACCAGCCCTGACAACAATCCACAGAGCATTATGGGATACCCTGATGTTGTCTCCAAGGTCTGACTGGTAGAGGATGAAGGAAACCAGGTTGCCAGTGGTCATCTGTCCGCTCTGGATGAACTGCCTGCCGTAGTACAACATCAGGACCTGCATGCCCAACCCCGTCAACTACACACACACACACACAGGAAGGAAATTAAATAACTTCGAAATGCAACAACATGCTCAACATCACCTGATCTCTCTCTACAATCGATTACAAACTCCTCACCCTCCGTGCGAGCAGGTAAACAGCTGTGACTGTGTCCCGCTGGGTCTTGAGAGTGTGTATATCCATCAAGCGGCTGTCATAGCGACGGGCCTCCTGTTTTTCAGCGTTAAAGCTTCGTACCACACGAATGCCGGACACCGCCTCATTCGCAGCTTCATTTGCCCGGGCGGTCGCGTCCTGCACTGCGAGGGACAGCCTCTGAGGACGGAGTGACAAAGGAGGAGCGTCTGATGAAACACTTAAAGAACTTTTGGCCTTAGAGACACAGAAGATTTCATTTTCAACTCAATGGCTTCTGAGCCACATCTGTGTTTTGAAAGACACTATGACCTCTCTGTTAAATTATTTTTAATTAAGGATTTGGGTCCATTAAAATGCATCAGGATAGTTTCTTGGTAATGGATCTGATACATGTGACAATGTTAGTTCAGCAAGTCCTAAGAAGCTGCTTTACCTGGTAGTGTGTGTCGTAGATGTTCTGGATGAGGCCAGTGATAGGCGTCTCCATCAGTACGAGGAACGTGAGCTTCCAGGAAAGACTCATCATCAGGGAGATCATGCCCAGTGTCTTGATGAATGTCCTCAGCAGCACATTGACATTCAGACAAACTGTTCTTCCCATTAAGTTGGTGTCTCTCGACAACCTGGATGTGATTTCACCTTCACAGAAAATAAAATAAAATTATCTTCTATCCTGTGTTGTTCTGCTCTTTTGTCCTGCTCTATTCTGCATTTCTTTTGTCTTGTTATGTCCAGCTTTATCTGTCCAATATGTCATGTCTGACCCTGTCCTGCAATGTCCTGAGAAATGATTCATACAAGATAACTGCATGTTATATTATAAGAGCCTCACCTGTTTTTATGGTCTCAAAGAATCCAATTTCCTGTTTGGTCAAAGCCCCAAACAGCTTGACCTTCATTCTGCAGGTGAAGGCACTGATGGCGCAGAGTAAGAGGCCTCCTCGGCAGCCTGCGCTCACAGAGCTGATCGATCAATCACAGAGAAAGTCAGTCAGATATTAACTGCGAGCCACAGAAACATGCTCAAAAACAACGTCCCATACCTTCCCAGAGAGTACAGGCCCATGAAGAGCACTGCAGAGATGAATTCATTGGGCTGGTACTGACTGCCCAGGATGTCAATGACTCTGCCAGTGTAGAACGGGATGAACATCTCACCTGAGAAGAGACACACAGGTAAACACAGGATACAGAGATGAGGATGCATCAGCCAGGCAGATCATCATCATCATCATCATCATCATCATCATCATCATCATCATCATCACTATCATCATCACCATCACTATCATCATCATCATCATCACCATCATCATCATCACCATCATCATCATCATCACTATCATCATCATCACCATCACTATCACTATCATCATCATCACCATCATCATCATCATCATCACCATCATCATCATCATCATCAGTATCATCATCATCACCATCACCATCATCACCATCATCAACATCACCATCATCATCATCACCATCACTATCATCATCATCATCACCATCATCATCATCATCATCATCACCATCATCAACATCACTATCACCATCATCATCATCATCATCACTATCATCATCATCACCATCACTATCACTATCATCATCATCATCGTCACCATCATCACCATCATCAACATCACCATCATCATCATCACCATTACTATCATCATCATCATCACCATCATCATCATCATCATCACCATCATCACCATCACTATCATCATCATCATTGTTGTTTCTTGATGTGTTGATGAAAAGAAGTGACCACTGATGACACGTCTTAACTTGTGCATAAAAAGACTTTATTACACAAAAGAGAACAATGTCAAGAACCGGTCGAATCTGAGAGTCTCTGGTGCCAATGGTGAGATCTCTGTCTTTCAGCCCAAACTATTATCCTTATATGTGGTTTCTTATCTTTCAAGACCCTCACCTTTACACACACATAGTTGGTCAAACATCTGCTAAAGCTGTAAAAATGACACTCAACCTATGGACTCATCCTCCAACTAGCTTTACTATGAACATAGGTTCAAATTTCACATGACAAGTGTACATCTCATAACAGGGTATGAAGAGGATAAGACACTACATATTTCCCCCCTTCGAGGCTCGCAGAGTCCCGAAAAAATAAAAAGATATCACATGCATATTTACCATTATGACAAAACATAACAGTTCCTCCTATACAGCTTACTACAGCAAAATCTTTAACAATACAGCAAATTTATGGAGTGTGAGAGCGAAAACCTATCAGGCAGTCATCTTACTTAAAATTTCCATCAATCAATCCAGACAGGAAATTCTCTCACGGTCCCTCTGCCTTAGGCGACCACATATTAGTACTCCAGACCAATTAAAAAGAGAAATTCTTACTGTTTATATAGAGATATGACTCAAGCAAACACATACAGATACCTCAGAAAATAAAATCAAAACAATGTCCAATTTTAGGCTAGTCGACCCATCGGACCCTCCATTGGACCTTTCCCTGCCTAACACTAATCTCCCTGGATTACGAAAAAGAAAAGAAAACATCTGAGGATCCAATGTATTCACCTACTGACAAAAACACATGTTAAAGAATTATCAATGTCATAGATTACAACAAAATCCAATACTGCAAGATTATACAATTGTGTCACACTGCAGCTCTTCCGCAGCGTCAACTTCTCAATATAATGTTGATAATTTGTTAAATCTAAACATTTCATCACAATGTCCTTGTTCAGGGTCTTCCAGTCCATTGTCATCGTCCATGTCCAGATGTCTGAATCCTTTCAGATCATTGGGATCCCTGAATGACTGGCCACTCTCACAGTGGTCTTCCTCCAATATTGTTCTAGTGGGAAAAAAGAAAACACCCACCAGTATCCTTGCAAAAACAACAAATACAAATTAAACATCAAAAATAATCAAACATCGAAAGCAGATTAACACATCATCCTTTCACATTATTCAAAGTCATAATTCACATTTTCCATGTTCCCCTTTAACTACATCCCTCTATAATAAAGACTAACATATAATAGAATTAGATATTCAAAATGGATATCTCTCCATCAATTTGCTCTCAATAACCACTTCCTCATCATCTTCACCTGTGTCAGTTCTATGCAGTAATGGCATCTGCACCTGATCTCCTGGCATCACAACTCCAACCCATCTCAATATCATAGCCTTCGCAAAGGTCAACAGCAATGTACAGAAACAAAACATTACACACAATGATAAAATAACTGCTACTAAGATCTGAACCAACACTGCTCCCATTGGGCCTAGTTTTTCCTGCAACCAAGCATTCGCAGACCATCCAGCTCCCTCTGATGCACCAAATGCATCTCTTATATGCTTCAATGCCTCTATGACACTGGTCATATTATCAGAATTATCAGGAATCAAAGTATAACAGGCCTCTTCAGTTAAATTCAAAGCCATACATAAACCTCCCTGTTTAGCCAAAATATAATCAAGTGCCATGTCATGTTTCAACAACGTCAGTCTATGACTTCTTTGAGTATTTGACAAGTATTCAAAACCCCTTATAGTCTCATTTGCAAATCCCTGTAGGGTATATGTAATATTATCAATATGATCTGCCAAAAATGTCACCCCATACCATGGAAATATCCCTATACCCCACTTCTCTCCTAGACTTATTCTCCAATGGTAGGCCTCCAATTTGTGAAATTGTGCCAATTCCCTTTTCTTCCTAGCTCCAGGAATAGCATTAGATTGAACCTCATCAGACGCCTGTCCCTTCTGAATAGTCAAAACCTCATATGGGAGTTTCAGAGTTGCCATATAACAGCATCCTGTCCACCCATACGGTAAAAATATGTATGCCTTATCAGCACAGATCCACCAAATATCTTTGAAATTTCCCATGGTCACATTTCCAGGCAAAGTCTGATTCCGTACAATCAAAGTTCTACTCTGTTTATGATGTGGAGCACGAAAAGTCACTGTATACAAATCATCAACAGCTCTGTGATTACGTCCACCAAATTGCATCATATAGTATAAACATCCCCGGGCCATTATGGGTATCATTTGAACAAAAACAGTCCTTAGCCCTCCTAGGTTTCACTTCCATTGCATCAGGAACTGCTGTTGTCACATTTTCATACCGATCGAGTAAATTCAAATATGGTAAATCCCTCAACCAAGAACAGTTAAATCTAGGCTTAAACAGATGTACTGACAAAGCCATAATTTTATCTTCTGCTGATCGCTGCTGAAACAATAGCCATGATAATGCATAAGATTGGCATGTAGGAGCCAGTGGCTCTGGTACCGCTTCTAAAATTGAAGGCCATGTGTTGGGAGTTGGAATTTTCACCACACATAGACCATCTATTTTCCTAACTGATCTTACAGAATGAGTTAACTGCTGAAACCATAAGTTCTTACTTGCCCATGGGTCTGTGATTTGTAAGGCTGTGGAGTCAAATCCATATGCCTTCCACTGAGCTTCCCTTTTCTGTAATGTACGATAATGTTCAGTCACATCTTCTGATGGCCCTTCAAAATCTACAAAATCATTACCCACTTCTGAAATAATCCCCTGATCTGTCACAAATAAATCTTCATCATTCTTTCCCACAATCTGTTCTCTAATTTCAGGATTATCATTACCACTGCTCACACTAGTGTCAATCTTTAACATAGGCTTCTGGATTGCATTCACTACCTTCAGAGATGTCATAACTGGTATCTGTGTTGTTTTCACAGATTTTCTAGGCGTCAAAGATCCCATTGCTGTTTCAGTGATAACAGTTGCCGTGGTAAATAGTTCCTGAACCTCTTTAGCGACCTTAAAGTCTTCAATAGACCTCAAGTCTTTAATCATAAGTGTCACTTTACGAGTTACATAACCCTCCATCCAATAATTCTGAAGTGGAACAAATTTAAACTCTGGCTCTAAATAAGTACACATATATTCTCCTTGATCTTCCCATGTAGCATTAAGCAACAAAAGTGAGCAATCTCCCTAACTTTCAACCACCACAAATTACTATACAAAGCATACTTCCTTTTATTGAGAGGTATAGTGTCAACTTCAGGCCCTGCTAAAACCACATCTTCACCACGACTATTTGTCCACTTAAGAGAATTGTTACCATTAAAATTCGACCTTCCACACTCACATGGAAGCCGAATGGACCCCCCTAAGGCCACTTCAACTCTAGTCTTCATAACGTTTTGGTCTAGCCCTTCTCCGGACTGGCCTTGGACTCTTTTGTCTAACTGAATCTCTGGATTGTCCTGTAGTGGCATCACAGCCCTTTGCAATCTTTGATGTTTCACACTCCACTGAAATAGGTCCTGCTGTTTCCGGGACATGTTGAAAATCAATGTCATCAAATCTTCTTTCCTGTCCATTAGCTGCAAAGTCACCTGTGGCATCATCAACAATGTGCACATGAACATCAGCATTGTCCACAACATGGAAAGTCTCATCTGGCTCTCTTGAGCCTTCACCATCTTGACTCTGTGAAGTTGGCGCTTCTTCTCTTGGAGCTTTAACACAATGCGACAAATGATACCACGTTGGAGACCCTTTAACCTGAACCGCAGTTCCAGTACTACGAACAACTTCGAATGGTCCTTCACGACGTTCGTTATACCATTTCCTTCTAAACACCTTTACGAACACCTTGTCTCCAAGTTGCACCGTGCTCCTTTTTTGCTCATCGAGCCTCTCCTGCATCTCCTCTTGTCTTTGCCTATTAGAAACATAGGTGGATATTCTTTTATGAAGAGTAGCCATATATGTAACATACGCTCGCATTTCATCTTCCAAAAGAGCCAAACTTGGACCCTTTCCACTTGTACGCAAACAAGGCGTTGGCATCCGTCTACCCATAACCAACTCATGAGGTGTCATATGCAAATCACGCAACTCACTCGAGCGACATGCCATTAATGCCAATGGAAGTGCAGCAATCCAATTTAAACCCATGTGTTGGCAGATTTTAACAATGCGATTTTTCAAAACACCATTCATTTTTTCGCAAATTCCTTGGCTTTGTGGATGATAGACTGCTCCTAAACGCTGTTTAATTCCCAATTTCTGCAAAATCAATTTCACTGTTTTATCCACAAACTCCTTCCCATTGTCTGAGGATATCCTGTCCGGAAGTCCCCATCTGCTTATGACCTCTCTGCACAGAAACTTTGGCAATTGACTGAGCATCCTTACACTTGGTTGGGCAAGCCTCTATACCTCTTACCTCCAACTGGTTTTATCATGTCAACAAAATCCACAACCAACTCTCGTATAGGACCCCTTGGGGTTGGAATGTGCCCAGCAGGAACCATCACACCCCTCCGAACATTATTCTTCAGACAGATAGTACACCTGCCTATGACATAATCAATTTGTTCAAGCAAATAGGGTGCCCAAAATCCATACTCCTTCATAATCTTTCTCTTAACCTCCCCCCTTGCAACATGGGCTAACCCATGTGCTTCCTGAATCATCAGTCCCAACAGATCTGGAGGTGCAACTATTAGCCCCTCATGATTTCTCCAAAGACCAGTAGAATCTTGTGTAGCACCTCGGTCTAGCCACAACTGTTTGTCCATTACAGGAACAGCTTCCTGCATCAAGATCACATCCCTAAGTGTAATTCTGTCTTCCAAATCCACTTCATGAGTGACCAAAAAAACTTTGCCCAATTTGTCTGCTCCTATAACTGCTTTTGCAGCTTCATCAGCCGCTTTATTACCTTGTGTGACCCTTGACATATCCTTCTTATGAGCAGCACACTTAGTTATTGCTATTGCTTTAGGCTTCATCATAGCATGCAGAAGCTTCATTATTTGAACATGATGCTGTATTGGAGAGCCATCAGTTTTCTTGAAACCTCGATTCTTCCACACCGATCCAAACAAATGACAAACATTATGTGCATACGCAGAATCTGTATATATTGTCACTCGCTTTCCTTCCGCTAACTGACACGCTTCAGTCAATCCCACAAGCTCAGCAAGCTGTGCAGATGCAGGCTGTGGTACTATCTCAGCCTTCTCCACAACAAATCCAGTTCCCTGAGCTTTTACCACTGCATAACCAGCACTCAATTTATCTCCCACACGATAACAAGACCCATCAGTCCAATACTCCAAATCCACCTCACGCAGTGGGAGGGCTTGCAAATCTGACCTAAGTCTTGAGTACTTCTCTGCTTCTAAAACACAATCATGTGGTTCACCATCCTCTGCAGTTGGCAAATTCTCTGCTGGATTCACCGTGACACATCTTACTAGTGTGACATCTTCCTGCTCTAAAAGCCTATGATAGTCTCTAAGTCTAGGCATAGTCAATGTGTATTTGCCATAGTTCAAGAGATTTCTAAGACTATGATGAGTAAGAATTGTCACTGGATATCCCATCGTACAACAGGAAATTCTTAGTAGAGTCCAGAAATGCTAACACTGAAGTCTCCTGCCTCCTCTGTTCAATCGTCTCAAATGCCAAAAGGCCCTCTTGTGTCCAGAGAAGATTACAATGAAGTTGGGCATTCCCAGTGTCTTTAATCATAGCCCTCAAAGGCCCCGTCAAACTAGCATAATCTTCAATCCATGCTGAAGAATAGCCAGCAATTCCAAGAAAGGTCATCATCTCTCTAACTGTTCTGGGCTTCTCCAATAGCCTCTAAATGACTATCAGAAATGCTTCTATGTCCCTGTGTTATTGTCTGACCCAAATAAACTACCTTCTCCTGACAATACTGCAACTTCTTCTGAGAGGCCTTGTGCCCCTTTTCTGCCAGTATCTGTAGCAATTTAATTGAGTCTTCATGTCATGTTCCCTCATCCGGTGAACAAAGGACTATATCATCCACATACTGCACCACCCTACTTTCTATGCTAAGTGGAACACTGAAAAATGCACCACATAAATCTAACACTGTGAAATGTGTAGCATCTGGGGGAATTTGAGCCAACAAAGTATGCAGGTCTAGCACTTCTGCTGGAAAGTCAGCCACCACGTCATTTACAAATCTCAAATCATGTACCATACAATAAGAATCATCTGGCTTCTGCACAGGCAACAAAGGTGTGTTACTTTGAGGATTCTGAGTTATCTTCAGAACACCTACATTCAAAAGTCCTTCAATTTGTGATTCAATCCCTTGGATTGCCTCTTCCTTCAGTGGATACTGGTTCTTCCAAGGAGGTTTGGTCCCCGGTCTAAGTTCTACTTTCACTGGTTGAGCTGATTTCACAAGACCAATATCAGTACTGTGCCGCGACCACAAACATTCAGGTACTTGCTTCAACATCTCTTCTCTCATAGTATCTGTGTCCTGTTTAGCACTACAGATTGACTCATGTGTCATCTGGATTAAAGGTCCCTTCCACTGGCCATGGTTGATCAATTGCAGACCAGCACTTATGCCATTTCTCTGACACTTTTGTGATGCCTTTAAGTAGAGGATTATTCTTCTGCACTAACTCTACAGGAGTAACTACTTCCTGATTTTTAATATCCATCTTTAACATTGTAATGACTCCCTTTTACTTTCATGCTTAAATTAAACTCAATCAATTAAAAGTAATTCAGCTTAATGTTATTTATTTATTTTAATTATCTATAAACCTCTTTATTGCCACAATCAATAATAGAAAGGTGAAAACAGATTTGCCAACTTCAAAGGAAATCAGAACCTCATAGATATAAAGAACAAATCACAACACTAAGTCCACATACAATATGAACTCAATACACACACAATCTATCAAATTGCAAAATAACATTTCCCCAACTCAACTCAAATCAGAGAAGTCCATGAACAAACAACAAAATCCACATTCATAACTCTTAACCAAACACTAATACTCCCTTAATTAATTGGTCAGTCCGTTGCCAAGCCTTTCTTCTGAGTAACTACAACATGTAGTGTTTTAAATTTAAATGCAGGTGTTTGTTAGAAAGAGTCTGTGGATAAAATCTCACTGGCCTTGATCACTGGATTCAGACGCATGCGCTGGCATCAGCAAGCCTCAATCCTCGTGACGCAGGTCAGCTGTCCTCTGTTTGCCTCTGGACACACCCTGTGTCCTCCTGCTCCTTCTCATGCTCTCACACCACAAAGAAAACACAGACAAGATAGTTCAGTGTCTTATAATCTCACTAGATGCAAGAAACAATTCAATGTAATTCACTTTTCCAATATTTTCCTACTTTAAACTGCAACTGTTAATAAATACCATACAGTCATTACATCATCAATTTATTTTACTCCAACAAACTGTTTTACCCCTTTTTTTTTTCTTTATTTCTTCATTTATTTTAATTTATTTTTATTTATCCTATAATCATTTTTATATTTTTATAGAAAATTTTCACTCAAATAAGCACTTTCCCAAAATTAATCAAACTTTATTAAAAGATGTTCTTTTGCATAAAAAAAATCATTTTCCCAGGGCTCATATGTTTCAACAAATTTATTTTCAAAGTCCCCTAAACAGAGGCTCATAGAATTTTACTCAAAACGTCCCCATGAAAAGCTCATATCTTTTATAAAAAGTTCTTTAAGGCTTATGGCAATTAGCAATTCATATATATATATATATTATCTAACTAAGTCTCCTATTCGTACTCCTATTAACTCCTATACCTTATTTAATACGACATCCATCATATTAGTTACACATACACCCAATCCACACAATCTTTTTACATTAAAGAACCGGTCCACATTTATACACACACACAACAAACACAAAACATTTAAACTTGAGTGATCACATAAACTATCTTTCCTCTAAACAGCTGCAGCTTCTTTCTTCCTAACTTTTTACCACTATTTCTATTTCTCTATTATCCTTATTCTTTTCCTATACTTCATCTCTCCTAAATTTTCAAAATTGCCAAATTCCCCCCTGGGCCCAGGAGTTCTCTCTCTTTTTCCTTTAATCCAATTCCTATTATTTTGAAGCCAATTTTCACACAGTCGCTAGTACACATGTCTTACCGTTGGAGTAGCTCAGGGCGCCGTCTAGTCCAAACTTGCATGGTGTAATCTTTAGCTGAACTTCATGTTACTAATTTAAGCTTCTCTTCTCTTATTCCTGTATTTCCTTTTCCTATTTCTTCATTACCTTATTCACTTATTTCTGTCCTATAGGCCTCTTTTACTACACTTTTCCTTACACTTTGCTTCAGCTTTCCTATTCCCTGAAGTCTTTTCCTATTTCTTAATTCTCTTCTCTTTCCTTAACTCTTTTCCTTAGTTCTCTATTTCCTTAGCTTTATTTCCTTAGTGCACAATATCCTTAATTCTCTACTTCCCCCCTATTTGTGTTGCTAGCAACGCAAATAAAACCCCAAATTTAGAACAAATTTAGAACAATGGATAACTTCTAACATCAGCACACCAAAACAATACTCCCATAAAGATTCTTTAACGGTGCGACTCAAACAGCAAACGCACAGCAGCTCCAGCGAGCAAACCAGCGCAACAAATAGTGAAAAACTCACCCTTTTTATTGGCCATGGTTGATGCGGGAGTCGGCTCGTCAAAGCTGTCAGCACACGCTGGAGAAGTCACAAACACGTCCAAGTTCGTGACGCCAAAAAATATGTTGTTTCTTGATGTGTTGATGAAAAGAAGTGACCACTGATGACACGTCTTAACTTGTGCATAAAAAGACTTTATTACACAAAAGAGAACAATGTCAAGAACCGGCCGAATCTGAGAGTCTCTGGTGCCAATGGTGAGATCTCTCTCTTTCAGCCCAAACTATTATCCTTATATGTGGTTTCTTATCTTTCAAGACCCTCACCTTTACACACACATAGTTGGTCAAACATCTGCTAAAGCTGTAAAAATGACACTCAACCTATGGACTCATCCTCCAACTAGCTTTACTATGAACATAGGTTCAAATTTCACATGACAAGTGTACATCTCATAACAGGGTATGAAGAGGATAAGACACTACAAAGTTACCACGATATAAACATTCACACTCCTCATTACGTCCTAATCCAGAGATAATAATCCTTAGATATCAGAAAAAAAATCAAACTCTTTTGATTTTAACGAATGTGCAAGACCTAATGACAAAGGCTGCTTCGTGAGTGTTTTTTTAATCTTTTATTTTTTCTTGCTCATCTTGAATTGCAAATGTTGAGGTCATGCACCAAAAAAATCTGAAAATGCTTAACAAATTTTAAAAGTTCTGGAAAACTCATTCCTCTGATCTGAGGGTGAACTTTTAATCAGCCCTGACTTTTGTGCTCATTTAGTCGTCTCGTGTGCTAATTTAGTTTTTCTACTTTTCCGAACGAGCGCAACTGCTGCTCATCAGACATCCATTCATCGTTTTCAGGTGTGTTTCTGTGCAGAGCTTTGACTGAACTCGGGGAGTAAATGCCTCAGGGTCTGAATAAACCTCTCAGAACATGCTGAGAGCGAACGCGCTGATAGAGTTATTTATGCATGATGCACAGGAGACAGACGGCGTTAATAAAAAAACAGCTAGTGTGTGTTTGTATCTTCTTTGCATGTGTTTTTCTTGACACTGCGTCTCTGTGCATGGTGTGTATGTGTGTGTGTGTGTGTCTCAATTTGAGTGTTTGTGCATTCATATGTTTCTCCATGTTTGGTCAAACATCCCAATGAAGCAGAGGTGTATTTGCATATGTTGTGTGTGTTAAGCGTGTGTGTGTGTGTGTGGATTCTCTCATGCAGCCAACACACACCGAGTCACATTATTCACAGAGGGGACTCGGGCGTCTTAAGCACCAACAAAGTGCATGTCAGATGAGGCAGAGGAGTATTTGCCCTGTTTGGATGAAAACCCAAAGACTTGGCGAATGTTGCGTTTGATGTGGAAATGAATGATTGAAATTCTCTGGGCACTGTCTTGTCTTTTTTATACCCCAGCCCCCATTTCTCTTCCTCTTCTTTTGTATTGGACCGGTGCCGATGGTCTAGATTCATCTCTGTGTTCGCGACATCATGTACCATGTGTTGAATCATTTCAATCTGAGCTGCTACAAGATTATTTATAGGTCTGTTATGTTCCTGTGCTGCTATTTGTGCTTCAGTTCAGACACAAAGCAGGTAATGTTATTCTTTTTTTTTTTTCGCGGGAGAAGGTGGGAAATATTGCATTCATTGTTTATTTAAAGCTGCACCAGGAAAGAGACAAAGCTTTTCACTGTCAAAAATGAAGGACTGAATGACTGTGACGTGGCAGATTAGCCCTTTAAGTTTGGAAAGTTGGACAATCAGCATTAAAGAAAACTCTGAGCATCAGCTGAACATCTTGTTTTTGCTGCCCTCCAGTGGCTAAAATTCTCACCACACTGCATTTAGTGATGCAGAGGCGTACAAAGGGTGTGATCAGCACCTTGCACCTGCAGGGTGTGGTTACAGGTGGAAAGGCTGTAACGACTTTCAACCACAAGAGGTCAGTGAAGTGAAGTTTTTCAGCTGCCTGTTAGAATCTGACCTTCAGTTACTTTAACATCATTTAAGCAACCAATGCAGTTCACAAGGGCAAATGTGTGTGTGTCAGTTGGACATGAGGTGCATGGTTCTCACATTTAGTTACAGCGCCCTCACCAGGTTAACGACAGTAATATTTACACAGAACACGGTGCCAAAATGTACCATCCCTCCCTGTTGCATCAAAATTAGACCAGTTGAGCCTGAAGCATCAAATGCACTTTTTAAATGTCCCAATTAAATTTTAATTCATTTTATTCTCTCAGAGTCATGCAGCAATTTGGAGCAGCAGTGAGTGACAGCTGGACTCCACACACACACAAACACACACACACACGCGCGCGCGAGCGTGCCTTCAGAGTTTTCAAGTTGCAATGTCAAGTTGAGTAGATAACATTTCTATTTTTCTGGTATCTTTGTGGTTTTTGAGTCTTTTTCTACATATATCGACAAGTATCTTTACATCAGTCGCAAAATTTTCTAATGCAAATCAACTAATTCCTCCTGAGCTCCTGCAGGATATTAAGCTCAGGAAAGCATTTACATTTGTGGTTCCAAATTTCCGCTGTCGTCTCGCTCTTTAATGCAAGGCAGGAAATGATGCTGTGGGTTTTGTGTGTTGGGTTTTCTTTTTTTAGAATAAACAGAAGAAGGTAGAAATGAGCTGTGATGGCTGAAAAGCAACTTCGGGAACTCAAACCACATCAAATCCCAGAAACATGCACATCCTCACCTCCACTGAGTGAAGTGTTAATGTGGCGACAGAATAATGAAAAATAATGATGAAGCAAGTTTTCTGGTTTGTGAGCCCTGAGTTTAGAGACGTGAGTTTCACCCTTTGACTGGTCATGAAGCAAATTCAAAAAGGCAATAAATGTGAAGGGGATTTTTAAATAATAGCATTAAAAGTTTTTATCTGCCATTAACTGACTGGCTGGAATCCAAGAGCCAAATATCCTCTGATGTTATCACCTCACACAGCTGCATGATGTGACCGAGACACTCAACAATGAGTTTACTGGCTTTCTGCAAATGTAAGATTATTTTATATCTGATGTGATATTAGAGGCACTTAATGCACATGTGAACACAGGAGATGATAAAAAGGTCGAGTTCACTATAGAGAATCAGAGATGGACGAGTTCTTCCTCAGGACAGAAGGACGTGAACCTCTGGACGGACGGACTGAGACGAAGGCACCCGAGGAGCCGGACACTCACAGCATCATCTGGAAGAGAAGATAAGAAGCTGAGAGAGAGACAGAATCACTGTGGATCAAATGAACCCATTTTACACACAGGTGAAAATCCTGCAGAGATGAAAAGATGAGGGGATAGAAACAGAGGAAGGAGAGAATAAAAAAAGGATCAACAGAAAATGAGAAAAAAAGGATAAGAGAGAAAGGAGCAGAGGAAAAGACATAAAGAGAGAGAATCACTGGTAGAGAGAGAGAGAGAGACTGAGGGAGAGAGAGAGACTGAGAGAGAGAGAGAGACTGAGAGAGAGAGAGAGAGAGAGACTGAGAGAGAGGGAGAGAGAGAGGCTGAGAGACAGAGGCTGAGTGAGAGAGAGAGAGAGAGACTGAGGGAGAGAGAGAGACTGAGGGAGAGAGAGAGAGACTGAGAGAGAGACTGAGGGAGAGAGAGAGAGAGAGAGGGAGTGAGGGAGAGAGAGACTGAGGGAGAGAGAGAGACTGAGGGAGAGAGAGACTGAGGGAGAGAGAGAGAGAGAGAGAGAGAGAGAGAGAGGGGGGAGGGAGAAAGAGGGAGAGTAAAGGAGAAAAGGGGGGAGCATCATTGTTGGGAGCTATAAACCTGGACAGGGACTCAGAGGCTCAGAGTTGAAGTTGTTTTCCATGTGAGAGTCTGAATGGCAGCAGCAGACAGAGACACCTGAAGCTGAATGAAGCTGAATGAATTCGGGATCAGCTCTGTGAATGAAGCCTCAGAGTGGAAACATCACAGGACCTGATTCACAAACTGAAGCTTCTGATCCGCAGATTCTCTCCGGTTTCAATGGAAACAGACTGGAAACCTTTGATTTCTGTCCCTGAATGTTGATCACCGAGGATCCACATTCACCATCTGTCGGGTTTCTGTTCCCCTTCACACCGCTGACAGGTGAACATACACAGGTAGACAGTCGGACTAATCAAAGACAAACCTGCTCCAGTGTCACAGAAATGTCCTGTGTTGCCAGGTTCGGTGCGTAAAGGACGCGGCGCTCCGGTGCCATCGCGCGCGGCTCAGACACATGGACTCCGGGAGGAGGGGATCTGAGGCGGCTGCAGCTTCCTCAAACACCAGGCAGAATAAAGCCACACACTGAGGAGATGTAGAGGAAGTTTCCCAGATATCAAACTGAACAAGCTGCCGCCTGATCCTGGGTCAGATCATCTCCAGCTCCTCCAGCTCTCCTGCGTAAATCTCTGTTGTTTCGTTAGATTTTAGATTTAAATGATCCTTCAAATTAAAACTAAAGTCATGCATGTGGTCCAACATCTGGACTGAAGTCTTCACGCGGACTCAGTTTCCCTCAGCTCTGACTCTGACCGACCTCCGGACACCCGTGCGTAATGCTGCATGGAGCGACCCTCCGCGACCACGACCCGGTGCGCCTCGTCGACCCGCGGCACCTCCCGCAACTGATGTCCCTGGAGGACCGCGAGCCCACCCTGGTGGAGGGGACCCTGGTGCCCCGCAACGCCACGCCGGCCGGGGAGGAGGGGGCCCCGGGGGGCCAGCAGCAGTCCTTCCCCTGGGCCGTGACCGTGCTGGCCGGCGTGCTCATCACGACCATCGTGGTGGATGTTATCGGGAACCTGCTGGTCATCGTGTCCGTGTTCAGGAACCGGAAGCTCAGGAAAGCAGGTACAGGTGTGGTGCACGTGCACGTTGTGGGTTTATCAGCTTTGGAGATAAAACACACACTGAACTGAATGAGCCGGAAGGCGTTTGAGTGCGGAGTTAATATCTTCTATGTTTCCACTGTAATGAGCTCATAATGAAACCTGATCATCAGCAGGAAGCTTTTAATCCAAGTTCGTTCAGTTTTTCTGGAGGTTGAGTCTCAATGAACTTGAATTTATTCTATTCTTCTGTCGTCTTATAACATTACTACAGTTTTCTAAAAGTAAAAGCCTTCAGTCATAGTATCTTCTTTTTTTTTCTATTTTAATTTCCTGCTCAAACATTACACAAACTTCTTCAAAAGCAAATAGGGAAAGAGGATTATAGATACTGTGCATCCAACGCTGCTCTTCTGCCTGTGATGTTCCTGTAATGTTACTGTAATATGTCTGTGATCATGCTGATGAAAACACACCTGCAGACCAGATAGAGTTTTACTACAGGGCCACAAATCACTGTCTGTCTACACGACCTGCTCACTGTGAGTGTAAACTGCAGTTTGTGAGACTCTGTCCTCATCACGAGACGATGGTTGTAGAAGCTGTTTCAACTCCTTGAGAGCTCAGTTCTCTGTAACTTTCTCCATCCTGGTGTTTGTGTGTCGCTGCCTCGCTGAGCGACGGCCACAGATCACAGCTTGATGCTTTGCTCAAGGACACGTTGACAGAATGTTCGGCCGCTGCAGACGATCAGCCTGACGTTTTATAAAATTGCAGCACTGACAGGATGTTTGTCAGCATCTGCGAACGGTGACAGTCCAGACTGTTGGAGCAGCTCTGCAGACGCAGGTCAGGAGATTTGCTGTCTTGGCCCCCGGTCAAGGACTTTTGGAAGCTCAAAGTGTGGAAGCCACAGTCGGTGACTCACTGTATAATCGATGTGTAAATCTGATAGTAGCCACAGTCTGATGTGGACTACAAGCCTTCAAGAGCAACGCTGTGCATAAATAAGCCGGGCACTTAGAACTCCTCAAACACACAGAAGGAGAAAAAATCAATCAGGCTCCTAATTGTTATCTCTCACTCGGCAGCATGCGGCCGCGGAGCCGTCTGAAGCAGCAGATATCACATTAAAAGCACTCAGCGAGGACGGGCGCCTGCTTTGCACTCGTACGACAACATATGAATATTGATGAGATGTTTTGCCACTTCTCCACATTTCTGGAGCTCAACTTCCCGTGAAGCTCCGATATTAACGGACCTGGCGGGGAAATCAATTCACAGCACCCCCTCCCACACACGCACTGAAAAGACTGATGGAGGAGCAGGTCTGTGAAAGGTCAGAAGGTTGCCAGGTCACATCCCAAATCAGGTGGGAGAATGTGATGGAGGAGCCAGCGTCTCCTCTTTGAAAGCCTGAATGAGCTGCCGTTTAGTGAAAGCACTTAACCCTGTTTCTGGGTTAATGGACTCAGAGATCAACAGGAGGTTGTGCCGGGAAGGTTCTGTGCAGGGAAATGAAGGCCGGCCACCAAATGCTGGTAGATCTGATCTGAATGTGTCAGCATCTGGATACGTTGTCTCACATTCAGCAGCTCACATTTACAGCTTTGTGGTAAAAAGCTCCGTCTAAATAAAACAGGTTTTTATGTTTCAGTGTCAAAATGTTTTACAGCAAACTAATCATCACATGACGTTTTGTTCTTTGCAATGTTTTGTTGTACAGTTGAATCCCTGAATGGGTTGTGCTGCTGTGGTGCGTTCACATGCTGCTGGGAAACTGAGACTTCTTCAGAACAATGTTAGTGTTGAAATTCAATATGACAAACCTGACTGCTGTGAAAAGAATGATGTTTTAACTCTTTGCAGTTCTCCAGCTTCATTTAAGACGATCACTCATATAATCACACGTGCTCAGACATAGTGGAAGGAACTGGAAGGTGAACAACCGTCTGTCACGGAAGGAGAGGAGGTGTATCCTTTAAATACGGTGATATTTGTGCACATTTCCTGGAAGACGTTCATGGTGTCGCACTCGTTCAGGCGTTGGCTCTTTTCTTACCTGTGCACAGCCGCCCAATCACAGCGTGGAGTGGATGTGAAGGTTTCAGCAAGCTGCAGAAGTTGTTGCTCTCCACTCACCTGATGTCAGAAAGTTGTTGAGGGAGGAGGTTTCTGAAGCTTTTCCACCAACCAACAAGCTGCTGTGATGGAGCAAACTGGCACCTAAAGAGAGGAGAGAGGAGAAAAACATCAGCTGCTGTTTGCTGGGAAAACGTTCCTGTGCTTCTTCAGCGTTTCCATTAAGTTGCTCCTTCCTTGTTTCTGAGATATTTCCAGGAACCTTTTCTATGTTTTAGTCTCTCTACATTTCAATAATAGTAGGAAAGTAGAGGTTGGTACCGTGTGTCAATCATTTCACAAAAAAATACCTGCACACTTCTGTCTCTTGATAGTAGCTTTTGGACAGAAGCAGGACATAACAAACCATGTCCATGTAGAATAACAGCAGAAGTGGGAACAAGGCAACAGTTTGTTGTAGGTTTTACTCTTTTTGTGTCGATAAATCAGCACCACAGCAAAAAAAAAAATTGTTTCAACATAATTTCAATGACAATGTGAAGCAGCTCTGAACACATTTAAATACAGTCAGTGATTATGAAACCTTGGTTATATTTGAGCTAAACATCTAAAAAATGCTTCAGTCATATTTAGTCTAGTTTTATCTTAGACATGAAGGACTTTTTCTCATTTAAACGAGCCTATGTTTGAACTTCAACAGGACGTGTACAGCGATTAGATTTTAGAAAAAATGATCATGAGTCAAGAGACAGTGAATGTTAAAAAAAAAAAAAGTGGAGGGTTGAGTTGGCAAGTTAATTATCTTTATCTCTGTTCAAGCCATCTGTCCGTCTCCTGTGTGTCTAAATCTGCAGCGTCTGATCATCCGGTCACAGTCCAGAGCGTCACACTTGTCACAATGACAAATTATCGTCGCCATAAATCAATACATAAACAGCCATATTCTGTCATTCCCTTCAGCTCATCAAAGCCGTCCTATACGCATCAGTCCGAAAAAAAAAAAAGTCATTTATTTCCATCAATCCGGAGCTTCATCCCTGGAATTCCTGAGTGAAAAACGCAACAACTGAAGGTGGAAAACCGGATGAATTGTTCAGCGCTCTCATTTATTCTTCCCGCTGCCGCCTCATTCATCTGATCCGTCCTCTTATCTCCTCCTCTACCCCCCTCTTCCCTTTCTTCGGGTTACCCCATCTTCTCTGCTGTCTTCTCAATTCATCTCCCGCCTTTCTAATTCTCCTCCTCTCTCCTCTCCTGCCTTTCTTGTCCTTTCCATTTGATTCATTCCTTTAGGCTTCTCCTCACCTTTCCTCAGTGTCCTCTCTTTTCGATCACTCTCCTCTGCTCTTAATTACTCCTCTCTTCCCTCCTCTCCTGCCCTGTCAACTCTCTCGTCTCTCGGATTCTCTCCTCCTCTTCCTATCAGCGAACCTCTTTTCTTTTTGCATTTCCCCGTCCTCCCCTCATCCATCATCTCCTCTCTCCATCTGCACTGTCAGAGACACGTTACCTGATCATCAGCAAAGTCCTGTCACTGTTCATCATGTCACCACATCTACGGGAGACGGACAGACTGCCGCCATCCATAATCTGCACAGACTCAAAACACTTACAGCAACACCTGTAAATACAAATCTGTCAATATATTCTGGGAGCAATTCTATAGAAATGGCCGTAATTGTTTACATCTGAAAAGGCAATTATCATGTCAATGCAGAGGCCTGCGTTCGCCGGTTCGACAGCTCCGTGGAATTGATGCATTGTGTGTTTTTGCGTCGCCGTTTCCTGGCTGATTGCCCAGACTCGCAGAATTCTACTAATTTGTTGCCCCTGAAATTGCAAAAACTGTGTCCAGCTGAAATCAATTTGCCGAAGCATGAATGAGTCAGACAGCTTTCATTGATCTCGAGGCCGGTAGATCAGCGGCTCTCAACCTTTTCACAAGCAGACGAGTCCCAACCTGGACAGAGTAATCCACGGGCGGCTGATGAACTCTAAATGTCACTCAGATCCATTCATGAACTTGCATTTTTAATGCAGCTGCTCTTCATTAGTGCTGCTGATGAATTGTTGAAGTTTAGTTGCGTTCAGACTCAAACTGCATGTGACGCTTGGACTGACTCTCTCACAAAAAATCCAGATTTGGGCGACATAATGTTAAAGCTCGAAAGCTCCTGACACTAAACCCTCTTTAATCTTCTTATTGAATTAACTATAAAGGCAAGAACTTGAATTTGCATTTTTAAAAGATAAATTTAGGATGTTAGTCGGTTTTTCCTGAGCATCAATTTATCTTTAGAAGAATCTGAAGGGACGTCTGTTTTAGCTTTAAAACCACGTTCAGATATAAAAAATAAAGTGTGCATGTGCACTTTATGTGCAGCTCAGACCAACTGAGTTTCCTTTGGTTTCTCATCTTTTTGCTTCGAACTCTAAACAGCTTTTCGAAGATGCGTCTGATTTTTGCAATGTTACATAAGAAACTTGATTTTATTCGTACAGAATCTTCCACATAAGCTCAAAGTGCAGTCCTTGAAGTTTGTCTCATGTGGGAGTTAAAGCACACAGCCTGATCAAAGATAGCTTGGACTCGTTGCAGTGGAGCTGGAGGTCAGACCAGAGAAACTGCATCTGTAGATAATGTGTTTCAGAGGCGTTCGGGGCCAAGTGCAATAACTTCAGTTCTGTCTGAGTTTAACAGCAGAAAATTGCAGGTCATCCAGGTTTTTAACATGGAGCCGCTGGCAGGAATGTGTGTTATGTTACTTGCAGTGGTGGAAGGTAACTAAGTACATTTACTCAAGTTTCTTCTTCTCCTCCACATCTCAGAGGGAAATATTGTACCTGTAATCCTGCTTTTACATGAATGAGGAGGAAAAATCATCTAATGACAGAAGATAGAACCGTAGAACAGACACAGGGACACTATATTTGGTATTTTTACATTATGGTATTTGTACTTTTACCTAAGTAAACGATCTGAAAACTTCTTCCATTAACGTGTGTCCTCGTGTACGTGCACAACACAAACCCTCGTCCAAACATTCCTCTTCAGGGGTTCGAGTGGTCTGAAACTCCTGTTAACATTTGGTGGAGGCTTATGATGACAAATATTGTTAAGCATTAAGCCGAAAGCCTTGTTCGGCAGGACCAGTTAATCTGATCTAAAAGAACAGGATAATACATCATCTTAACGTCTGTGATATATTAAATATCTGTACGTCGTGGTAAATGTCAGCAGTCCCGCACAGATGGAGTGCGGTCAGTTCGAAGCGTGCGGTGGTGGATGGCGTCGCTCTCTGCATCATGAGGAGTGAAGCTGAGCAGATGGCTGTTCTCCGGGTGTTGCTCTGAATCCCAAACCAACCGGTCTGACAGCTGGAAACCAGCAGGAAGGAGGGTCTGCTCTGAAATATCACCCGCTGAGGGGACTCACTCCTACGATAAGCTCACGATTCTTTTTTGACCTTCTTCATCTCAAGACGCAGCACAGTTCGCTTTGAGGAACTCGACGAACCCTGAAGCTCCGAACTAATGAAACTCATTATGGAAATGAGCGAACTTTGAGTTTCAAACAGTCTCTGATGTCCAGATCAAGAACATAGATGAAGAAACATACATTCAGTAGCTATGAATTCGGTCTCCCCCCACCTTTAAATCTCTTATCAACTCCATGTAGGTTTAGCTTTCTTTTTATTTTTAAGCAACTCAACATATACAGTACGCTACATAACCTGATATGTAAGGTTTAGTTGACACCTGTAGTCCACTACGAGCTTGTGAGGACATGACGTGACAGTTTGTTCGGCCACACGAAGAGATCACTGTCTCTCGTGGTGACTTTTTCATATTAAACCAGACAAACATCTTCATGTTAAAGTGCTGTGAGTCCCTGATGCTGGTTTAGTTGCTGCCAGCGGTTATTGTGTTGCAAACGTGGAAACAGAAAACAGAAAAAAAATGCAATGCGATGAAAGATTTGCTCACATTTAGTGACTGATATGTTAATTAACAAAGTTTTCAAATTATTTTGATTAAAAAAAAAACTATGGAGCATTGGCATTTCAAAATGTAATTGCTGTTGCAGACTAGTTCATAAATGGAATTTCTAGGAAACAAACCACGACTGCAGTGAAATCCACTTGTCTGCTGTCGATCGATATGTTCAGTATGTCCTCGCTTCAAGAAAAAATCTCTGAGTATGTCGCTTCCAGCAGAGTTTGAGAGCAAAATTGGTGCATTTATAGTATATTGTGGAGAAACATTTGGAACATACAGATCAACGGCTGAGAGCTGGATTATGGTTCAGGAGTTTCTAAGAAAGCTGTAGCACTTTTTTGTCGTGACCCTGTGTCACCATTAGAATTCATTGTCGCTGCTGTGAATTCGAGCCGACTGCGTCTGCCATCAAAACTTTTAAAAGCCACCTTTCAGTCCTACAATGGCGTCATATTGGCCGCTCAAACACTGGACTGCAGGAGGCAAATTCATCAGACAACAGGCAGGTCTTTCAAACTGGAATCAGCCATCAGAGCCAAACTCTTCTGTTTCTGTAAATCCAGTTTCCAACCCACATCAGACTGTGAAGGTAACACTGTCTGAGTCAGCTGAGGCAACAGCCTAATTCTGTTTGTCCATTTCTCTTATTAAGAATTTCATTTCATACATGGCAGGTCTGGCAGAGTTCATTTCCTCCTTTCATCCCGCTGAATGACTCCCTCTTGTTAACTGTAGATTTTAAGGGAACATGAGGAGCGTGGTGTAATGACTACACATCATTAAACCTTTACAGCTTCAGTGTTGGGTGACTGAGCCGCCCGAGCAAGGTCACCGCCGAGCAGGCGAGAGAAATATTTATGGAAACTCCCCTCTGGGTTTTCAGATAGCACACCTTTTAAAATGCTGCGTGGTACAGGACTCGCTCCAGTGACGGCATTTTAAACAATCGTGTGTCATAGAGGGAGGACAAATGTTGTTCAACTGATCATTGCACAACATGATTTCACTGATGAGCTCGTCCTCAGTTTGTGAGGAGGAAATAACCTGCGAGGCCTCGTTTGTGAACACTGTGCATGAACAGCACAGCTTTCACACTCACAAGTTGGAATTCAGTGTCTCTGAAACTTTGACTATAGTGTTGTTGATATTTGCAGCTTGACCTGAACCTGACTAAATCCAAAGGTGTTGAAATATTCAGGCCCATTTTTTGTGGATGGAATTGGGCCTGAAATACAAACATAAGCGTCAAATATTAAAGTTGTATGATTTCAGTCTTTTAGTAATTCAAAGCAATGCAATAAATAAAAAAATCATTGTTTGAGTAAATAATATCACAGCTGACACAAGTCATCTAACAGCGCCCCCTTGTGTCATCACTCCCTGCAATGTTTAAAACTGACACAAACTAGTCCGTCTGGATTTATTGACTGCACTGCTTTATCATTCTGAGTGAATGTTTCTCTCGGTTGAATCAAACGCTTGATATTAGTATGACATTAGCCTTGTTCAAGCAGCGACGTGGTTCTCGTGCAGTTTCTCTAATATGCAGAAGCAAAATGTAAAACAGTGACACACAACTCCAGCAAAGTACTGAAATCAAGCTCAGTTTAACGTCCATTTGCAGCCTATAAGAAACGTATTTGTCGGAGGAGATGCAAATTGCAGCTTAAGTCGTTTCCCCGCTCGAAATGTTTTAAGGGGCTCAGTTACCTCTTTAGTAAATGTTGAGACCTTTTAATGGTGTTTTGCATTTGTATTGATTTACCCAGGAACATAAAGGGGCTGCGCTGATGGCTGCCTTGGCACAGTTTGAGGGTTATGTCATAGTGCAATTAAAGAGAGTCCTTCATTAAGACGACTCTCTGAGAGGCTGTTTAATCATTCCCAGCAGTCGCTGTGTTGAAAGTTTGTGTTGAGATCAGCAGGTACAAATCCAATTATACAGAGCAGGTTTGTGCAGGATCAGAGGCGGCTGCTTTGAAACGAGGCTGCTAACAGGTCAGAGATATTTCTGTTTCCAGAGTCTGTTCTGAATCTGGGAAAAAGCTTTTTTCATATTACACCTTCTGAGACTGGACTTATTCAATAAGACAAACGCTGCCATTAGTCCAGACATAACTAGAGGAACGTAAATGTTCTGCTCTCCTGTTCGTTTATGTCTTTCAAGTCCTGTTTTGTTGTGATGTACAGGACATTAAACATATTAGGGACAGAGAAGGTTTCTTTTTCAGCACTTTGAGATCTAATAACTGAGATTCCATTCACATCCATTGTGTCTGGGTGGCTGTGCAACTTTTAGCCGTGAGACATAATCGTAAAACTCCCTGATCCACAGAGAGCAAATAGAAATGTTAGGACGGCAGCAACAGGTGGCAGGAAGCTTAACAGCCCGGCAGACGAACGTGTGCTCGACTGCAGCGTCTGACATGAAGTCACGGCCTCCCTCCCCCTCGACATCACGTCTGATGAGCCCGACCTGATCCCGAACACCTGCCCGACCTCGTCCCGCGGCAGCGCACCTGCCCGAGGACTCAGCCGCTCCGCTGAGCCGCGGCGGCGCCGTGATTTATTCGATCTCATTTCCTTTCGCTGCTCACATACTTTATCATTTCATATAATTCTGTCTGTTTGTATTTCCAGTGTTGGTGAGGACCCGGCCTTCGCTGCTGGAGGCGTTCGAGACGCAAAAAACCTGTCTCATCTTTAACCTCACAGCCTCAGATCCAGACTCGGGAAATAAATGTGTTTCTATATTTCCCTGCTGAGTTTGTTTCTGTCAGGGGAGCGAAGCGCAGACTGGGCGGTTTAATGCTGCTGTTGGTGTCTTTTCACACTCACCTCCTGAAGACTTGAAAAGTGGCTTCACAAAGTTCGGAGTCTGGTCCTTTGTTGGATCATGGAGGCTGTGGTCAGCTGGGATTCACAGCAATGGATTCCAGTGGTGACAGGTTTTCTGTGGCGTTGCCTCATCTGTTCACCCTCATGTGGTTTAGATGTTGGTGTATTAAACTTTGTTAGACAGGAAAGCCGGATGTTTTAAGTCTGCTGGTTTGCTTATTGAGGAAGTAACTGTTTGACTGACATGCCCAGGAGCCAATCAGCAAACTACAATACAAATTCTAACCCTTGAATGGTTCATCAGACCTGCCAGTCACCTGGGAAAGAGCTGTTCTGACCAATAGAAGAGGGGGCAGGTGTTTTGAAGGGCGGGTCACGTTTGCCTTCAGTCTGTTTCTGTCATGTAGGATGGATGGTAGAGATGGGACAGATTTGTGAGTGTTCACGTCATCGGACTAAAAACAGGTCATGTGACTAATAGAAATACTGGAAACACATTCTATTGACTTGCCGTCCAAATTTGCAGGTTAAAGTTGAGTGAACTTGATGGTTGCCAGCTGCATAGAAACAGGAAACTGGTTCTTGAGGCAGGAACACAGGAGTGAATATGTGCAACACAGTGACCCCTCAGCCTTCCTGTTTCACCTGCAGCTTTCTCATCAGCTCTGTCGATGTCCTCTACGATCTGCAGAACCACCGACGGTCTCCGATTACTGAAGCCTCCATTGATCGAAGGCCGAGAAGCCTCAGCGGCCGCTCGCTCGCAGCGGCACAGATGTTCTGCTGATGCAAACAATCTGACTGGTTAATGACAAACTGGATATCCTGCGATTACACATTGACTATAATGTACATGCTGAGTTTGTGGAGGCTGAAATAAGAATGGGTTTGAAGCATCGAGCAGCAGACAGACACAGAGACGAGCTGGTGAACTTATTCAAGCATTTAGCAGCTAAAGAGACAGACATGTCCCTCAGACCAGAAACAGCTAAAAGAGAGAGAATACTGGACTTATATTCATCAGATGGACAGAAACAGGACTCCAAATGAAGGATCATGTTGCTCAAGAACTGAAAGTAAGCAATTGTTTCCTAAAACATGTTAATGTTGTATTCACTGTTGCCTTCAAGTGCTGATAAAGGTTTAAAGGTTTTGAGTTCAAAAACTACACAAACAAAATAGAAGGGCTTCAGTGGACAGAAGACTTCACAATACTGGGTGATAAAGTTCACGGAAAATATAACGGACTTTGGTTTATTGGAAGTTAAAAAGTTGTTAAAGTGAACTGGAGCTCGTCTTTACAATATTTCAGTGGGATCTGGAGACGTCAGCCGAAGGTTGAGTCAGACAAAGTGTCTATTTTTTCCTACAAACTGAGACTCGATATCTTTCTGTCTGAGGGTGACAGCGGTGTTTGCTGTGGTACTCGAACAGTCAGAGATGCTGTCACACACACCGGCGGCGGCGGTGAACACACACACACACACACACACACACACTGAGCTCAGTGAAAGAAGAGAATCTTTCTTCAGAGGAGACTCTCTGGTTACGAGATGCTCGATCATCCGTCCGTCTGTCTGTCTGTCTGTCTGTCTGTGTGGGACGCGCTGTTACAGTAACTCAAGAACAACAGACCACAGGAACTTTCAAAAGTTCACGTCTCTGCTCCTTCAACGCCGCAGATGATCTGATTAGATTCTGCATAAATTTGCATCCCGATGTGGAAAAACCAATGTCTTTGAAAGTACTGTAACTTCTCAGCGCGCTCCAGAGGCAAAGATCACACGACACTGATAGAGATCTCGCTCGTCCTTTGTCTTAATGAACAGGCTGATTAACATAACGGCTTTGTTTAATTCATCATCAGGGAGCTGAGGTGCCTCTTGTTGTCTGAATGGGTTTGTAAGAACTTTGAGGTCATGTAGTTTCTAAAAAGTATCTGCTGTGATACATGACTCTCTACATCCAGTGTCTCTCGCCGACTGTGCCTCCTCGAGCTCGAACAAATGTGTTGAGGGCAAACATTTGTCCTTGAAATCCAGCCCTGTTTACAGCCTCGCAGCCTGTGTTTCTACATATTGTGGCACAGACATGAGATTGATTTACGTTGTCTTATCGCTGACGTCCCTTCATTTTAAGACCATTTCACAGCTTTGCTCATGTGACTCCACAACATCCACCCTAATACATTTTTTTTAAAACGCTTCACTTCTGTCATTCGTTCACACCGAGCGTCCACGCTTCTCTGGGACTTTTGGAAACGCTGCTGACCACGTTTATGTTTGACATCTCCAGGATTACGTTGTCGTCTGAACGAGTGGAAATCGTGACTTTTGGCAACAATGACGCAGACACACGTTTGCTTCCTGATCAGGTGTCATGAGTCATCATGTGTGCTTACCTGATTCGTCACACTTTTCAGCCATGGTTACCAGAGTTTAATTCAACGTGGACAACAAATCACAGATGTTGCTGACCTCGTTGCGAAGAGTCTTGTGATGTGCGTTTTCAGTCAGTCTTTACGCAGATTATTGCTGATACGGTGCTAAACGCTGAGCTGGATGGCGACTCGTTTCCCGGCTGTCAGGGCTTTGCACGAGCTCGTTAATGTGTGCGACCCTGAGCTTTTTCTTACATCCAAAACACACCAGAAATCAGACAGTCAGCAGGATCTTTTTCCCGCCACTGCTAATGTCAGAATACATTCTGTTATATAAAGATTACACAGTTTAAATGTGCTCTGAGGGAACGACAGCAGCCGAAGAACCTGCGAGTGCCATGAATCTATCTTTGTGCGGCTCTAATGAGACGGACTCCGACCGTCTTAATACCTCCTTCAATCACTGAACCTCGAACCCCGGCAGCTTCTCTCTTCCTTCCTTATTAACGCCCAGTTAGAGCTCACACGAGAGGAGGGATGTTGTTGGGAACAGTAGCAAACGGACTAATAAAAACAGAAGCGCGGACTAATACATATTGGCTGTCGGTTAACAAGTCCCTCGTCTCCGAGCCACAGATCTCTGAGCAGCCTTCTGCGACGTGCTGAAGACAAAGAGCTGTCGTCCAGAATAATAATGATGAAGCCTCTTCATAACGAAGATGGAGTCGGAGGGTGATAAATACTGAACGGCGCCGTGTAGTTTAGCAGGTAGAGCAAAGTGTCGTTAACGCTGCCAGAGTTAACGACCACGTTCACCTCTGGGAGCCAAGACGCAATTTAATAAAGCTTCCACCAAAACATGTCAATTACAGCAGCTGCAGATCGATGAGACGCGTTTCATCCCGGGTTTCATCCCGGGTTTCATCCCAGGTTTCGTCTCGGGTTTCGTCTCGGGTTTCATCCCGGCAGCAGCTTCCTCCAACTTCAAGACCTCACGCTCAGCTCTGGGGCATCTGCTCTGACGCCTACAGTTCAGATGTAAATGCTCATATGGTGAAGGTCAGATGATGCCTGTTGTGCTGATGTTTTAGCAACAGAGAAACGACAGTGAGAGTATTTGTTGTTGGTACAAGAGATTAATAAACAGGCTACAATAAGTCTGACTCACCTCCAAATCAGTTCTTCTGTATCTGGTCACGACCTGCAGACCGTCTCACTTTCTGTTTCTGATTCAGGTTTCCACTCGAGTGCAATGAGAAAATATCACAGACTCACTGTGGACAAGAATAAAAAGCTGATTAAAAGCTGCTTTTGTTGTTGTTTTGTCAATAAGACAAACATGAAACAAACACAAACAAAAAAATAAATACACAACTTGGTAGAAACACTTCATTCACAACATTCGTTCATTTTTTTCTTTTTAAAATCAACATATCAACATTTCCTGAGCTGGAGGCTGAACTGGTTTCGTTTGAGTCAGATGTAAATACATGTGAGGCAGAAACCTGGCTGCCATATTAATGCAGGACAGTTTCATGAAGGGACTTTTTTCTACACTTGCTAAAACGCTGAGAAAATAGAATTGAAATGCGGCGCGGTTCACTCGGGGCGACGGGTAAATGTTAAAGCCCTAAATCAGGCCTTCGAACTTCATTTCCCCGTGTGGGAGACCTTTACGGCACATCGGCAGGTCGAGAACTTTTTTATTATCGTAGCATTCGGCCGAGCAAAGAGCCGAGAAACTGGAATCAACTGGAATCCACCCGCTGCCGGAATACAGACCAGTGTTTGCTCCCCGTCCTCGGGAACAACAACGCTTCATCGTCGTGAACCTTCTGTGGATGAGGCATTTGTCTGAGCGAGCGTGAGCCGCCTGAGATTGACGGACTGGATGCGTACAGGCGCCTCTTTGGACAGTTGTGTTCATGTGCCTGTAATGATGGTGGACACACTCAAGCGGCAGTGATGAGGTTTGGAGAGCTTAATGATCCAGATGCTATTAAAGTTAAGTCGGAGGCGAATGTGATCCGACTGGGAGTTTATGGTTTTCGTCTGCCGCTCGTTTGTTGGAGACTATTTCTGTTTGCTGCTCCTTCAGTACTGTTCCGTCCTCAGTTGTTCTGAGTTGTTCCCTGTTTCTGTTTGCGTTCTGCTCCATTCGGCTCTTTTCTGACAGCACTTGCTTCTTTCTTGTCATGTTGTTTTCACATTTGTTGGCTCGGTTTGTTTACGAGGACGTGAAACAGAAAAGCACCAAATCTTCACACATGAGAGTCTGGAACCAAAACATTTTGCTGTTTGCTTGATAAATGACTGAATTGATTAATGGATCATCAACTAATTAATCATCAATTAATCAACTAACCAACAAAATGTATAATAATCACACTTTTTTGAGGCATAAGATGTTTTCCAGAGGACGGGAAAGAAAGTGTAGAGATGTGAATGGATTTCAAGCAGCCGCTGGTTTCACTTCTCTTCAGCCTTTGAGCTGTGAACGCCAGCTGACAGAGACAAAGAGGAAACTCCTCTGTGTCGGACTCCAGACCGGCCTCACATTCACAAACTGAATTGCATTTGCATTTACAGCCTTCTGTACGCTGTCGACCCAGAAGGAGAACGAGCAGGCGTGGATCGAGGATCATGTACAATTGGTGTTTCCTTGATGTTTGGCAGCTCACGGGGCGTCTTCACAGCAGGACCGCCAACGTCCGACTTCAGCTGGGAGTGAGATTTGGTCCTGGGGTGAAGAGAGAGAGGCTGCGTGTGCCAGTGTTTGAAATCCATGAGCTGCTCTCACACACAGTAACAGACAGACAGAGACGATTTGTTCAGAGATAATAAGTTGTTCAGTAAAGAAGCTGCTTACCTGCTGAAGATTGAACCATCTCATGCTCAGCGGTTTCAGTGTGATTGGCTGCTCTGCTAGAAAATGCATCTCAGTGATTTGTTGTTGCACAGTTTTGGTTCAAAGAGATGATGAATCTGTGAGACAATAATAATTGGAGCTTACTCACCTTTCTTAGTCTTTTCTCTTCATATTCTACCTGCTCACGCTCACGTCCGTCTCCCTCATGTCTGCAGGAAACGCCTTCGTGGTGAGCCTGGCTCTTGCTGACCTGGTCGTCGCCATCTATCCCTACCCGCTGGTCCTGACCGCCATTTTCCACGACGGCTGGATCGCCGGCTACATCCACTGTCAGATCAGCGGCTTCCTCATGGGCCTCAGTGTCATCGGCTCCATCTTCAACATCACGGGCATCGCCATCAACCGCTACTGCTACATCTGCCACAGCCTTAAGTACGACAAACTCTTCTCCAACAGCAACACCATGTGCTACGTGGTGCTCGTCTGGGCGCTCACCATCCTCGCCATCGTGCCCAACTGGTTCGTGGAGTCGCTGCAGTACGACCCGCGGGTGTACTCCTGCACCTTCGCCCAGTCGGTGAGCTCGCTCTACACCATCACGGTGGTGGTGGTGCACTTCATCCTGCCCATCGGCATCGTCACCTACTGCTACCTGCGCATCTGGATCCTCGTCATCCAGGTGAGGCGGAGGGTCAAGCCGGACTCGCGGCCGAAGATCAAGCCGCACGACCTCCGCAACTTCCTCACCATGTTTGTGGTGTTTGTGCTCTTCGCCGTCTGCTGGGCGCCGCTGAACCTGATCGGCCTGGCGGTGGCGCTGGACTCCAGGCTGAGCCGGGAGATACCGGAGTGGCTGTTCACGGCCAGCTACTTCATGGCGTACTTCAACAGCTGCCTCAACGCCGTCGTCTACGGCGTCCTGAACCACAACTTCAGGAAGGAGTACAAGAGGATCGTCCTGATCATCTTCAAGTTCCACTGCTGAGACGCTGAGGCAAAGAGCGGGGGTCATTTTTAACTTTTGTGACAAGGGAAAGCTATTAAAAAGTGATAAAAGAAAGAAGAAGAAGGAGAGGAATGCTAATGAAAGGGAAAGAAAACAAATAAAGGTAGTGCAGAAAGAAGAGAGAAAAATAGAAGAACTTTAATGGCTGGAGGAGTCGAGGTGGAGGTGGAGGGCGGAGACGAAGAGAAATAAATGACGCCACACTGAGAGTTATCAGTGATGCCTTCAGGGAAATTGAGAGACTTAAAAAATGCAGAGAGAGGGAGGCAGAGGCCGGAGCTTGGGAGTAACGCTTAACTTAGTAATGTGTTATATCACGACTTTCTTTCATAATGAAGTCACGAATTACTCTTCAAATTTTAAAAAAGTTAATATGTAATTACTGATGTTTTCATTCTTCATTTTAATGTTCAAACATTGTGATGATTCTCTCACCCTTGTTCATTTTGATGCATAAAATCCACAATGAACTAGTTTCAAGAGATAGTTTCAAATATTCTAATACTGTTTTTTCAGCACTGTTCCTGTTTCCTGACTGTTCACAGAAGGAAAATCTGACTAACACCACTCAGACTGAAGAGAGTCTTTTATTTTGGAAAACGAAAGGACTTTATTAAGTAGAATAAGAAATTGGTGCTTTTTGGAACTAGTGAGTGATGTGACTTTTGCATTAGGAAAAGATTAAAGGTGCTACACACCTGACAGTCGCACTGACGGTCCTCTTGGCTATGACCCAGTTTGTTTACAGTAATTATTTTGAAATTTTAAATTTGACATCGATGATTTTTTTTGGAGTAACAAGCCAAACTCTGACTGCGACAGAGAACGAAAAAGGCAAACGGACAGATGAAGACAGATGTTCACAGACTCACAGATGAGATGAGGCTCAGCAGAATCAAAACTTTCAATCTGACTTTGATCATTAATTTGTGACTTGACTTGGACTTTTGACTTTAAATGGTTATTATGTATATTTCAAGCTTATTATTGGAAAAAGAAAATCTCTGCCATTTAAAAAAAGTTTGAAATAGTTTCAAAGTGGTGAGGAAGCCAGAATGACTTGTTAAGCAAATGCAAAGTTTAGGACTTGGACTTGACTTTTAGTGCCAACGTTTGGAGACTCGTGACTTGAAAAAACAAGGACTTGGTTCCACCTTTTCCTCCCTGGGGGAGGCTGTTGAGTCTCGTTGACCGTCTCACCTTCACTTCATTGGTGTCTTCTACCTGGGACAGGAGCAGGTGGGACGGACTCTCCACCTCCACCACATCCTGCATGAATCAGCTCAGACGACGCGAGGATGATTTCTCACGCGTGAACCGGACGAGTCTGTGTGTGAGACACTGAAATGAACAAAACCAGAGTGAAAAAAGACTAAACACGGTGTCTCTGCCATTCGGAAGCAATACTGTGTGCACTTCCTTTTCCAACTCGTCCAGTTCCCACAGAAACACGTCGGCCCGATTCCCACGTCTCACTCCCTCCCAGCAGCGAGTGTATTTACTTTACACTTCACATTTGAATATCAAACATGAGAATGACAGACAAAAAGAGTTGTGAAAATGGTTGTTCTGAACAGTTTCTGACCACATCACTGTGTTTCACGCTCCTGGAAAGTGAAAGATGAATGTTGCATATGTTTGAACAAGCGGTGTTGATAATCTGCCTGTGCTTCAGTCCATTTTAATGAGCTCACCGTGTGTGTGTGTGTGTGTGTGTGTGTGTGTGTGTGTGTGTGAGCCAGCTGTGGGAGAGCATGTGTATGTAAGTCTTTGTTTCATTTTTGTGCCAAAATGTTGCCGGTTCCAAACCCAGATCAGGTCTTTAAAGGGAAATTTAAAGTGAAAATGGGATTCAACTGGGCATCAGCTGGACAGTTTGCAGGTCGAACAACATCGAGACATCCAAATGCAAATGAGGAGGAACTGGATGTAAAATTCTGCACGTATTGAATTTATGTCTTGTACCTGAAGGCACATTTTTTATTTCAAAAATTCCCATTTTTAAGGTTCAAAGATCTTTAGGGATCTTTGTTAAAACTAAAAACAGATGTTACATACAGCTTTTGTTTCAGCTGATTAAATGACTGTATTTCAATGTGCAGCAGATTATTTCATAATGAAATATAATCATTGAAATTATGTTGAAACAAGACTTGTATTGGAACCTGTCAGTTTTGACCTAGAAGCAGTTTTTCACCTGCAAATTAAAACCGCGTCGACTGAGTAATGACAATAATAATCTACGGGCGGAAAATAATTGGAGGTGATGCAAAGCTAATTCTCCTGATCAGTTTTGCTTCCTTTGAAAGTTAAAGAGTTTTTAAAAAGAATGTGTTGAAAGAGTAAAACTCGACCTCTCCAGCGCAGATGGATGTGAATTTACATCCAGATGAGTCGGAGTTAGTAAACCGACCTGCAGATATAATTGGCCCTCGAGGGTTTAAAAAATACAGCACCGGCCTTTTTACCTGTTGTGATGTAAATCAAAACTTTCCTTTTTCTTCTTCTGTTAAGTGCTAAAAATCAATGCAATGAACTGAGCTTGTTGTTGTTTGTGTGTTTGGACCAGTTTGAAAAAAAAAAAGAAAAGATGAAAATCGACGTGTCCGTGTCTCCGGCTGAAGGCCAGTCGGTGCCGCTGGAAGCCAACAGTAAATGAGAATGTACCTGTTTTCCTTTCATACGCTGTTTTGCACATCGCCGTGGAGAATGTTTCCTCTGAATGTCCGTATTGTTGATGAGACAAAAGAAGCCGCCCTGGAAAACATGTCTTAATAAAAGAACGTTCACTGTGAGACGCCGTCTGTTGTTGACTGACTCCAGCTCTGCATGTCTGTTTGCTGCAAAGACAACATGGGACAAACGTTCCTTTAGTTCATCGAATATTTGCTGTTGTTTGTTGAAGATGGGCAAAAACATTTTCAGGTGCGTAGAGACATTTTTCTCTTTGCGGTCACAGAAAACAGTCGCTGATCGGGTCTGATCTTTAGTTGAACATCCGCAGTCATTGGGAGGAAATCTGGGCGTTTACTGGCGCAATTTCATAAATAGCAAAAACAATTAGCGAAATGGGGAAGTGTATTTTTAAAATACACTTTACAATCGATACTGAGAAGCTCGATACCAATCTCATCTCTGTGCATTAAGTGCAGAGTCGATCAGCCTGCTTTTCAAATTGTTACAGGACACAGTTCCTCCGTCTGTGAGCACGTTGTCTCATGTCCAGTCGGCGGCGTCTCTGTATGACTGATATCGTATTTTTGCTGCTCGAGCTCAACCCAGTTAATTCAGTTCTATTCTTCATCACAGCGGCTGAAGATTTAAACTCACACTCGTTCTGCTCAAACACTCTCTCTCCTCCTCCTCCTCTCCTTCAATTCAGTTATTCAGTTATGATTATTAACACGAGGTTTCTGTCTGTTAAAAGGGAGTTTTTCCTCACTCCTGTCACCAAGTGCTTGTTCACGGTGGGAGCTGTGAATAACATTATTAAGGCGACCGTCTCGACCTGCTCTATATGAAAAGTGCCCTGAGATTTTTGTGTCTGTGTTCCTGCTGTGATTCGACGTTATTTAAATAACACAGGCTTAACTTGACTCCTCAGGTCTTCTCGTCTTCATCTCCTACTCTTCTTTCCTAAACTCTTTCACTACATCTCATCTCCCTCTTGTCTTGTTCTATTTCAAATGCATAAATCACGTTGTGTCTGTCTGTCATCGTGGTCTATAGAAACCTCTCTCCAGACTGACATCTGTCTGCTTTCTCTCTGTCAAACACAAACACTCGATCTCATCCTCGGAGTCTGTTACTGCCGGAGGAGGGGGGGGGGGTGTCCTGTCAGTTTAGAGGAGTTGTCGCCCGGAGCAACGCCGCTGGTCAACACCGGGAGGAGAGGAGGATGGAAATGTGAGAAAATAAATCAGACTCAGGAGATTGGAGAGAGATTAGGACGCGAGAGGAGAGAGGAGGAGGAAAAGACGGACGAGAGGAAAGTGAGATAAAGAAAGAGACGACAGGAGTGAAGGGTTGAGGGGAGGCGATGAGAGATTGGAGCTGAGGAGAGGAGATAAGATTTCATTCTTCTTTAGTCGTTAGGAGCCACGTTTCCATCCAGAGTTTAACCGTAGATCACAGAGCTCCAGTCAAACCTGATGATGGAAGGTTAAACTCTCCTCATTGACCCAAACACACGTGACGTTTAAGTCACATCTTTCATTTACATCATGACTTATTTCACACTTGATTGGGCAACGTTTCAGACCTCAGCACGGTCAGCGAGGCAAATTACCCAGAATACACCAAAGTAGAACTTAGTGTAGTTCTGAAAAACTCTATCAGCGTCGTTAACAGTGTTGCAGGTTCACGTCAGGTTAAAAGTCAGTTAACAGCTTGTGAGGTTTGAGATGATGAAAGAGCGAGACAACAGGACGCCCCTGTAGTTTCAGGGTTCAGACGACGACCACGAACCACACGTCTCCGCTTTGAGTCCGGCCGGGGACGTCGTCCTCTCTCCCTCGTTTCCTGTGTCTGTAATGAAAAAGAGATGCATTAAGACGTTTCTCAAACTCGGCCGTATAAGTCAAGCTTGTTAAAGGAAAAGATTTAGTCTAAATATTCCAGAGGCTATTATACATTCATATATTTCAACTTTTGAAATATATGAATGTATAATATGTTATTCTCTTTGCTTCCTGGGAACTGAGCCGACCAGAGACTTTAATGTCAGGGACTTCCTCATTTTTTATGCGTCTGCAGATTCTTAGCGGATATACGTCCGTGAGCTAGAGAGGATCTATGTGCAAGTTGTCTGAACTTCATTAGGTATTAAGGAACAATTAAAAACACAATGTATTTCCTGTCTGACTTTTATCAGGACAATGAATCAACAGATCATCTTTGTGGTTGACCCTTAGATTACAGTTTCCTAGACAGGTATGAATAGGTCATTAATAAATCTACTGCATTTTGCAGATCAAAGTCCAAAGTCTCAATCTAGTCTGTGCATTTTTTTGTTCTGACAACTCAAAATTGTCGATGGGCAGATAAACTCTGAGCTTTGCTTTAAAACACACAAAGTGTGATGATGTGTTGTTTCAACATCAGAAGAGTCGAAGGATCAGATCAGACGCTCCGTGTTCACGTACAGAATCACACGGCAGCACAGAGTAAATCCTCAGACTTTCCAGCAACATTTGATGTGATGCTGCTCCGAACAGCCGACGGCGTGAGAAACAAACCGCAGAGATTAAAATGAAGAGGAGCAGGTGGAGGAGGAGAGAGGAGACGAGAGGAGTGATGAGGAGAACGGAGATGGGAAAATAAAGAGGCGACTCGAGCAGGAGTGAGGAGGTGGAGAGGAGCAGATATGAAATACAAGGTGAGGAGAAAGTTGGGAAGCAGAGGAAATGAAATGAGGAGTTCTGTTGCTTCAATCCTCTAAATAGACTGAATTCGTCAGGTGTAGATGTGAGTTTGCGAGTTGTAGATGTTGAGCAGTCCATCCTGAAGACACGTGATGAGTGGACGTCAAACAGCTTCTTCTTCAGTGGTTGGATTAAATGGTTAATGATTGAGGTCGACACTGTTGGGTATCGGTTCACAGGGATGAACAGTTGAACTTGATGCAAAAATGTGCACGATTTTATTTTACAACCACAAGAAAAACAACAAAAAGAATTCATGCTCTGGATGTAGAAACTGTAATAGAAAGAGCAGGAGGGAAGAGGACGTGGAAGGAGGTGAAGGAATGTGCAGGATGAGAGATGAAACCAATGGAGCAGGAGGAGAAACCAGATGAAAGGAAGGGAGGTGATCAGGGATGAGGAGAGGAGGAGGACAAATTCTCTGGCGTCGAATAAAAGCAGGAATTTATTATTGCTTTTATTATTTATTCTTTATTAAATTTATTCATGCGTCCCGAGAGGAAAATAAAAGAAAGAGGAGAAACAAGAATGTCACATCTTGTCTCCTCTCCTTCTTTTTCCATGCGTCCATCTCCTCAGGTTTCCTCCCTCTTTCTCCTTCTTTCTCCATAAACGAGTACAAATCACACAAAGCTGCCTTTTATGAGCCACGAGTTCAAAAATGTGTGAAAAACTGATTCCACTGCAATAAAACAAAAAACAAACCTCTGGATGTTAAATCTCTCAGGTGAGATCTCGCTCCTCTCACGATTATGTTTTCAGCTGTGAGCTTGAATTTCAATGAAGTCACAGCCAATCGAGGGAAGAGGCTGAGCGATGACCTCTGGATGCAGAACGAGCCGCTCGAGTCCGTGAGGTCACGTCATTAATGGACTCGTGGGAGACGTCCATCGATCGTCCGCCGCTCGCGCAGCTGGAGAACCCTCCACGACGGGAACTGAAGAGTCAGAGCGAATAACGGCCGACCTCGCCGCCAAACCCGCCACCGGCCGTCCTCGCGTGCAGAGCGGCAGAAGGTTGACTTTCATTGGGTTTTAATTTGCCCGAAAACGCGACAGCTGGCTGATTATTGACTGATCCTCCTCATTATGTGAAGGGCTTTAGATGCCATCGACAGCTACAGGCGCAGGACTGACCTTTGGAGGAGAGGTCAACTAAAGTAAACCTTCCAGAAATCGAATTATAATCCAATAATCACGTGTTTCAAGTCAGATTTAACAAACTCTAAACTAAATTGCTAATTTCGGCCTGATGGACGCCACCTGGAGGCGGAGACTCCATCATTAACCCTAAAACTGCCTGTTCCTATTCATCAGAGCAGCGATGTGTTGAGTTTAACGCTAAAACAAAGCGACTCACGGAAATCAACTAGTGATGGTTATATTATTACAGGCGGAGCCACCCAGCAGCATGTAAAGTAATTCAGTCGTAACATTAAAGTGATTATTGCTTCACTCATTATAATCCAGTCGTGTAATTGTTATTCTGAAACGGTTCTTTCTGCACAATGAGCACTTTTACTTTTCGTACTTTAAACATATTTTGGTGCTGATACGTTCACACATCAGAAAAACATGCTGCCCTCTTGGACGTCTCTGTGGTGATAAACCATGAGAAAATGTCCTCGACAGGGTCCGATGTAATAAAACGTGATCCATCACTGTGTTTGCTGTCTGACGTGTTAGAAAATTAGAGCCTGTAAACAGTTAATAACATTGCAGCTTTTCCAATTTGTTCCAGTGTTCAAACCACATCTTGTTGTTTGTGTCCCACAAGCACAGCTCTCTCTCTCTCTGTCTCTCTCTCTGTCTCTCTCTCTCTCTCTCTCTCTCTCTCCCTGTCTCTCTGTCTCTCTCTCCCTGTCTGTCTCTCTCTCTCGCTCTCCCTGTCTCTCTCTCTCTGTCTCTCTCTCTCTCTCTCTCTCTCTCTCTCTCTCTCTCTGTCTCTCTCTCTTTCTCTCTCTCTCTCTCTCTCTCTCTCTCTCTCTCTCTCTCTCTCTCTCTCTCTCTCTCTCTCTCTCTCTCTCTCTCTCTGTCTCTCTCTCTCTCTCTCTCTCTCTCTCCCTGTCTCTGTCTCTCTCTCTCCATCCATTCTCTATGTCAATAAAAACATGAATATACATCTTTTTCTTTTTGTGTGCTGCTGCGACCAAATACAATAAATACATCCAAACACCAGAAGAGAAATAGTGGATGGTGAAGTGAAGCAGGTAATGGACCTTTTTAAGTGTCAGTTAATGTACCAAGAAATGTCTGTTTAATTACTGGTTTTCCCACTGAGTTTTGGAGCTGGAGAATGAAACCGAGGCAAGTGGTCTCTGTCGGCCGGAAACAAACTGGAAGCAGTGAATCAACAACTTGTTATTTTGTCCATGTCTCTGGATCCAGTGAGTCTCAGGTCCAGCTGCTTCTGGTCGTGTTCGGGTCCAACACGGTTCCTTTTCAGAGCCACGGGGCCCAACATGTCTCCGACTGGTTCCACTGGGTCGTGTCCAGTATGAATAAGTGGACTTTTAATCGAGCATTTCTATATTATAGCGCTTTTACATAACTGCTGAATAATTAATGGAGAAAGTCTTCAAGCCGCAAACGTCCATCACGTCCAATCATCTGCGTGCGGCTGCTGCTTTTCAATTAGAGAGCGATCGGCCCTTTTGCTCCTGGCGAGACAGCCACCGTTTCTAAAGAGACCATCATCCTCTTCAACAGAAAATTCACATTATCCTCGGCTCGGCTCTCTCTCAGTTTTGAAATGGGAAACGTCTTTTTCCAAAGATGAGAAATGAGAGCGGAGAATCCTCTAAGCTGAGTTTCCACAGGGAAGCTCTGCTCGTCTCCCCGCTCTCGCTCAAAGGTGCTGCAGCTACATCTTCCTGAGAGTCCAGGAGCCGCCTGCTTCCTCCAACTTCAAAATGTTTCAGCTTCATCCAAAACAGCACTTTAACAGCTTTTCAACAGCCTCGAGGCGACGGGAGGAGCCGCACTCGTTCACACCTGCAGCTGCTCAGGAGCCTCAAACATGAACCAGGCTTCCCAACAGCAGAACTTAACGGAAGCTACAGTATTTATACTGAAGCAGTTTGTTTCTTATGTTGGAGAAAACGAGCTTTCAGTGGAGGATTTCTTTAAATTAACTGGAGACAGAGTGGGATTTCTGTCAACACCATAAATTTGAATAAATTTAGTTTAGATCCAATTTGTTTGGCAGAAGTCTCTCGGCAAGAACGACGCCATCCGCAGGACTGGTTAACGACTACTAACCTTCTAGTCATTAAGCTTCCAGCTGCACCGTTACGACTGACACTTCCTTTTCTAGACTTGCTCGTTGTCATTGTTGCGTGCATCAGTTCAGTTCGGTGCAGAAACACGAGTCGCCAACACACTGAGACAAAATGAGTCCTTTCATGTTCTCGTCTGTTTGTAGCTCAGACACAGACGCTGCGTCGTGAGCGTGAAAAGAGGTCAGTTTACAACAAATCAGGAGGAGCTGAATAGGTGTCATCAAGTGTTTTCTGGCCTTTTTGCACAGACGATAATAAAGGAAAAAGAGGCGTCATTTCAGCAGAAGGAGCTTTAAACTATACGTCTTTAGAAAAGGGGGCAACAGAAGACCAGTGTGATACTGACAGTAAACCTCTGCAGTGAGAAATTAGACCAATAAAACAACCTCATATTCACTCCCGGCGCTCTATAGGACATTTCTTTACCAATGTAAATGCAGCCGTGCACAGTCTATAATGACCAGCTCATTTAAAATGCATGGCGCTGTTGTCGGAATACATCAGTCTGCATTAGAGACTCCCCTGCTCCCACACGGGTTAATGTAATTCCAGCTCTGGCTGACAGTAAGAGCAGCGTGGAGCTTTATGGAGGAAAATTAGCCCCAACAGAGCCTTTTCTCTCCTTCCCGATCCAATCGGCCTCCCGCTCATTTGTATCAATTAGGCAGTCGACGGGATTACTCGGACCGCTTGTGCGGTGAAAAGCTTTTATACCTCGGGGACACGGAGAAGACGGAGAGAGCTCCAAGGTCCTTTATTTGGCTCGGATTTACATTCTGACAACAACTGACAGCAAGAGCCGATAATAGTTTGCCCTTTTCATGGTTGGCATCAAACATACATGTGGAGTTATTATAGTGACACAAATAATAAAAGTTATATTTACAGATTTGCACATTTGAGTTTGAATGACACACAACAGACATTAATGAGCGTGTTCTGTGCACAAAGACTGAGAAATCAAACCGGAAACTGAAGTCAGCGACATGTTGGATCAACCATTTGATTCATGACGGCCTTCCTCCAGACGAACCAGGATGTTCACCTCTGGTACAGACACAACCACACAGCTGTCTTCATGAACTGATCCTGCTCCGACTAATCTGTTTTTCCTGATTCAGTGAGAATCTGTGATGTGCTGTCTGGTTACTGATGTGACTGCTGCGATCACAGACTCAGTGTCCTTGTATGACTCGACGGCAGCGGACATACGATATGAGCTGAAAATGGAAGGAATCAGCTCAGTTCACTGATGTGCAGTTGTTCCTTTCTCTGAATCTTTACATTTGATTTCTGGACATGTTGTTGTAATGAAGCGTAAAACCGGACCTGCGGCTTTTAAAAATGAAATAAATCAGCTAGTTTGTGCTGTTGGTCCTTCTTAGGTGCAACAAGTTGTCACAACCTGGTCGAACTGTCTCAGTGACTTGAGGGAATTAATGTTTCTTGTGTTTCACTTTAACCAAATAACTTTAAACAAATAAGAAACTGTTTTGGCAGCTACCTAAAAAAGACAGTAAAGCACATGTGGATACTTTAAATGTTGTTTATTCTGAGCAGGTAATAAAGAAATGACAGACTGCTATAGTGAAAATGAGTTATCTGTTTTAAGTCATTTATCAAATAAAAATCTCAAACATTTGTAGGTGCCAGCTTCGTCCAATCTGAGGATTTTAAACTGCTGATAAAATAGTTTCACTGGAGGATGATGCGTCTGGTTAAATAACAACTGATCAATTAAAATAAAAAATATTGATTACGTGACAGTTAAAATTACCATTAGATGCAACCCTAAATGAGCATTAGTCTTCTTTGGGTAGCTGCACGTCACCATCACCATCATCATCATCACCATCATCATCATCATCATCATCATCATCATCCTTCTCTTAAAGTGTCCAGTGGGAAATTCAGAGAAAATCTCGTTCCAACTGTTTTAGCACAAACAGTAAAAATGGGTGTCCTGTCATTTAAAACTAGATTAAACATTTCTTGACATTTACATGTGCAGCAAAATGGGTTTATACACAAAAGCAACTTCACACCAACGAATCCTTTACACATAAGGCTCACAGCTTTCAGTCTTTACCAGCGTCCACTGATAAATACCTGCATCTCTTTCCACTGCCACAGAAACACTGGAGACATACAACAGTGCAGAAGCGTCAGAGTGAACTTACAGTACGTGTTGGTGTTTGTCTGCTCACTAAAGCAGGTGAATGCGGTGTCTTTTATGAATATATTACCTACAGCTTGTAACTAAAACGTGTGCTTTATATTACATACATATTACATTATTTTACATGCGGAGCCTCCTGTAAATAAATCAAAACAACATTTTCAAGGTTAGTTTTGAGTCTTAAAAATGCATGCTGTTGAATAAAAAAAGACTACTCAAAAATACCATTAACAATTAATTTAGTAAACAGAAAACAAATACATTAAAAAAAGAATCCGATCAAAAAAATAAAAGTTTTAAAGACAAAAACAAAGGTGTTAAGCAAAAGAGCTCCTACATAAACACAGAGCAGCTAAGTTTCTTAAGTCTGATATATTTTGTTCTCGGGTCGAGTATCAGATAAATTTCATTGATCCTCATTGTGCTCGTCGATCTGGGTTCTTATCAAATCCTGGTTTTGTTGCTCACAAACTGAACTGAACCGAAACATAGAGACGGTAAAAATAACTTTTACAAGCCAACATACATTAAAATATAAATGTTCTTCTTCACGTCATGGACAAGTTAAATGACTGCTTTCCTTTTCATTTGTTTTACTTGAGCCAGATGTTCAGCATTAGCTGATTTCAGACTCAGACTGAGTGTAAAACCTACACAGATCCTTGGACACAGGTAGCCAGTGATGTTGAATCCATTGAACATTTCTAGAGAATCTACGGTTCTTATTCAGAACCGTCTGGATACCCAACCCTTATTTGTTCCAGGTTTTAAAAAATCTGTTAGTTACTTGATTTAAAGTTTGCATGATGCGTTGACTCTGTCAAAGTAGTGCGCTGTTTCACTGAATAAGGCAAAAATCAAAGTGCAACAAAAATATGTAATTTCTTTTTCCTATTTTCTAAACGAGGTGGTTGATGGTCAAACTCTAAAAGCTCTAAATGAGAATCTGTTACGGACGGCTACGAGTGCACACATTACGTAAAAAAACTTTCGAAGGACCAAATTGATACCAGTTTGTGAGGTAGTTTGACTTATTTGACCGAAGTAATTCTAACACATCAATATTCAGGCTGTTAAAATGATAAATTACCTCTAAAAACCCTCTAAATCTGCTCAAGGTATCTCGTACCTGAAGGAATGATTTAGCTGTTATCGTAATTATGTTACCGTCCGATTGCACTACGTGGCTGGACTTGGTGAAATGTGACTAACTGCCAGTGGTCATGTATGTCAGACACGACAGGACACTGTGATGCAGCATGAGTCCTCGCCGCTTCATAATGCTTAAACGTGTGATGGATGAATCCTAAAATGGCCACTGAATCCAACAGCAGCAAATCAAAGAAGACAGAAAAATAAAAATGTGTCCTAAAGTGGTTTCTAAATGGCCCAGGTGTGTTACTTCCACCTGCCGACAGTCACTTCACTTTATCACTGGACCATGTAGGAGGAGAATTTGTCTTCGTGTTTCTGTCCGTTACGGGCGATAATTTGTTCCACGGCGATGTAGGTCCCCGTGAGGAACCCCACGAACCCGATCAGACTGATGCCGATGTTCTTGGCGGTCACCAGCGGCGACAGGCCCTCTGTGTGAAAGGCTATGATCTGCAGGATGGGAGGGAAGATCAGCGCCAGGAAGCTGCTGCTGACCGAGCCGACCAATGAGATGACGAGGTCCAGCTCCGGTATCAGGATGGCGAGAGCGCCTGGAGGAGGACGAACAGAGAGACCGAATGAGAGAGAGCTCTGCAACAGTAAGAAAGATATTTATTAAAATACATTTACATAGAGACACATTTTGGAGGAAAACCTATAGATGCACCCGTATTCTTGCAAATATGTGAAGAAACCCAGAGTTTATGATAACATACATGTATTGTATTCATAACTGGGTTCATTATAGGTGGTTGCATAGGAACTGTATGAAGGGCCACAGGTAAGTTGAAGTATAGATCCAAGCATTTTTTATGTGAAGTTAAATTGTGATTAAGACCCAAATAGACAAACTGGACTTGATGGTCATAAAGAGAGTGAGGGGAAAAGAATTTCACTGAACTGCTTTTCAGGATTAACTTCACTGTGATTGGTCCAGTTCTTTGCGATATGACCTCTTACTATTCTACTGTATAAACTGAACTCCCAACATAAGAACGTAGATTTTGAAGTGACTGAGCTGCTGAACCTCCCTCTGCTCCTGGCACTTCCTTGTCTTATAAGCAGTGACAGAATCATCACTGCTTCAGGTCCACATTTAAAAAAAGGCATCAGACAAGGAAAGAAATTCTGATTCAGACTGGGACCTTTGACCTGCTGTCGGCTTCTTTTGATTTTGGCAACTGAAGAATTTAATAACACCATCTCTCTGGAAAGGAGCATGTTTTCTGATTTTACCCATCTGCAGCACGTGTCACACCAGAAAGATGTCGTGTAACAGAAGAGCTGGATGGGAAAATGACTGAAGAGATAAAGTGGATTTTTTCCTCTACTCTGCTGCACAGATCTGGTAGGAAAATTAGAACCTCAGCAGATAACAGAGCAGAGGAGGTTCAGAAGACGAGAGAGGGAAGAAGGATGGATGAGAAATGAGGTGAACCCTACCACGGAATAAATGGAGGAGTAAAAGAGATGGATGAGGTCAGGAAGATGACAACGCAGTGGGCAAAGTGTGGGGACAAATTTAGCAGGAGAGGACAGAGACGCCCGCTGAGACGAAATAAAGCTGCAACTGTGGGGTTTGTTTTTCACGTGTCGACGGAAGCGGTCGCCACGCTGCCGTGGTCACTGGGCACCCGAGTCACCTTCACCTGTTGCCGTGGTGATGGGCATAAACAGCGGTGGGCAGTCGGGGTCGGACAAAACGGTCCAACGCCACACAGGCAGAGCCCGGTGCGTGTTTCTGTTCACAGTCCACAGCGAAGATAACACCTCGAAATTGACAAACGGGCAATCGTTACGCGCACGGACTCACCTGAAAAGAGACCTGTTTGCTTTGTTACACACAAATACAGACACTTCATCTCTGCTCTGTCCGTTAGCATCTTCTCCGCAATGAGTGGAGAGGACAAGTCGGGTGTTCTTGTCCTCTCTGTACGTCGGACGCCCATTACCAGCGGCTGATAAAAGACTCTTTGAACCTTAATCAATCACGCGCTGCTGCGTGTTCACAAAGTCTGTCAAATTAACCTGTGGGGTGATGGCAAGGTCGAGCTTTCATGTGACAAGTGCGGCGAAAGCACCTCGCCGCCACACGCTCCCGGGGAGTAAACCTGTCACTTCCAGGAAAAGGCCCTCGCCGTGGAAGGGTGCTCTTCAAACTGCATTTGAAGGCTTCCAAGCCATCAAACAAGGCAGGCGCGGCCGCGGAGGAGGACGGCGAGGGGGGAGTCGGGGAGGGGCAGGGAATACCTTAAGAATGCGCTGAGCTTTCATAGCAAATAACCCGCGAGGCTGCAGCGAAAAGGCCGGCTGCTGTCCCCCGAGAGGATCATCAGGCAGCTTCAAAGGGCTGAAGAGGGAACGCTGCAAGCACACTAATTTGGTCGTACAACCTCCAATCTTACAGAAACAAAGAGAAAATACTCCACTTTCTTCCCATCAGCCTTCTGGGGCTTTGGTGTGCCGACGAGCACTCTGCCCAGTGGGACACTCCAGAGGATGACAGAGATGTCAGAGAGGGAGAGAATGTGATGGTTTCACGATGTTGAGAGAAGGGATAAGTGTTTGATAAAGGTGAATGAGCGACCTTATCAATAGCGCACCGTTACGATCAGGCATCTGCATCAAGTCTTTGTGAAGACCAGGGAGCCGAGAAAAGAAACTCACTGACTGTAAAATGATCTGCAGCTGGTATATAATTATGTATTATGTAACACGAACAACACGCATGAACCTGACAGAAAATACAACAAGTAGATTAAAGGGAGAAATTAAACAGAGCAATAATAAGATAAGAGCAAAAATGAATATCGTACAAATAACACCACAATGGTTAAAAGCCCAGTGACCATATGGGCATAATGAAGCAGCCATTACTTGTTCCATGATAGAGGGAACAACACAAATCTGTGTGTGGATGTCAGTGAACAAATCTGGCATCAACATCCGACCACATTCTGCAGATAAAATTGCAAATTTCCCCACTGAGGGACGAATAAAGGTTTATTTTATCTTATCTTAAAAAGACATTTAGACATCTTGTGATCTACAAACGGAGCTCATCCCAGAGTCAAGACGGGAGGAGGCTCCAATGAAATGCAGGGTTTGCTAAGACAACAACAATAGGAGTGAACAATATCTTGAAAAGTCCAAAGTCTTTAGGACAACACACTATCAAGCAACGAGAAACTCTGATCTTTTTTCTTTACACCCACTGGCATCAACAGACACGCTGTGCAGGCCAGGCCAGTTCAAACAAGCAGCCAGAAGAAGAAAATAAGGACAGACTCAGAGGGAGGGAGGAGAGCGGGGGTCTGGCTGCCTTTAGACTGTCAGTGGGCAGTTTCTGAACTGAGCCCCAAACTTTTAAATCCACTGGTAGAGACGGCTCCTCAGCCAGGTGTTGTCTGCGAGCCGGCAGTAGGGGATCAAAGATGAGTCGGGAGGGTCTTGGTTTCCCTATCTCCACAGTCGACCTGGATGTACTAGACGCCGTCCCACTGTCTCATTTTCTCACCTCGCTGTCAGCAATCACCGAGCAGGATGAGCCACAGGACCCGGCCACCTCCAGCTCCGGCGCACGGGAGCCGATCTGCAGCTCAGCGGACTACAGCTCATTAAAGATGGGAGGGAGCCCGGTCTCCCCATCAGACCCCCAGGCTGTTTTCACTGGGACCAACAGCTACGGAACAGTCAATGTCTGCATATGCTAATGTTTATTAGCCGGGAGTGGATCTGCACAGCATGGAGCCGACAGCAGAGGCAGATAGATTAAACTTAAAAAAGCTCAAGTCATGCAAAAGCAAAAACAGCAGACAGGAAAATAAAGAAGTCGCCTTTGTATTAATGGCAGCAAATGACCAATCTAAGCTCCGCCCCTTTCCTGTCAATGCCTTAATCAAAGGTGAGCAAGAAGTCGGAGCTCACAGAACTCACAGTGCACTGCTGCAAAAATCCAAGTCCAACTGCTCCCTTTATTTTTCAGCTGGAACATATGAGCATACGACACTTGGCAACACTCTGAACATGTGACAGTTCAGTGTTTGGGTCATGGACGCCATCTTTCCTGATGATCACAGGAGCCTTTGATGCTCCAGCCGTAGGATTTGCTAGTCCACCCTGTCAATGACAAATCTATAAACCATGATGCTGGAAGACAAAGCTATAAAACTCTTAAATATGCTGATTTGCAGTTTCTCTGTTGCCAGCAGAGTATATCATTTAACCAAACAGCCATGATCCCTAACGATCATTAACTTGGCATCAAACACACCTCCTCTGCTATTTTGTCTGAATAACTGCCCCCCGTCCTTCCCTCTCTCTTGCCCTCCGTGTCTCTATCAACACAACCTCTGGCTCACCTTCCTCTCTTGCACCACTCCATCACCGTGTCGAGTCAGCAATCAGCTTTTCTCCTCGCCCCGACGAGCCGACCGAGGTGGAAAAACTCTTCTCCAAAAGCAACAGATGGCGTTCTGGATTAATCGCTTTCAATTGTTGCTTTCAGGACTGATGTTTCAAACACACTGAACCTTTTTCTGCCACAAGACATGACAGGAATGATGAAGCTGTGACAGTTTCAGAGGGAGAATAAGGTCAACAACGTGGCCTTAGAAGGACTTATAGAGCAAATTCAGCTTTGTGCTGTAACAAGTAGCTGATTATTAAATTAGTTAATTTATGGGAAATTAATAGACAGAGATAGATAGATAGATAGATAGACAACTTAGCAGGGGGCTGAAGAGGAAACAGTGGAAAGTTTTGTAGAATGTACCTTCATTTTCAAAACAGTTATTTCTATATACCTCAAGCCAATATGAGTCATCATGGCTCCAGCACAAAATAAAAATAATTCTCACTTGACTAAGAAATGTTATATGTGGGCCTGAGGAGGGAGTACAAACAGTTCCTTGCTCTGCAATTACAGGCTTTTCTTGGAGGGGGTGGCTGTGCTGGCTAAACTACTGGTTCTAGATCCTCGACAAATGGCTCGAATTTCTTAGGAAATTAAATCGATTATTTCAGCCCTTGGGATAAATTGTAAGAGCAGTCAAAACCTTTGGCCGAGTGGAAATGGGACGTGCACTCATCAAAGTTACCAATTCAATTTATCGTGGCTCATGGTTGTTTGAAGTGAAGAAAATACGAGGTAACAGGAGCCGTCATTACAACTCCTCCCTACGAGAGTGTGTGAGGATTCATTTAATCAGGAGGTGACAGTTTGCTGGAGGGGCTGCAATCAATTTGGGCTGTGATGATTATTTATTTAATTTATGTTTAACCTTTATTTAACCAGGAATAATCTCTTTTAGGCAGGAAGAACTCTGAGTTACAAACAAGGAACCAATAAGATAAAACTTAAATCAAAATGCTCAAACCTGATCAAACGCTCACACCTTTAAGTAGCAGTAGTAGTTTCATTTTTAAGTTGATGTGAAGCAAATTTGCAGATGATAACGAGAGCGAGGAGAAAGAGCCAATTTTTTCTTACAGCTTTCAGTGTGGCAATGGCTGCTACTGGCTCCAGCAAAGAGGGAAGATGGCAGACACGGTGTCAGAGCAGAAATCAGAAAGTGAAATGGGAAATGAGGACACAAGAGGATTTGAAAATAAAATGAGGAGGAGGTATTCAAGCAATTTCATTGAGACGATGAGGAGAGAGGAGACGAATCTTGGAGATGTAAGATTGGTCAGGATTACAACAAGTGGGATGGCGATCATCGAGTGTGTATCAAAGTGTCGGAGAGATAGAGTGTTCAGAGGGAAGAGGGAAGTGGCGAGTGGCGTGCCGCTGTCGGTAGAGGCCGAGTCATTTCAGGAGGCTGCAGGTGTGCGCGAAGTGTGTGAGAACAGGAGGGAGAGGGCAGTAAATCAGTGTGTTTGACTTTTGAAGGAGAATTGCTAGAAAGAGCGCAGCTCGAGCATGCGTGTACTTGGTGAGACAACGTGAGAGAGCCCTTCTCAGATGCTGCTGCCGCATGTAGAGGAGTCAGAACATGTGGGAGATGTGGGAAGGACAATTGCTGTGTGGAAGAGTGCAGAGAAGATGAAGTGCCTGCACTGTGAGGGAAATCACCGTGCAGGTTCAGCAAAGTGTCCAGAAAGAATTCAGGAAATGAAAGTAAGATCAGAGCAGAGAAGAGTTTGTCACACACTGAAGCTGTTAAGAGACAAGAGAGAAACAATGATGGTGGCAGAACTGGAGCAGATCAGAATATCTGCATGGATACAGAAACTGGCATGGTTCTAAACTGTGATGTTGAAATACATATGGTTTAACAGATTTGTCTGTATTCTGCTCTTCACCTGGCACCGAAGAGCATCTTAGGGAGATGATTAACATTTACATCTGCCGACTAAGTAACGGTTTGAAATTGCTAAAATCTGCTCAGATTTCCAGCATGTTCATTTTGTGCCATTTCAGATCATATAGTTTTGTGTCCACCTGATCAAAGCAAACAAGCTACTTGTGTCTGTGTCATCAAGGCGGCTGTAAAGTGGGCAAAACAACATGGAACAACCTAAATAGTCAGATGTACTCACAAGCGCTCTTGCCTCTAAAAGGGCTCATAGGGAGAGAAAAAAAAAAAATCACACGAGCAGCAGAAAGCTCTTCTGATGAGTTACAGTGATTTTAGCTTCAAGTGCATGGAAACAGCTGAAAAACAAACACAAGATCACTAAAGCACCAAAGATTACCCAAACCATGCAAAACACGCTCTGGGTAAACAGCCACTGTAAGTCACTGTAAGACAGAGCAGAAACGAGAACAGAAATGTTCAAACGCCACGAGGAACATAAAGCTCAAATGAACTGTCAAGTAAAAACAAGGACACACTACTTTATTACAGCATCTTAACAGTCGAGTAAAACTGTGAAGAACCCAAACAAATAAAAACACACCTCTCAGTGTTGATCTCAAACAAGAGAGATTTGGTCTTGTGTGAGCCAGGTAATAAGCACCAACAGACACGGACTGCAGCGTGATGTGTGAACATGTGTGTCTGTGGGAAAAGGAACGCCGTGGCCTTCAGGGTGGAATTACAACAATGTTTACTTTCTGTCGCGAAGACCACAATTGCGGAAAATGATTGCTATAAATTGTATGTCTGTGAGGGACAGTATGATAAATAAGGATGTTTGCTGCTTGTTTAGAGCCTGGTTTCATGAATAAATCCATATCAATCTCTTGTGAAACTATAATTTTGAAATAACTGACGTACATCTTGAACAAAATGGAAAGTGGGCCACAGGGCGAGTAATCATGTTTCCTGGATACGATGGAAAAGTTCATATCAGATTATGAGGACAAACTGGTCACATGCATGAAGAAGCAGTGATGGGAGTAAATTGAAATTTCTGCTTTAAATTTGAAAACAGACAATCTGAGCAAGATAAGGGACCGACACCATTCTCCTGTCACTCAACAGCTAACCTAAAATAAATAAATAACTGAAATCACACATGTCATAAAGAGTGCACTGCTGCTTCGCCTGATGGGGAAATGGAAGTAACAGTAGAAAATAATAATAATCAAATACGTCAAGGGGAAAAGCACATAGTGACACAACAATGGTTAAAAAGAGGACAAAGGCGTCAACACAAGACCGTAAAACTATATATTCTGGTATCACACAATGATGAGCTGCTATTTGTTTCAGCAGCAAAATGCCATCAAGAGACCTTTCAAGTCTGCAATGTGTGGCATCGGATTTATGTTGCAATAAAAAAAACATAACGAGCAAATTATGTTATTTTACACATTAGAAGTCCTCACACACAATTTCAAGAACCGAGAAAAGAGAGAAACAGAGAGGGAGAGGTGAAGAATGTCACCTGGACGTACAGAACTCACCGGCAGTAGGTTCAGAAATGCCTGGATGCCTCACAATCAACATCAGCAACTGAAGGTTGTGCCAACAAAGTGGACATGTTGTCAAAAGGCCTTCAATGTTCTTTTCACTTTAAGAAGTTGAAGAAAACTGATAAAAGTCAAAAGCCTCTTTCCTTGAACAACAAGCATGTCAGGCTGTAAGCACCTCTGAGAATACTACAATAAAAATAATGACAAAAAGACCCCAGCACTGTGGCCAAAGAAGCTCCCGGTGGACACTTAACTTTATCTCTTCACCAAACAAGGCTGAGTTTAAACAAGCAATAGGATCAGAGAGAGACTGTTGTCCTTTCCTGGCTTAACATCACACTGACCTGTCTATCTTTGAGAGCCCTCTGGTGCAACTCCAGTTTTTTTGAGGGGGTCTGAAAGTGCAAGAAAGGCACAACAAAATGACAACAAGGACAACAGCACTTTTACAGAGCGTTGACCGGTATGTCCTGCTCTGGGAACTTTTTGTCCCGTTCCGTGTCAAAAAGACACTGAGGACATGCAGGCTACAGAGGGATGTTTGATACTTCATGAGACAAATCCTGGTTGTCATTGATTAACGAGGATGAAGAAAATCAGTCACACGCAGTGGGACAGTCGTCCTGTTTGACATTCTGCTGACTCTCCTGTGTATAAAGCTGCACAGCAGTTACCTCCAGCTGCAAACTCCCAAAACCCGAGAACTGTAGTCCCATCATGTCAGGACACGAAGCTGAACACGGCAGGCTCATATTTCCCACCTCAGTCAGTCTGTGATGCTTCATACTGAAGGATAACAAGAGGATAAGAGAGGCAAAGATCAAATGTTGCTGACTTTTCTTTCTTTGGACAGAAAACTTACTTACTGATGTAGGAAAGCTGGTATATTTCTTCCTCATGCTTTAATTTCTTGATTCCTGTGGGTCTGTGACCACAGTGACACTCAACAACACATTTCTCTTCTTTCCTATATTAAATATCTGCTTTGTAAATTAGGCTGATAAAATGTGTGTATTTTGTGGGGGTTACAAGGCTGAGGGGTGTGATCTCCACTTTTGGCATTGTCACACTGAGTTGGTCAATCAAATACATGCAAACCTTTAACGCAAATGTTGAATTTCTACCTCACAACTGTGAGTGTAGTAAATATCTACAGTCCCTGTGCTGAAGCAACACACCCTCATCTGTGCAGTTCACTGTGTTTTATTCTTCATGCTGTGCCTTTTGTCCTCCCTGAAGGCCTGTTGGGTGTCAACTCTTGGCTTGTAGGCGGCTTAACAATGTAGAAGAGGGATGTAAAATTAGAGTATGTACAGAGGAGGACAACAACAGAAGAGCAGAGGGGTCAGAGGGGCCTGTAAAAGGAAAACAATCCAGAGTCAATGAGGGGCTGCTTGATATGCAAACTAGTTCACAGGAGATTTCTTATTAGTCAAATCGTCAAATGAAGTCCTTTGGAGGGCTGCAGCCGATGGCAGCTGACACTGAGTGAGAAGACAGGTCGGCAGTCAATCACAGGGCTGACACACAGAGACAGACAACCATTCACACTCACATTCACACCTACGGCCAAGTTAGAGGCACCAGTTAACCTAACCTGCTGTCTGTTTGAATCCAGAACCCTCCAGCTGTGAGGCAGCAGTGCACCATCATAAATATTTTAAATATATCACTTTGAGTTGCCTCCATTGACTGAAAATACAGTACAACAATACGCTGTGCTCCAACGTTGGGTTACGGCTTTGTTAACCTGTTGCTGTCATTAGAATTTTAAGGACCTAAAAACTAGGTCACAGCGCCGAATGTGTCGAGCAACCCTGATCTGGACTGAGAGAGAGAAAACACAATGAAAAAATGATGAGAGGGAGAAGGGTGACAACAGAAAGAATCCTGAGGAGGAGTGGAACTGAGGGAAGATGGAGTTGGAGGGCGAGGCTGACCTTCCCCGCCCAGCAGGAGGTCCATGCTAAAGACAGAAATCCTCAGGCTGACCTGTCTGCTCGCAGTCCGGCTACTCTGGCTGTGCTTCTTTTAGCTCGGCTGACACACTAACAGAGCTGTGGTTTGGATGTGTGGGGACAGAGGTTGTCATTCAGAGATAAGGCTGCTTTAAAAACGTGACTTGCACATTCAGACGATGTTCTGATTTGTTTCTCAGGTGTGACCTTTAGGGCTGACTGTTCTTCCTGTCACTTGTGAGTGATCAGGTGAGACTCCTGCGTTCAAGGATTGTTACCATATCAGGCTGAAGAAGGTGGTCGGCAATGTGTCAATGTCTGCACCACAATTTTGAGTCACAGTGTTCAAAATAATAGCAGCAAATTCGACTGACACGTTCAGCATGTTGAATAATTTTATTAATAATATTAATTTTATTGTGGTGTTTTCTGAAAGCGCTTCCTAAAATAGACCTTTAAACCTACAGTAGGTTCATCACATCACCTGATGTCTGAACTTTGAGTCTCACTGCTACTAACAGACAGAGGGTAATTCAGATGAGCTGAAACAGGCACAGAAAGCAAAGGCCAAACAACAGAGGTGAATCAGCTCCACGAGACGTAAAGGTGAATGTGTGCACGCATCATGTTTCTGAAAGGGTAAAAATATGACAGCTCTACAGTCCGGCAACATGCAGCATGCATTCCCAGTGGCATGCCACCTTTGTGCCACAGTGCTCCGGGAAGAACAAAAAAACAAAGAGAAGAAGAGGATGAGGAGGAGGAGGAGGCTCACGCGACATCCTCATGTCCTCTCTTGTTCCCATCAACAGCTTAACAACACACGCTAGCTGCTCAGCTCAGGCCTGTGGCAAAGTGACTCAGACAAAGGAAGCACTTTTGAAAATGAAATGACCAGTGCAGCCAATATAGCTGCCATACAGGCAGGAAAAATGTTTGTTTCTCAGCTAGCACAGATGTATGGGTGGATATAACTTGTGTATTTAAAGCTCCATTAAAGAGGGGGTATTATGGAAAGAAGAATTGCCGAGACTTGGGTTGGATTTCCCATTAGCAATGTTATTATGTGGAGAATTTATGTGATTTCAGCATCTTTCAAATTATTTTAATGGAATTAGTTTTCATTTGTGCAAAACTAATCTAATGGTGAAAATTGGTGCAGTCTATGTGTTGCTAACAACCCATTCATCTGTGTCCTCGAGGGGCGAAGTGGAGGGGTGGGGGTTTATTGGCATGAATTGCTTTCTGCTGCAAGGCAGCTTCATTTCTACAGCACATTTCTAACACAAAGGCCGTTCACAGTTCTTTACATGGGCCAAGAAAAGCAGTGTCTTTTTGATACCACTGGGAGCTGTCAGATTGTACATATGGAATTCAACGATACATCAAATGACTCTAATGTGAAGTCGAATAATCAACACCTCAGGTATTGTTGTAGTTAGCTGGTTCATCTGGTGGAGTTCTTCCAGTTTTGGGTCAAGGGAGTAAAATAAGTTTTTCCTTGTATGGACCATGTTTTGATAGAAGGTGTTGAAAAGATTGAAAAGACCCTGACATGTGATTTATGATTTGGGGTTACATTAACAAAACTGACTTGACTTCAGTTAAAAACATACTTTTCTCAATAGTTGGCTTATTCAAGTGTTGAGGTTAACTCCTTATTGACTCACAGGCAAAAACTGAGGTTTACTTGAAGCTGAATTAATCAGTATTTCTATAAGAAGAAGGGTCAGGTACATATAATGCTATCGAGTGTTGAAGTGTTTGAGCTCTTTGTTTAGGGTTTATTCAAGCTAATATTTAGTTCAGTGCTTTCATCAGTGATAAGTCGGTGGCTGCTGAAGGAAGAAGTTCTAGAAACTGACTAAACAACTACCTGTGAGGTTAGAAATCTACGATCCACCATTACTGATCAATAATCACTTTCTGCAGCTTTACCAGATGGCGTCCATTTGAGATTTATTATCTGATCAAAAGGCAATACTTGTCAAACCTGGTAACATAACATTATCATGGCACATACAACTACAAGAAACAAGGCAAAGCCATGTAGCGTTCCTGCAGCTGCCACTCAGAGGCTCTGTGATCCAAAACAACAGTAACAGCAACAGTAAGCTCCTCCGCCCCTCAGCCTCTCTCTGCTAAATTAGAATAGAGTGCTCACTTCAAAAGAAATCTCCCTGCATTGAAATGAACTGACCTTTCGAGCTGGAGCACGAGTCAAAGCGGGGCTCAGCAGAGAGAGAGAGTTTGCTCAGGGCCGTCCTCTCTTTTAACTCTTATCTGACTGTTTGAGCTCAAAGTGAAACCAATGACGGGGAAAGACGAGGATTTGTTGTTGCACCAATTAGAAACACAGTAACATCAAGGTTCAGCTCGACCACTTGAAAGTCCTCCAAAGTAAAATCAAGAGAACAGAATAAGTTGGGACATCAGATAATGTTTCACCGACTGTGACATTTTCCACCATCATATGAAATCCTTTTTGCAGATTGCCGACAAGTTGATGTGGTGAACTGATCTCACATGAAACAAAGGCATTTGAAAATGATATTCAGATAGATGAAGATATTCAGAGACAAAAGAGCATAATTCCTTCTCATATTGAGGCTTGAGACATTATCATATCTTTATTATCATATTATCAAGTGGGTTTTAATTTTCATGTTATTTTCCATTAATTTTCCATCCCTGTTTTTCTACGCCCCTTTAAGCTGGTGGATGTGATTTCTTTGTTGCAAAGCACCTCAAGCTGCATTTCGTGTATGAAAGCTGCTATACAAATTCAGTTTACTATTATTATTATTATTACTACAACTGTTGTAGTAGTAGTTTTAGTGTCTATGCAACGCTCTTTCTTCTAAATTTTAATATGTACTTCACAACATTTAGGAGGAAACTGAAAACTGTCTGAAAAGTGATGCACCTGCTCGTTCAGGGGTTTGTTTCTTTGCACACTGCCAGCCTAGCCTAACCTTGCCATAACCTTGAAACAGACCAAGAGGAGCAAACTACTGCAGCAGAAGTGTAGCAAAGACAAAAGCTTCTCCCTCCGGACGGCCAAGAACTGACATCTGTTCTCGATTCAAAGAATGAGACTCTCAGAGGCATTCTCTCAGAGATTTACTCTACACATACGCAGACGACGATGCACTACTTCACTCTCTTCTCATACTCCGATTCAAAACCAAAAGCAATCTCCCGCACGCAGATGCGCATGTATGAGAAACACGATTCCTCCTCCAGCCCCCTGTCCCTCGCCTCCTTCATTCAAGCATGCATCAGTGGGATCCCAATGGAAGCAAGTCTTTTCTTGTTGCTGCACCATCTCCACATTCACAACACGCACTCTCTGCTCTGTCCCCACGAAAGCACGCGCTGCCATGCAAATGACCTGCAGACATGAAGGGGCACATGTATGCATTTATTCCCTTTTATTAGCTTATCAACATGCATGTGCAGAAACCTATACAGCATGGCAAATGTCATCTGCATAATTCTCTACAGGCTGCAATCACAGCTAATAAAGGAAATGAAAATCCTGGGGCTAAGCAGCGTTGTGGTTCTCTAACTGAATAAGTGTGCCGTGACTCGAGGTTTCATTCCACGTATAGTGCAGTGATGAGGGAATGGCAATGAGGCGTACATGTCCTGTCAGGCAAAAGACTTTCATATTTTCTCAATTATAACTGTAAATCTCTGTGAAAGCATGGTTATATCATCTGTATAGCTGTAAATGTAGCATTGAATAGCATCAGTGACGTCTCTGTAGAACAGTTCAATAACCAGCAGAAGATATACGTAAATCTCTGCCTCTACAGATCATCTTATTCTCTGCCCTGTTCCCCTCACTTACCACATCTTCTGCATATTAAAAAGACCATAAGCACTCCTTGGTGCTGAGAAACCAGCATCTTTATCAAACTCAACTTGAGACCGACACATTCGTCTGCTATATCATCAACCCATCACATCTCCCTCCGGACTGATGTGATTTAAATTGTGGTCTTAACATTGATCATTTAATGGAGGCTTTTATGCAAAGCACTTAACATGGCCTCAAGTGGTTAGGACACATAACACCTATCCAGAAAGTGAAACTTATTATATATTGTTGGCTGAAAATTGCACGACACCCCAGAGGCTACGCATGACCCATACACAAGTTAGAGGGTGTAAAAAAAAAGACATAATTGAAGATGGAAAAAACTTAAAATTACAATAATATATTTTATATAAATATGCCTCTGAAGAAGCTAATCTAAGTTTATATCTCTCCCTCTCTCTCTCAATTTTTGAATCTTGTTTTTAAAGTCTGGCCCCTACATACATAGTACAACCAACAAGTTTTAGTGGACGGTATCTTGTAAATGAGGAGAAATATATTCATCTTCCAGCATAAATCAGTATGCCACTGACAACACATCACTAAGATTTGATATCCAAGCCTGCACATATTCTTTGGAAACACAATGAAATGTAGATGTGAGCTTCTATCCTCCTCATTACTTGTAGATTAGCCATCGATTTCAGTGCGCCTGCTGCAAACTCAATTACTTCTTCAGTTCCTTGTTTTTGACAAAGCAAGCTGTTTTGAAAGACTCATTAGCCTTTCTTTCTCTAAACAGCCGCAAGAACAATAGTGAACCCCAACTCATTTTGGAATGAGCCACTGGTTAGTATCATGTCAGTTTTTCATTCACAATCCATCCATCCAAAATTAAATTAGTACCATCAATCACATTTTTTCTACAGAATGTAATCAAAGCAAAATTCAGGCTCACTGAAAGAATCAATCGAGCAAAAAAAAAAAAACACATTGGGCAGCCGGCCTCAATCAAACCATTTAGTCGCTGCTTTTATTAGAAGCACTTTGTAATTGTGTCTGTTAATCCATTCATTTTGCAGCACTTCTCCAGGTCTGGGTTTTTTGTGCCTTTCTCCTCAGCCACATCCTCCAGCTCTTTCTGAGGGATCCTGAGCTGTTCCCAGACAAAGTGGGATGCATAACCCCGTCAGTGTGTTTTGGGTCTGCCCTTGAATCTCCCACCAATTGACGTGTCCAGAATATCTCCAAGAGGAGGCTTCCTCAAAAACCTTAATTGACTTCTTTCAGTGTGAAGGAGCAGCAGTTCTACCCTGAGCTGCTTGCAGGTGTCTGAGTTCCTTAATGTCTCTAAGGATGAGCTCAACCAGACACCCTGCGAGGGAAACTCATCTCAGCCGTTGATCCATTACCTCACTCTTTCGGTGGCCACCTAGAGCTCATCAAAGGTTCGTATGTCTGGTAAAGTGGGAGCTACACCTTTGGTCCAGAGCGATGCCTATATTTCTGCAAATGCTGCTTCAATCTGTTGGTTGATCTATTGCTCCATCCTCTCCTTCCTCACAAGACTTATCAAGACCCCAACACAATTAAACTCCTTCACTTGGGAAACTCCAATCTTGGTTTTGAGGTGCTGACCCCTAATCTTGGGTTGCAAGCTGCCCCAGTCTGTGTTACGGGACATGGTCTGATGAAGCCAACAGAATTACAGCATCAGCAAAAAGCAGGGATGCAATTGTATGGCCACTGAAGCGGACACGCTCCACGCCTGCGCTGCTTCTAAAGGATTGGTCACAAGAAATCAAATCGGCAGATTCTAACACCTACAGTCAAAAATGGTAACTTTTAACAAGAATATGGACACAACTCTCACTAGTTATACACGATTGGCAGCCTCAACACCTCATATTCGCCCGGCACGGTTCACAACCCTTTAGACTGGATGGGCAAAGTCTGAGAGTGCCTTCAGTATCCTTACAGTAAAAAGATGTTCCAGGGATCCACAAATCTGAAGTCAAACCGTTTTCTGTGCCTCCTGAGCCGTGTCTTGTACCTTATATTCACACGTGTCTTTAATTCAGTTTGATATTCACATGCACATACAGAAAGTGGACACACAAAAAAAAAGAAACAGGAGCGTCTTAATATAAACCCCATGCAAAAATAACCAAGTAGGTATATTAAGGTGGTATTTTCACGCACACATACAGATGAATGCATTCACATAACACATGGAAAGAAATGAGCAGCCACAGTGAGTACACACTCTGAGACACACACGCACTTCACGTGACGGCTGGCTGAATGTCACCAAATGAGGTTAGAAATATAATTTTAAAGAGCAGTGTTTCCTCCCACCCAATTATGGTTTCCATGAGAGCAGTAGTCCAGTCCGCTGGTCTCACCATCTAATCACACACTGGCTGTTTGGACATAAATGTGGTGTCTGACTCTACTGACCGCAGAAAATAACATTCCCCAACCGCATTTAACCACTAATACAGTACCTGCAGTGAAACAGAGTGCAGAGATAAATTGTAGAGACATTTTAAATATCTCTCAACCTAAATTACTACTCAACTCAAAATATAATGGCAAATGAGAGGTCTTACACAGATTCCACAGTTTTTGTATCCCTGTGAAATGCAAAAGTTGTTAAATGGATGTTGTTTGATTTGTAATGATTCTGGCTTTGGGACATTTACAGTGTAATTCCTCGCATGAAATGAACATTTCTCCTATGTTGAATTAGTGTCATAACATGAAATATAGAAAGTTTGATTTCCAAAGTGTTCCAAAAAATATGGAGGCAAATATGTGGGAGCCCACAGGAACAGCAACCTACTCTGTAATCACTCAACAGCGCCCCCTCCCTTGGCTGATTTTTGGATGATTTTTGTTGACTGGTTTTTACTCACATGTGAAGATCACCAAGAGGGTGCGGAGCAGCAGGTTGACAGCTGTCTCCCACCTCTCGGAGACTCGGGCCATGACTGGTGGGATGAGAATCTCTGCTGGAACATAGAACTGCAGGGCGAAGGTGATGAAAATACCAAAACAGTACAGCAGCTTCACAGCCTGGTACGTCCTGGAAGAAGTGATAGAGGAAGGAGGGCAAATTGACAGAGAGTCACAGACATGTGAGAATGTGAGAATGAAGAGCACAGACTTAAAATCTTAATCTCATAAAATATAAAACAAGCATCAACAGAAACCCTCAATTTTCATGTTCAAGATCAAACAAAAAACATAAGATGAATCAATTGGTGGTGATTGTAAAACAAACAGTAAACATTGACTGTCTTCTGCTCATTTTTAAAAAAAACTGAGATGCCAGTAATTAGAGTCTTTGAATTTTCAACCTCATTGAACAGCCAATCTACTCCACTAATTAGCAGCATCAGTCCAGTTTCATAAAATGTCTGTCTCCTGTCGCTGTGGTGATAGTAACAAGTAATGAGCAAACAAATCCAGTGGGAGTATTTGGCTCTAGTGCCTTTATTATCCCTAAAAAACCAAATGAGCTCACAGAAGGAATAAAATGAGTACACATGCCTGAGCTTTTCCTCAGAGAGAGGAAGCTGAATAGAGTTAACCAGAACCTCTACAAACCACCGTCTTCATAGTATCTGCTGAGGGCCGCAGGTCTAAAACATGTTAAATAAGAGGTTAAATTAGCTGCTATGATCAGAATCTCTTGTGGGCAAAATCACAAACTGAAGCTGGCCACTAGATGGCATCATAGGTATGTTCTCTGTCACCATTTTCTCATTTACATTAAAACTGACCTATAATATTACTGTACAGTTGTCGCTGTAACACTATTATTATTTGCAGCCTTTGATGAAAAATTTATAATTGGACTTTGTTGAAAAACACAAAAATCAAAGCCAGAACTGAATAGAGTCACAAAAGTACAGCATGCTGTTCAGCGTCACACTCTGCTGATCAGATACTCAATCGCTACAAATCAGGCGACATCTATTTGTGATATTATCTCACCAGCAGTTCGGCAGGTTGAGAGTGATGCTCCCTTGTATGCCGTCTCCAAAACACATGTATCCTATAGTACCGAGGCTGATGTAGAGGAAGGTGACGATGCCCATCCCCAAATACAGAACCAGGATGAAACTCTGAGGCCTCTGCATCTTGTTCTCCAGGGGAAGAACCTGCCGACCCAGAGAGAAACACACAACCAGACTGTTAATAGGAATAATGAATGTATGACCCTAACTCTCATCAGATGTCATAAAGTACCCAGACACATTTCATGTTAATGTAAATGGGATTTAACTGTTCAGATGTTAATGTGTTTGACCCGTTCTTCAGCACCACAGAGTTATCATCAGTCGATCACGTACCACTCCGATCCCTTCAAAGGCAAAGATGGCTGTCCCAAAGAAGAGAGGGTAGTCCTTAGCTCTGCCGACCTTTGGTAGTTTGCCGGGAGATGTGATGTTCTGAGGGGAAAAAAGAGGAAAACTTGAACATTATCTACATTCAGCAAAAACTGTCTCAACTTATTTAGTATCATCATCCAAAGATTTGTTGAATATTCATCTCTGACTGGCTGATTTCTTATTTCTGAATACCAGACTACATCTAACCACATCGTATTTGCAGTCAAGAGGTCCATTTGGATCATTTGTAATCAAATTAAGTAACAACACATTGTGCCGAGAGGACGTCACTCCTTGGTCTCGTTGGACTCGTTTGTTGGCCAGAGCTCGCAAATTACATTAGCTTGTAATGAAATAATTTATTATGAATGGAGTCTCTGATAAGAAGCTGTGAAATAAGCAGGGTAATGATAAGGGAACTGCTGTTACTGCAAAAGACCATGTAACGCATCAAACCTCATCTGTTCTGTTGGACAATCCTACGTTCATAAAAAGTCCTCCTGTTAAACAATGACTCAGTTGAATTTATCTGCTGGGGAAAGATCAGTGGAATCAGCTTGACAGCTACTGGCAAAGCCTTTGTTGTAAAAGGGAACCCTCTTTATGATTTCACTTTGAATGACCATATTTTATACTACACTTAAAATGAAGGTCAACAGGATGAGCCAAAACCTTTAAACCATGATGTGGAGTCATTAAAATTGAAAGTGAAACAAGCATTTAGGAAGCACATTAATATTATTATACACTCTGGGGTCAAAGGCGAAGCTGAAATAAAGATGAGGCACAAAAGCCAAAATGGGCACAAAAATAAAAGAACTTCCAGACTGTTTGTTTTTTTTTATGCTTGTAGCCTTTATGCTCTAGCTTTCCCAAAATTCCTTGCTCAGTTGATTCATCAGCCACAGAAACACCTTACAGGCCACATATATCTCTTAGTGTTGAATCTTTGTACAGTTTCTGATGCAAGAAATTGCTTTTTTTCCAAGGCAAGGCCGTTTCTCCGGGAACACGGCTGCTATATATCTGTAAAGGGCAGAAGCTCCATGATGAAATACTCTATAACCAGAACACAGGTAATCTGGAGACTCTGCCACTATCAGTTGTCCTGTTATCCATAACAACCCCAGAACCCAATCAGCACAGGAGAGACAGAGAGAGCGATTATGACACACAGAAAGTAAAATGAGGGTTAAAAATGGCTGACTGTGCACACGAATAAAAAAAGAATACATTTGATTATTGCTTTGATTAAAAACCATATTTACCCTTATTCACAGATTAAAATCCTGCACACAATGAATCTCTCCCTAACAAACCACAGAACATACTTGGTTGTACTGGTTATATGTATTGGAGTATCTGGAGTACATTTTGTTGTTTGGAGAAACAGATCTAGACAGTCCGTCAGTCTGCCATGTATCAGTCATGCTGACATTTTTGTCTTCCTCCATTTTCAATTTCATAGATGCGTAGATGCATATTTCAGCTTGGTAGTCAGATTTTTCCCAGATTTTAGCTTTTCAGATTTTTCTTTATCAGGTTTCAGCTGGAGAAACTCTTTGACTTGTAAGTTTGTTTTCTAAAGGATGTGTGTTAAACGTGAGCTTGTGCATAAACGAGACAAAGATCAGGAAAAGTATCACGGTGGCAGCAGAAAACACAGTTATCATCACTATCTGTGTGCTGATGTATGTAAATCGAATACCTACAAAGCTGTATTTGAAGTGAAACTGAACTGTGACAGGTGGAAAAACTGCTCTCCTGCTACAGTGCCTGCTCTGCAGTATAATTGGTTGTTGGAATTATTAATTTGGAATTGGAATTTTTATTAATTAATTATTATTCGTTCATACATCACTTAATTTGCATGGTTTATTATTTGGCACATTTGATTGCATTAATGTTATTGTCAATTACTTGCATTTGTTCAGTGTGCAAAACAAGCTCTTCTTTCTCTCTTTCTTTCTTGTCCAGCTACCGAATCCAACCAGGTTGACAGAATTGAGTCCGTAAGGATTTGTCTTTCAGCAAAACAGATGTTTCACAAATGTAGTCATATTACAAATAAGGCATGAAGTGGGGCTATAATATATAAATCAAAAATATAACACTAGTGCCATCTTTCTACTGAGCACCTGCATGTAAAGTGGGATTCTGGAGTCTACAGACGTATATGTAGAGTTAATGCGTATAACGTGGTTTGTAACATACTGTAACAAATCTGGTTCTTTGTGTGCATGAAAAGAGACTGAGGGAGAGAAAAGGCAGAGCTGAGAGGCAGCACTGAAGTCAGTAAATCTCCTCTGAATTAATGAAGGTTACGGAGAGCAATTCAGAAAGAGAGATGAGAGAAGTCTGGTGTTTACCGTGAGCGAGTAGAAGTAGATGAGGACCAAACTGGCGGTCATGACCAGGTTTGCCACCAGAGAGAGGGGAGCCAGGTACTTCAGGTTGGGGGTGAAAACCAGCAGGACGATGGCAGGCAGGAAGCAGAGCATGTAGAGACGGGAGTCGAAGCTCGGCACTAGAACCTGGGTCTGGTTGGTGTAGTTCATTTGGCAACTGAAGGTGGTGGCGTTGGCTGCTTCTACCACCTGGTGAAGGGACAGAGCCAGCGTGTAAGTGAGAGAAGGATGGAAACTGCTGAAACATATATTTTATAAGGAACTTTTCACATTTCATCTGTTCTCAACATTGGGATGAGAATATATGTGGCAAAGTGGGATTCTCAAGCAACACAAAGGATTTCCTGCAACTTACAATGATATAAACCTAATACAGATATATGTTTACTGGAGAAATAACTTAAATGATCATTATCAAAATAGTCATGACTAAGTTTCTGCTGAATTATTTCAAACATTCAAACAAGCATTTCTGGAACATTAATTACTTGACAGCATTACAAACAGGTTTGGAAAAAGAACAAGACAGTGATTAACAACCACAAACTCCCAGAAAAGCTTGTCTGCGTGTTGTGAATGTGGCAGCTGAGGACAGACACAACCACAGTAGACAGACACCACCATCTAGTGGTAAGAAACCATACTACACAAATGAAGTCTATCCAGGACCACACTTTTAGATGAGATAAGATGAGATAAGATATACCTGTATTTGTCCCACAGTGGGAAAATTCACAACAACATTCTTTACCTCAATGCAGAGAAATGAGGGACCAACCAAATACAATACAGTGTTTGATTTGTTTACAGTGAGATCTGCTCAAGGTGTATTTGCAAACACACAAAATGCAAACTACATTGTACTGAACTTCAACAAAGATTTAAGACGGATGAACAAGTCTAAAATCATAGGTGAGACGTTTCACTTTGAGGTATTTTGTCAGTGTGACTTTCCAAGAGGTAAATAGTTAAGTTACCAGATATCCAACCTTAACATGGGTGATAATAAGGTCAATGGTCAAAGATCACAACAATGAAAAAAACAACAGCCACATAGAAAAATGCTTGGCTTGAAGTAAAAACTTCCAAAATTTGTATCAAACTATCATCAAATCTTAGTTAATTATATCAAGATTATCTACAGTTTAAACTCATTATCAGTGTCTTTCATTGCGTCGTGTTTATTTTTCTAGTCAGAGAAACACTAGAGCTTTGTGCAAATGGAAAATACAGTGACCTCAAAATCAAGATAACAAAGAGTTCAAAAACATCATAAAGCAGAAACATGACAAGGTTGACGATGTTGTTATGCACCTTGCATATTTTCTTATGCATGATGATATGATTTTGAACTAATAAACAGGAATAAAGTTCCTCCAAGTCCTCTAATGCAGTATTTGTGTTTGTTTCCATCTTCATCTCATGCAGTAGAAATGTATTCGTAGCTTTACCAGTACATGCTGTTACATGCACAACAATACTTAGAGGTTGTTAAGTGTATTTATATACATTATGTTAAAGTTAGTGGAAGTAAATAATCTCTCCCTGATGTTCTGGATATCACTGTTATCCCTCCCACAGACATGTACAGACATGGACAACACTATAACATCAAAATGGGAACTGCCAGATAAACTAAAATAACCTACGTGTGATCATCCTAACTGAGGTTATTCCATAATCAAAAAGTCCATAATCAGAGTAAACAGAACCAGGTTCAGATACTTAGATTTGTGTTCAACCTCCACGTTTATTGGGGCAAGTAAACACCATTGATCTATTCTGATGTCTCCCGAACTGTACAGGTCAGAGGTCAGAGTACACAGTAACCTGTATGTTGTGTTGACACAGCAAACAATCTCACAGAGTGGTGTGAAAAGCAGTGGACAACTATCAGATAATATTAAACCAGAGAAATCATATTATAGTACTCAGTTTAGTTTAGTTTAGTTTAGTTTACTCAAAATGAGAAGGAAGTGTGTGTGTGCGTGCGTGAGAGACATCCTGACCTGCTTGATATTGTCACTGAGGAAGACAAAGTAGACGCAGCAGAAGCCCAGCTGGGTGATGATTAGAAACAAGTTCACCGTCTGTCTGAGTGAGACACGGAGACAAAACAGGTCAGACAAGGAGTGAAAATGCTTATAAAGACAATACTGAGCTGGAACTATCACTATGCACTCACAGAGTGTCTTCATGAACTAACACGTAGATGCAGATATGACCGAAAATGCTGATATTTGTTGACCATCATCCTTGATAGCCTTTAAATTCGGCTATTTTCATACATTCTTCAACACTTCATTTCATGGGTCTGTACATTTCTGAATAAAATTCTATAAATGTAAAAAAAAAAAAAAAAAAACCTTTAAAAAAATCTGTTATTTGGTACTAATTATAAAAATGCTGAATTGCGTGGGTGCATGTAGAAATACTGTATTTCTAAGTTGCGCAGGTTCAGCTGACCTGCTATGCACTGACTAAAAGACAACTGTAAGGGGGTGACTCGAAAAAAAGAGGAGAACTGACTTTAGGCAACTGATATCCCTTCTAAAAATATTAATATCATTATAAAATACTGCTCTTCTAATAGTGAGCTCTAAACTCTAAAGCATTTGTCTTACTTTCCCAGTTGTGAGTGTCTCCTCAGCCATGACACATTTTCCATCCCGTACTGCACCGCCTCACCGTAGGTCAGAGACGGCCTGTTCACTCTGGACAGGGAAACAAAGTCGCATCTTTTAATTCCCAGCATTCATCTGTTAGGATAAGATTCTCTCTTTGGGGAACAGACACACACGCATTACTGTTTAGATTATATGTATGTTTTCAATATCTACTCATTCATAGAGGAGGTTGTGGTATTTTTTTTTTCTTTGTCAGCACCATCATGCTTCGCAGTCACACAATTACAGCCTAAAATGAAAGTGAAAGTGGGAGGAAAACCCTTTACAGTGAAGTGAGATCAATGAAACCACAAACTGCCAATAAATGAAAAAATGCACCATTACAGCTGCTAAGAATAACAGACATAGGTACGTTGGGGAAGAAAGCGTTTAACAGCTATAATGAATGGTAAAGGTGGAAACCAACATTTTTTTAATCCATATGTGGATTAAAAACTACACGTTTGTGGGTTTAGTAAATGTAACCTGTGGCTCCTGCATGTATATGAGGGAACAAGAGGATGTGATGACTCTGACACTTCAATAAAGAAACCACATGAGCATTGCTTCCATGTATTTCTCAGATTGATATGTGACTTTGTTGTAGAAGCTACTTCTGAGGCCTTGTTGTAGAAGCTCTTCATTCATGCTCTCTATTTGCTTAATCCTGTTTAGCGTGGCAGGGCGGAGCTGCTGTATATCCCTGTAGGAACAGGACACGGGGAGGGGAGAAATGAACAGGCAGAGGCAGCACCAACTGCAACACACACTAATGGAAATCTGATAACCAGTTGAAGTGCACATGACTGTGTTAATCATCTCATGTGTCACACAGTAACTGCTGTCAAACAGATAATGGATCCTTCTCGAGGTTGGGTACATAATTTAATATTTTACAACTGGGCTGTTGGCAAAATTTACTGTAGCACTACAGCAAACATCTGATTGGTGGAGCTGATCACAGGTCACAGTTACATTATGTCTGGTTTGTAGTGCTGACTCCGCGTGGACACACTCCAAAACACGTTGTCCATATGCTTTTGATTACACGGTAGGAAAGGGTGGAGAGACGGACTTAAATAGAAATCTGTCAGCCAGCGCCAGCAAACAAGTCACCGTTGGCACAGCGGACAGCTCAGTAAACAAATGACAACGAAAGCGGAGCAAAAGCTCTGGTTTTACAGCACATACAGCGGCGGCTTTTTGTCAGAAACAAGCCACAGTGGACCTGCTGTGAGGGAACGGAGGCAGAGACAAGAAATTATCTTCAGGCGGCACTTTGTAAACAAACAATTGCAGGGGAAGGAAAAAAAGCACTTAAGACCCCACGGAAACGGACTCTGAATTGAACACTCAACATCTCAACTTGTTTTTTCTCTGTCAAGTTTAGTAAAAAGACTTTAAAAAACACTTTAAACAAGGAAAGGTTCTGTCCTCTGGTTAAATTGCAGACTGCATTATGGCAATACTGTGTTTATAGGATTTGTGCTTCAACGTAGTGATTGATTAGTCAGTCACTGTATTAGTCATTCTTCTCTAGTTTTTTTTTTTTTTTTATTGTGATTGGACTGCACTTATAAAGTGCTTTTCTCAGCACTTACTTAAAAGGCAACAAGACTGTGGCTGCATTGCATTGTGGTCAACTTAGCTGAGTTTGCAATGATATCTCCATGCAGTCTTTGATATTTGTTTTGTGAGTAGGCGCTGACATCAAAACCTGGTGGACAATTTACACTATAGAGATGAAATGTTACTGATTATTTAAGTAAATTTTACCCACTGAAATTAAAATGACAGAAATATGGAAACAGTGGTTTTCAAATGTAAAGACTTTCAAGGTGTTATTACTTACTTTGCACTGAGGTGGTGGGAACATTTCACCAGCAGCTTCATACAGTGGACTGCGATGACGCCCATACACAGCAGGCTGATGGGTCCCAGCTGACGGAGAAAAGGGAGGGAAGGAGAGACAGGTGATTCATTTATTTAATCTTTCCATGGTTGTTTGAGCACAACCTTAAAACTGAAGATTAAATGACACATTTCATGATGTTACACAGTGACAATACTGAAACATGCTGTTAAACATGAGAATGTTGAACTAAAAACAGTCTAGAGTAACTAAAGACATGTAAGTGTCCACGAGTGGATTCGTTTGGCTATCTGCTTTTTCCTGTTTCAAACGATCGTTATATACAATATATCATACAACATATCTCTATATGATTCTGTGGATAAGTGTCACAGAAAGGGAAAAAAACACTCTGATCGTTAACATGTTTCGCAGTTTCATTCATGAACACAATTAACTTCCCCAAATGGTAGTTCCAGCTGGTAACAGCATTTTCAGACGACCACAATTTACTTTGCTCAAAAAAATAAAGCTGACAAAAGGCTAGCTGTACATACTCTTCATCAGCCCGACCGTTTTTGTGCTATGTCATGAATATCTGCCAGGAACAGGAACAGAATCTAATTTTGTGTATCCAGACCTGTCATGTGACCTGCTGCGATCAGATAATAAAATCTCTTGTGTACTTACCACCAGGCCTGCATTCTTCACAGCCAGGGGCAGACCCAGCAGCCCCGTACCAATGTTCCCTTTCAACAGGTGGATGAGAGTCTGACAAAAACTGGAGAAGGAAAAATCAACAAAACATTTTATTATATTATAAAATCATTTAGATATTTGTCACTGACTGTTGGCTGTTGAGTGCATATTAGATTCTATTATACTTACGAGGTTCCTGTCCGTTCTCCAATTCTCTCATAGTGGCGTTGTGGTCTGGAAGGTCCAGGAGGAGAGGGACAAAGTGCATCCATTTCTGATGGATTCTGGTCGGAGAACAAAGAACCTGAGGCAAAGGAGAAAGAGGAGAGAATAGTAAAAAAATGTGAATGAGTGAGGGTAAAACCCTGCGTTGCATGGCACTGATATGATTTGGGGACCTTCTGACGTACATACAATTATATTTATACATTTTCTTCTTTCTTTCAGTTGTAAAATCAATAGCTTGTTGCCTTTATTGGGGTCATCATGAAGCACATTACAAAGAACATTTAAATGACATCAAATACGGTGACAGCTGTAGCTTCAGAATGCTCAGAACAAAAAACTAGTTCAATTCAGTGGCAAGAACGAGAAAACCTGACTTAAACACAATCATAAAATGACGTAAATGACAAAAACCTATGTGTATTTCTGTCAAAAGATGAGGACGAAAGCGAAATCAAAATCAAGTGCCAACGTAACAGAGATTTTTAAAGCATTACAATCACGTCATGCCTTCCAGTAATGTTTGTTTAATCAGAATATTTTAATTTCTTTACTTTGGCATCATCCCTGCACCGCGTGAATTGCACATTTAAAAAAAGGCAGTGATCAAGACTGAACTAGAAATTCCTGCAAACATTCTCCTGTAAACCAGCTGACTGTAATAACACATGACAACAATTATTTGACTGTTTATTATTTTAAAATAGGAAAAAAAGACTTGCACAGAAGTCAACAAGAACCGCAGCTACATTCAACTACTGATAACTGCTTGCTTATTGATCTGGGACAGGTCACTGCATTAGCAAAGAGACTGCTGAGCTCCTGCAGAGTTCAGTCTCTCCTGACTCTTATTACAAGTAGAGAGGATCTGTTAGGGCATGTTTTAGTGTAGGAGGGATGAAGAGTATTCACTGTTGCATCAGCAGGCAGAATGTCGACTCACAGTGTGAAAACTTAGACTCAAGTGAAGCTGAGGCCCGTCTTTAAAACTCACAGTCCTGTGCTGCAAAACCTCTTAGTTGGACTTAGGCATGACAATGTCCTTGAAGCCCCTCCTGACTGTTGCACAACAAATACTGACTGTGTTCATGCTTTTCAGGCATTATGATTCAATTTGTAGTAATTCAGTAAAGCTTGTCTTTTAATGGACCATGCATATAATTAACATTAGTATTTACAAAAACTTGAACTACAAGAATAGAAATTAGATACAAATCATTTAAATTTAGTAATTAGTCAAATTGCTATAAGGACAAAGTATCTTTGGGTTATTTTACTTTATAGTATAAATAAATCATAAAAACTGTACCTTTAGCACAACATGTTGAATTTTTAATGCGTTGTTGTGGCCTCCTGTCAATCAAGACACAAGCCACGTCAAAAGAATGAAAGCTGCTTTGATGATCAGTGTCACCTGACAATTGGGATTACATATAATCCCACTGCGTCTATGTGTATTATAGTGTAGGTACCATACACAGACTACTATTAATCTTTCTTTTATTTCAGTTCATGATCCTAAAAAGTAATACAATGTTATATTGTCAAAAACAGTGCACTTGATTTTCATACCTTCACCTCGGATGTCTACATCACTGGAGGCCATCATGTTGGGTCAGCTGGTTTAGTGGGCGGCTGGGTGTGGTCTCTTCCGGCCTCACGGATCCTAACACTGGGGGATCGAGGAGTCCAGCATTGACAGCTACCCACTACGAAACAGAGAAAGTCATTTAGTGTTAGATCAGCCGGCAGCAGGGAAACATGATTATTAAGTTGACAGTGAAAGGAAGTTACAGTGACAGATTATGCTCTTTCTTTAACAGCGGACCCTTTCAATCAGTGATCCTCAATTAAAGTTAACAATTTCAAAATGTATACATGAGTTGGAGGTCGCGATATCTGGCACTGCATAGATCAGACAATCTATTCATCAAGATAATCACTGGCAAATGTGTCAATAATGACAATAATGGAATGTTCTGGCAATTTTAAAGTAAAACCACCCGACATATAATCAGTTACAGGTGTAATGCAGCTGAGTACAACAAAAAGTAACCACATTATATTTCCACTGACAATTTTAACAAAAAAGGGATTTGAAAATCACTTGGCTGTAAAATTTCATTTATGTGTGAACAACTGGCCAGGAAATCTTTAACTTCATTGGTTCTGATCATCATAATAAACTTCTTTTCATACATTATAGTCATGTTGTGATTATGAGGCAGACATTATCGCACTGTGTAAAAAGAAGCAACACTCAAATGAGACGTGTACCAATCAAGACTCTGTCAGCTTAAGGGCTGACAGACCGATGTGGTGGATGCTCTTTGAGCAAGGCACTTAACCCGACGCACTGAGCCATGATGTTACATAAGAGCAGAATGACGGCTTTTAGTTTAAACAGGGTGTGTGAGAACTGTGTGTTGCTGCTTCTTCTAATCACACAGGGATTTGCACAAGGCTTTGCTGTCCACCTTCTACGAGGAAAACGGAACAGTTTGGACAGTGGGCAAATTTTTAGGAACCAAAACTGTTGGCATTTCCCAGCAATCATAACTTATTAGTCTTGTAAGCACACTTCCTTAAACTCCATGTCCCAGCAGGTTTAGTGTGTAACGACTTTACGGGAAAATGTATCACAAGAAGTTCTTACCAAACGAGAAAAACGATCAGCTTTTAAAGGCGTTTGTTGAATTCGCCCTTCAGGTATTTAGCCCACATCCACTTTACATTAACACAGTGAACAGCTGTTTCTTTAATGTTACACAGTAAAACTAAACAGGGACGTTTTAAAGAAAAACTACAGGGCTTCTCAGATAAGCAGATAAGACTTCCACAACTACAATGTCACTGTAAGGAGGCCAAAGTGTCTAAAGTGTGAGGTGCTCAGCAACTTTCACAATGTGCCGTGACATGAGAAGACTAAACACTATGGGAATGCAAATAGCTTGGAGCAGCACTTTAAACTGAAACACATAAGATGTTAAGCATTTATGTGACAATGAATGACGTGTTCTTAACTTATCAATGTTACAAAAATCAAGATGTTTATACAGTATAATCTGATGTGTACTCACAGTTTCTTCACAAGATAAAAAAAGACAAAATCTAATTTCACCCAATGAAAAATAAACCTCCAACAAAAGTCATTACCACATTTTAAGATTATAAAGAATCATTAATCTTTACTATCTAATGCTACACTGGGTCGAGCCCACTGGGCCAGTTATATATCGTAATAGCAACACTGACAGATAGAAGAAATTACACTTTCACAAGGAGGGAACAAAAGTAACTTAATTTGGCAATATTTTATAAACTATTCCGATAAGGCTGGTTAATGATCTGCTGCTGCGAATAAACTTTTAAATAATGCTATACTTTTTTTGTCTTATGTGTGCTGCAGCCAACAGTTTTCATTATTGATTTATCATTTCTTTGTGATTAAACAATTGATCATGTTGTGCCAGAAACTGGTGAAAATGCAGTTTAATTTCCAGAATCCACGATGACAGGATAATATCTGTGTTTGACCAACCGTCCAAACCTCCAAAATATTTAGATTACAATGTGATGAAAGAGAGAAAAGCAGCAAATCTGACTAGTCTGTTAAATGACTAATTGACTGATCTTTTCAGTTTTAAAGTTTATTTATCGATAAGATTATGCTTAGGTATCAAAGTTTGGAAAAAGTAGTTTTCTAGTGTTCTCTCTCTTTATTCTGTAATGACAAAAAAGACATTAAGTCATTTCGTTTCAACTCAAGCAGTAAAGGTGTGAATAGTTTCCACTCAAAGGTCTTAAATTCCTAAATTAAAACAGACCTGGATGAATCTCTCAGTGTTTACAGATCATAAACTGACACACAGCTCTTTGCCTTTCTGTCTGTGCAGGGTGCGGCCAAACCAAACCAATCCAAGCCAACGCTGTTTATCCGTCTTCATTTGTTCTGGAGTGTTTTAAAATTAGAAGTGTTCCCTTTCATCACAGGATAACAACACACACACACACACACACACACACACACACACTGCAAAGCGACCGGACGAACCCGATAATCTCATCATTTTAAACCGTTAATCTTTGGCCAGGAGACGTGTGAGTGTCTGTCGCCTCAATGGACAGGCTGATAAAAGACAGACAACCACAAACATTACTGATGGGATCTGGCCAGGAAACAGCGCGATCAAATGAGCTTATGATTAATGGAGCTGTGCTAAGAAAGCAGTTAAATAGGGCCGAGCACGAAACGCTTTAGATGCTGTTTGTCTCCGTGAAACAAACAGAGAAGAGACTGAAATAGCCAGAAAGGAAGACAGGAGCTAAACTGGGAGCGTCCAGGTTAAACAAGAATGTAGGTACACAACAACTAAACCTGTTAGCTGAATGAAAACATAGCCGCTAGCTTTGCTTCGGCTCTGTAAATAATAATAAACCAGAGTTAGCAATGTTAGCTAACGCTGTATGTTCCGATGCCATCTTTGGTAAACACCCAGACGACCACCCACCTCCCTCGGCGGCTTCTCTCCACACTCCCGGTGTCGGGCTGGCGTTCACAGGAGGCTAACCTTCGCCGCAGACCTCTTATTTTCATATCTCGCTCATTGCTGCTCGATAACAGCGCAGAAAGTCCGCACCGATTGAACGCAAACAGGAATCAGCCCCGAGGTCATGTGACCCGGCCCCGTCCGACGTGTCTGTTTCCATGGAGACGGATTATAACTTCCACAGTAAGTCACTTTTTTATTTTATAATTAATATGTTTAAAATAACGTTATATTGAAGATAACGTTGACATATTTCAGCTCTGGTTGTGAAAGAAAAACTTTGAATCTTGTCGGGAAACCGGAAACAAAATGGTCCAAGAAACGTGTAAATGACTAATGACAATACAACTAAATACAAATGAATGAAATTTTGCTTTTGATTGATTTGATTTAGTTATTTGATTTAGATTTTGTCAAATTTGTTGATAAAGGTATGTTTTGATTCTATATTTAAGTCTATATTTATTGAGAAATCGGGATGGGCTTTTATTTTGGAAGAATGTAGCGAATTGAAAGCGCTTGGTTTGTGACCAGGGGCGGCCCGACTACATGGAGGCTACATTTAGAGGCTCTCTAAGAAGTTTCTCTTTCATTTATTTCTCTTCCTCTGACGCAATTGGCTCATATATAAAGAGAAAAGAAACCTAACAACACGAAGGGTTTTGCAGTAAGAGGAGAAACACCCAGTTAAGGCATTCAGGTACCGGAAGCTATCCTTCCTGTGCGTCACATTAACCATAATAAAAGCACACGTCAAGCGGGTTTAGCTACAACTATATAAAAGCGGAATTATTTATGTCCTCTTATAGTTTGTATTTATCACACGTTAAATTGTCTCTATATAGACATACAAACACTTACACTTGACTTTTACATTACAAACATTACATCTGCAAATAATTCATGTTCGTTTTTCATACCGGAAGTGCTGCTGCTCCACAAAAGCTAGCTTAACTCTGACCAGCTAACCAGGCAGTGAACATTTCTGGACGTTTTCACTCTACTTGCATCATTTGCAAGTCAGCCAGAGGCAAAAGTCCACATCACTTCGACCATGACTGTAAGTTACGACCGACATTTTAGCTTTAGTTTAATTTCAGTGCGAAGTTATATTAGCATTTCCTCACCGCTTTGCTAAGTAGCCTGTGAGCTAAGTTAGCTTTCAAACTTGCTTTAGTTGGTTTACAAGTTAACAATAGCTTTCATTAATATCACAGTTAGAACCCACAACAGAATCTATTTGTGTTGATTGAGCAATAGCCTGAATCAAGAAGCACATAAAGTTTAACAGTACTAACTCAGTTCAGTAATAACTATTAAACAAGTGCGATGTTAACTAGTTCTAAAGAGACCGTAATCAGGTCAATGTGTTTTTGTTTCTCACTTTGAAACTTGATGTCTGATCTCACAGAATGTTATCTTCAGTTACTGTTTGTTGTTGTTGTGATAAATTGAATGATACACGTGATAATATAAGAGAATGATCAAATGCAGTTTCAGTGACACAGTGAGGTAACAGCACATTATTTGATCTGTCTGAAACAGAAGCACGAGTTTGAGGTGGCCATGACCTGTGAGGGATGTTCAGGAGCTGTGCACAGAGTCCTCAGCAAGCTGGAAGGTGAGACTGACAGATCCTGTCTGTCTGATTCTTCTCTGGCTGCTACAAGAAGAGAAAACACACAGTCGTTCACATGTTCATCTACCTGTTTGATTTCTCTGTATATCAATATGAGGTTCATGGTTTTTTTTTTTTAAGTGTTGGAAATCAGTCATGCCATCCACTTAGACTGTGATGCCTGGTCCCTTCAGACCCCCCACTACATAACACCAGCCTTTAACATGAGCAATAAAATAATACATCCTTTGAGAAGAGTAACTGTGTTTTAGAGAGTGAATATATGCCTACAGAAGACATATTTTTTTGCTGTTCAAATGCCATATTTAAAGATGTAGGTACTGAATATTTGTGCAAATTATCAGCTCATCAGTAGGCCTTGATCTGTGAAAATTTCCGTTGACTTTAAAAACAGAAATTAGCAGCAATGTAAGTCGGCTGCACCACTCCCATTGAACACCAGCGGAGATCATTTGCTTTCAAAACAATTAGCTTCATCAGAGTATCATGGTTGTCTTTGATAAATGATACGTAATGTTAGAAGAATGAAGTTAAAGGTTAATTTGAAAAGAACCTACGGCTCTCTCCTCTGTCCTCCCAGAGAGAATCCAGTGAAAACGAAAGTGCAGTTTTAAAGCTTTTAAAAGAAGCTTGCGTCACACCCAACCCCATGACTTCTTGGCTCTGACCCTGGAGTCAGCCAACATGTCACCTGACGCTGGAGTAAAAAAAAATCCTTTTGTTTAGCTTAGTCATTAAAATATCGAAAGCCAAAGCGACACATCTTTGTTTCTAGCTCAAACCAGTCTCACGGTCTTTGTAGTCGAGAAACGTGTTTTGTTAAACCCACTCTGTCCATGAAGTTAATACCTTCCTTCAGATTCTATTATGCTGTCTGATCTCATTAATTTATGATGATATATTAGTACTAGAGTCAGAAAAATAGCATAGGCAACATTAGAATTAGAGCATCTTATGTTTAAATTTCAGCTTATACAATCCAGTGCATTGTGAGCGTCGCTGTGCTTCTGAAGAGCTGTCGCTTCTTGGAATTGAACAAAGTGCCTCTGTATTTTCCGTGCTCTCAGGTGTGAAGGTTGAGATCGACCTGCCTAAGAAACTGGTTTGGATCGAGTCCGACAAAGACGTGGACGTTCTCATGGAGACACTGAAGAAATGTGGGAAGGAGGTCAAGTACAACGGCACAAAGTGAAGGAATCTGCTTCATGTAGAACAGGTGACATGATGCACATAAATTCATGTTCATTTTCCACTGATTTATTTCTTGATCTCTTGTAACTTGCCACGAATCTGCCATGTTGTCTTGACTGAATCAAATGACAATAGAAATAGAAAAAAACTACATCGTATTGATCTCTGCAAATTCACATTGAGCATATTAGTCCTGCCAGTCATGACTGTGGTCATTGTCATCTGTTACGGATTTGGAATATAATGGCATGGGTGGCTTTATCTCTTCCATCTGTACGTGTGTGTACTTTCTTTAGGAAGTCATTGCTGCTGATGTTAAGTGAAGATTCATCCTGGAATTCGAGCTCTTTACCCGTCAGGAAGAGTCTGATGGATCCTAGTGTTTCCTCTTAGATGCCTCATCGCTCAAAAACGCACAAAAATCCCCTTGGATTCTTCTCTCAGTATTGTAATTTACAAGGTCTGGCCAGCATGTTCGGAGAATGACAACAAACCCAGAGATCATGATGCTAGCGCTTGTCAACGTGGAAAAAAGAAAAACATCTCTTGTATGTGCAGCACGACATCCTCTAACTGTGTTTGTCTTCCATGTGATGGAGGAAGAGGTGACTTCGACGGCCTGGCCTAGATAATCACTTTAACATGCCTCTATTTCAGTATACTGGTTTACGTATCTTATATTTTGGTTTTTTTTGGTTTTTTTAATAAATCAAAACCTCCCTTAATCTTTGAATTTCCCCAAGTGGCAGTAATGATTTATGTTTGTAACTGTCTCTGGTGTTTGTGTAAAAGATCTTTAAAGCTGCAAAACAAAACACATTCAAACTTCCTTTGACACAATTGAAGTACATTCCATGGATTCTAAAACACACTGCACACTATTGGCTATGTTTGCCCGAACCATGACTCAGCATTATTGTATTACATTCGTTGGATTTGACAAAATGAAAAATCATCCTTGGAAGCTCCGTGTATAAACAGGTCTGTAGGTCTGCACCAAGGAGGAAACCCAGTGTGTCTCTGTTCCCTTCAGGGACCATCTGCTGGTCTTGGTTTTGTAAGACTGCTTCCTTCTAGCTTCAGAGTTTACACTATAATAATCCAGTGACACTACAGGTCAAAATATATCCTGGCGATTGATATTTACTAGCAGACGTCTTTGTTTTCTCTTACCAATTTCCAGCCCTTGATGTAATTTAATCTGTCTTTCTGTTACTTTGGGAAAAAGAGAACCACCCTGTCCTGGACTTGATATGTTGTGTTTGCACAGGGGAAATAAAGTCAATCCTGCCTCAGTAGGACACAGTTTACTTGTACTTTTACCTACAGCTTTTGATTGATTGATTGATTTTTCTATAGCTTCACTATTAGTAATATTTATTCACATTGTAGTGCTTTTAAACATGGTCTCTGCAATATTTACTAAACTATTGATAATCCACTTTATATAATGGCAAAAAGAGCAACTTATTGTCAAAAAGAATGTCTTCCCTGACACAAAATGAGAAGGAATGAGGACTTGTATGTTTTATATCTGGACACAGAAATATCACAGACAGCTCTGTATGCTAACATATGTAACGTGCTCTGTGTTACATCAGATATGCAAGTTTGCTTTGTCATGATCATGTCAGCAAAACTCCACATATTTGGTCCATGTATTCAAGGAACGTTTTTCTCTCTTCCACATCATTACATCAAAAAAAATGCATAACTGAAGTAGAAATTTGCACAGTCACAGTCATGTTTTAAACAAACTACTGTGTCTTTCTTTTCCTTCATTTAATCAGGTAGGAGTCTTAGTGTGATTAAAATAACTTCTTGTAGAGAACCTGACCTGGACAGCAGCAGTAATCAAAAGTCATGTTAGACGCGGGTTCACCCGGAAACATCACCTTTGTGACAATGGAATTAACACAGTCACAATTACTGTCATTGCACATAATTACCTCGTGTTGTCTCTGCGTAATTTACTGTATTTTACCACATAGATTCTCTTTGCTCTTTCTACAGCACCATGTACTATGTTGTCCTTCTTGGAAGAATGAAAAGGCCAAATAATGAGCTCTTTCCTGCTAAAGAGCTTGCTCATGTTAACCGTTTCCAACCCAGACAACACATGAGTGACAGAGCAGGCTGATGCTGAAACCAATTTCCTTCACTGCAGAACAATTGATAAACTTCTTTATATAATGCTGCGCTTCAGTGAGAACACACGCTCTTGGTTACACTCTTGTCTATGAACACATTGTGTCATCGTTTTACCACATATATGTCACCTTGTGCTGATGGACACTGAGCCTCACTCACTGGAAACTGAAAATGAGAAAATGTTCAGGTTGCATAATTACTCAAAGCTTCAACCACCAGGAGGCGCTGTGTGATCAAGATGTGCCCACTTTCTTCAGAGCTTTTAATTGTTAAAAAACAGCATTTGCCTCTTTCAGCTGCAACTTCTTTTTTTTCCGAGAGGAGCTCAAGGACGGGTTGTGGGTTAAGAAAGAAATAAGAGTTTAGTTATTCAGTCCTTTCTCATACAGTTGGTTGGAATTAAATATTTATCAGTTTTTTTCTGTGTTTTCGGATTTTCTCAGAGTTTCGTATTCATATTCCAAAACTGTGCAGTGACTCAAACACAAGGGTGTCACTTCTGGTGTCAGGAGAAAATAAAGTTTTGGATGTTCAGACAGGAGGGAGCAGGAGAGGAAAAAAACTCTTACACGAGTTTAAACTTAAAAACAAGGATCATCATGTCAGACACATCAGCAGCTGTTAGGACTCAATGATGAAATGCAGATAACTGAACTCCATCCCCGGTCAAATCAGGCCGAGTCCAAAAGGCAGATGTTTCACTTCTGTGCTCTGTTATATTGTGTAACATACGGCCTGGATATGTCTTGAAATGGGTGTTTCCATATACTGTATGTCGAGTTATGCAATCACAAACCTCCACCACAGACAGACCAGAGAGGGAGGTGATACAGGATACAGGTAAGTTAAAGAAAAAAGTTTGAGGGCTATTTACATTGCCATGTGGTTTCCTGACATTCCTGAGCAATATGAAAAAAATATTATGATGTATTATAATGTAAATTGAAAGCTTCAGCATCAATGTTTGGCAATAAAAATACAATATTCTGTAGATTCCCCTCTGTCTGTTTCTATCACAGACAGATCCACAGCCCGTTCCACACTCGTGCCGTCACTGTGAATGACACCCAGCAGGACGTCACCGGCGAAGCGTAGACGACGGTGGCACCACAGACGTAGAAGGTCCAGCCAAAGTGCTGCAGCAGCTCAGACACCAAGAGGACGATCAGAGCGCCGGCACAGAGAGCGACTGCAGAGGAGGACAAAGAGCATCAGATGATGTCCTGTTACATCCTGCAACACCGGCTTAACACGGAATTTCATCATAAAATAAACTTGACATTTAACCCTTTAATGCTTTGAGGTTCTTCTTAGGGACCAAAAATAAAACACTGTTTCCAAACATACTGTGAATATGTCTAAATGTGATTGGTTCAAACCAGAACATGAAGCAGTCAACGTGGTTTCAAAAATTTACCATGTGATGACACAATATCTGACACAAAAATGAAATGTCATGATGCACTGATGTACTGCTAATCTCAAAGAAGCTTGATTTGAGAGAATAATGTAAAGTAGATTTGTGGGTAACAGGCTGGATGTCGTGGTGACGTCCCTGATCCTGGAGGTTCGTCCCTGCTGCATGTTCACCTGATGCGTATCAGTCAAACACAAGCTGTGATTATTCAAAGTCCAGAGACTGACATGAACCTAATCTGACACAGAGTCCATCTTGACATACATTTATCTTGTTGTCTGTGACATTAGCACATCCCAGACTCAGTTTATCAGACTGAGCTCTTCATTTTCAGACTTGGCTCCACTTTCATAAATTACGTATAATAATAATCTCAATAAACAAAAGATGGCATTATGGGTAATGGATGCTTAGGCACTGCAGAGGGCAGAGAGTCCCTCGCTGGCCCCCTCAGTCTGAACCGACCGCTGAGGCGAACAGAGACTCATTGTGTACAGCACAAACTCCACAGATAACAGGGTTGTCACTGGATTCCTCATATTACCCTCCCACACACACAAACACTGTCTCTCTTCAGTGCAGCCGATAGTTTGTTAATTCTTCTTTGCCAGAAGAAGCTGGAGCCGTCTGGAGTCAGTAGAGTTTGTTGCTCAAGGAGATTTTAAGGCGAAGAACAGAGAAAAGAAATGAAACATTCTGTATATTGATCTTCTCCCTGAGTTCTGACATACATCATGTAACTGGGATATTTGTATATGATGAAGATTTCCCTGACAAATGTTGTTATCTGTTTGTCCACAGCTGATATGATTATTATAATATACTGGAGCAAACACCGTCTGTTTGCTTCTGTTGCAGAGCTGGGAAAGTTGTTCCTGAGCTCATTTCAAATCTGTGCACTCTCTGAATGTATTAGTATGAAATATCCAAACATGCTGTCTGTATACTTTTGGGTTTGGGGCTGTTTATCGTGGTTTGGGCTCGTTCCAGTGAAGGAGAATCTTAATGCTGCAGCAAACAATGGTATTTTAGATAATATAGCTCTTCCAACTTTGTGGAGAGGCTCTTCCCAACAACATAGTCAAGTCCATAAAGAAATGACTTTCCCAGTTTGCTGTGGAAGAACTTTACTGACCCACACAGAGTCCTGACCTCAAGCCCATCCAGCACTTTCAGGATGAACTGGAACATTGAGCCAGGTCTTATCTGCCAACATCAGCGCTGGACCTCACTGATGCTCTTGGAGCTGAATGACAGATGAAATCTCTGCAGCCAGGTTCAACATCTGCTGGATGTTTGGATGTCCACATACTTTTGGCCATACAGTGTAGCTCATGATTGGCTGGAGCCATTGTAAGATCAGCTCAGCTTGTCAGGCTCAGAGCTCCCCCCTCAGCTTGAGCCGGTGTGAAATGGACTGCACACACACACACACACACACACACACACACACACACACACACACACAGCTGACTAGTAACAGGTAATATATATGTCTGTGTGTGTGTCCCATGGATTGGGGTGAGGGTGGGTGGGGTGGGGTGTAGTTTGGGCTGTCAGATCCTGTCCACTGCGCCAAAACAAACACACCCATCACCAGGAGGTTACAGCCAGTCGGGGAAATGTGCAGTTTGACTGACGAGAGCAAACAGTCAGCTGACCCTGCGGCTTCACATCTCCCCGGGAGTCTCCGCCGTATATTTCCTCTCTGCTGGGTGAAACTTTATCATCCTGTTCTGGGTGGGAATTCATGTGGACCTTTGCCCATAATTCACATCGTAGGAAATGTATCATGTAAATACATACTGGTAATGAAGTTACGTCCTCTGACAGGATTTTTTTTTTTTTTCCAAAATGAATGTCTTCATGAGACAAGTGGTCCAAGTTGTTTGTGTGCTGGTCATTCAGTTTTCTAGAAATCGAAGGGCTTTATCGTAACCTAAAAATTCAACATGATGAATTATAGTCTCCCAATAAAAAAAAAGGTTAATAATAAATGAATATGTACTTGGGTTTAATGGAGCCATCATCTCAAGGAAGTTTCTTCAGTAATCAAACACTGCATTCAAACCTTTGTACACTGTAGTTCTCAATACACACTGATGTCACAAACATTGTTTTCCAATGCAGACTTTAATGTTCATTTAACTTAATGATCATGTCTGAGTGTTTGTGACGTTCAGAAAAATGTGTCCGTTGTTACATTTGCTTCATGATGATCACGTGCAGTAAAAAGTCTTTTTGAGTCACATGATCCTGCAGTTCTCCCTGTGGCCACTAGACCAAAATCACCTCACAGGTCAGAGCCGGGGTCACCAAACCTAAAGTGTCATAACTGGTGCAAGAAAACTAAAAAACAAGTGAGTTGATGACAATCTTAAACAATCCAAGACAAATCAAGCGAAATAGGTGCAAACACCTGTGAGACTGTTGCACAGTTGCACGTTTGACTCTGCAGTAACACGAGTCACGGACGACGTCGAAACATGTTCAAGAAAAGCAACAGCACAAAGCCATGTGGTGTTATTGTTGCCCGGTTCAGCTGCCGTGTTTTGACGAAGTAGGAGGACGATTCCAGTTTTGATTTGCATTCCAAAATTGAAAGAGTTCCTGAATCTGGATCAGATAGTTCATAATAAGAGTAGGAGAGCAGATCAGACTGGAATGTGACATGAATTATCTCCCATCAACATGATCCTTTCTTCATTCGTCTGCAAAGAGAGGCATGTAACGTACACACATGTCAGCACACTCAGACACGAGGACGACAAGGAGGCAGGTCAAACCCAAAATACAGACGAACGCAGACAAAAACAGACCCTCAGCATCTGAATCTCATGTACATTCATGCACATGAGCACAAACACGTACACATGTTCTGCAGGTGCTTTTATCTGATTGAAGAGGAGGAAGCTGTGTTGGCAGAATCTGTTGCAGTAACTAAGACGACGCTGTAACAAGTCTGTTCCAGTCAAAGACACTAACAAGGAAAGATTAATCACACTAATAGGTCTAAAATGTCGGGTTTGGCCCTGGGCTGTCATGATTGATGAAATCTTCATCAGCAACCCTGAGCCTGTTAAATGATGTGAACGTGATTCTCTTTTCTCTGAAGTTTAAAGTTCATTTCTGTTCTGGACTCAAACACTGTGACATTTAACATCATGTTGACATTTAGCAGCAGCGCAGAAGCCGGCGGGAGTCTCCCATCATGCCTGTGTGCTTCTGCTGAAAGAGATTGAAAGCTCAGATAGTTATTTAGTGTATTTAGTGTTTAGCGCAGAGAAGCGTGTACGAACCTGCAAAGAGCACGAGTGAAGGCAGGAGTTTTCAGCTGAGGTTGTGAAGAGGCGTCCTGAAATCAGATTTTTATAAGATCCAAACAGAAGCTGGAAAAGACCAGAGGGTTATTCAAGTTCATATATTTTCATGTGTCGTCCACACCAGAACCAGCCACAAGCACCATGGTTCATAGCTCCACACCGAATCAAGCCAAGCCACGACCCAGCCGTCCTGGACAGAGGAGGCAAAACTTTAAAAAGGTAGTAAAAGCTAAAACTACCTGAACCAATCCAAACATTCAACACATTGTTTAATCTCAACGTTCAATGACTCGGTTTTTCCCTTAATTGTGCAATAAATGGCATTTACCTGAACTAAACCTCATAATAAGTTATTAAAGCCTGTATCATTTCCTTAAGACTGAAGAGCATTTGTTGTTTTATCCCTGAAACGTATTCAGTCTTAGTCTCATTACAAAGTGTTCAAGGAGATTTTAAAGTAAAATTAACGGCTCCTGTTTTCTATTGAGTGTGAAGGTAAGTTGCTTCTGCCGACGCCTCGGCTCGTCTGAAAGTACGTTCTGTCCTGCAGGAAGATGTTTTCTCAGCGTAATGAGACGAAGCAGGAATAAAGACCTGCCCTGCGTCCATCCACACATCCACACATCCACACATCCACACGTGAAAATAAGTTTAATGCTTCATGTGCCGAGGGCTGAGAGCATTTTAGCTTTTTACTGCACAGCCTGCAGCTGTGTGTCTGTGTGTGTGTGTGTGTCTGTGTGTGTGTGTGTGTGTGTGTGTGTGTGTGTGTGTGTGTGTGTGTGTGTGTGTGTCAGCACACTGTGTCCGAGCTGCAGCTCTCTGGTTTACACGTCACCAAACTGTCTGCAGCTGCTGACGTCTGCTGCTTTGACTCAGTCCAGGGTTTCATCCTCTGCTGATTTTACTCCACACTGTCCGACGGCATCATGTGTATTTTCTATCAGCTCTTTCCAGCTCTTTATTGAACTTATATGATGTTTATGACTCTGTGTTTTTCATGGCTCCAACTTTAGAAATATTCTACATATCTATATATATAACACATTTTCCTAAAATTCAATCCAGACAAATTTGTAAATGAAGAATTACTTTCTCTCAGGTGCATTGGGAGGATTTTCTAAGACTGTCTCAAAAGGATTATGATATAGACAATGTGAACCTTTTCAATCACCTCTACCTGTGAGAGGGTTTTCAAATATCGTCCATGGACAACCATCAGTCCATTTCCTGTCTAGTAAACTGTGTTTGCTGACATGTTTCATCATCACCTGTGCAGATTTTAACCACAGATTTTCTTCACATTCACATTTCCCTCCTGGATAATTATGTTTTACATAATTGTGGTTGATTTCAGACACTTACTGCGGCTGACAGCGTGTCCTTTACAAATCTCTACAAACCTGGACTGAAGCCCGGCGGTCAGGGCTGAGCTCATCCGCTGGCCTGTGTGTCGGTGTGATTACAGCCTGCAACCCTCCATCAGGGTTTTGTCTCTGTGTGGCGGCTCGGCCAGACTGTTTTGAAGAATGACTAAATCACAGACTTCCCTCGAAGGCTCAAACAGTTCGCTCTGTCACGTTTCAGGCGTTCGGCCGTCCGGTTCATCCTGACTGACGAACAAAGAATAAGATTAATTTGGGATCTTTCTGGAAGTGTTTCAAATGGAAGAGATCTTGATCAAACCCAGAAACTTTGCTTCAACTTGCTGTCACTGCAACCCAGAGTGGATATCAGTGGAAAGTGGATGGGTGGAGGGTTATTAAGGAAAAAGATGGTGATTTTCTCTTCAAGTAAAGAGGTGAAGTTTGCATCAACCACCATGAAGATTTGATTATCACTAGCAGCATCTCTGGCTGGTTAGCATTCTACCAAACACAGGTGGCAACATTCGCATGAGTGAAGTTGGATACGACCTGCAAGGTTATGGTCACATGACAGACTGAGACAAATACATCAGTGGGATGTATTTCATTAGCTTTGGTAACTTGTCTGCCTGTTTTATAAGAGAGTTATCAGAGAAGAAGCACATACCAACAACGACTGTCTTTAAAGAACTGTTTGTTCACCAACCTGCCATTATTCTTTCGCCTTTACTGAATTTGGACTAAACAATTTGACATGATATTGTTCATGAACATTCATGCAAACACAACTTCCCATCAATTCAGTTTTGAAAACGATATTTAAGGAACCCTTCAATATAATACTGTTAAATCTCTAAATCACAGTTTCATTATCACAATTTTTTCCCCTCAAAACCTGGATGTGTGGGTCTGTTGGTTGGCAACACACTGTCAGCAACTCTGTTAAAATGTCTGATGGGGAAATGTCAGATTCTAAAATAGAAACATCATCACAGTCAGTGTGGTCTAACAGGGGTCAGTCACCAGTGAGCGTGACGGCAGATTAGCTAAGTAGTGGAGGTTCGGCCCCGACTGGTCATAGTTGCCTCTCGAGACCTCAGGCAATTAAAAAAATGAATAGCAATTAACTTCTGATTCAAAGAAGTGACAGAGAGCCGTGGAGCCAATAATAACTTTTATTTGGATCTTATGATGTTCCTCCTTATTTAGTTTCTTTCTTGAGGCCGCTATGAAGTTTTCTATTTCTAATTTAACTTTTATTTTCGTTTGGTCGACCGATGAGAGGCGCTGCTCGACAAACATGTCATTTACACCTTGAGGTATGTTCATATGAGCACAAATATCCCAGAAAATGACCCATAATTTCTTGCGTTTGTGTGAGCGTTTACACCCTGCGCTGCTGATGTTGTGTGTCGAGCAGCAGGAGGAGGAGGAGGAGGAGGAGGAGGAGGAGGCCCAGCTTGACTGAAGGCAAAACATCTATCAAAGTGAAAAGGCTCCCTGTCCCTCAGCATACAGTAGTAATCATTTTAAGAGCCAGTGTGACTTTATAGAGGAAATAGTGGTTGAAAGAAGTAACTTTGATGTTTGTTATTGGGTTTAAATATTCGGAGTCCTCTGCCGCCTTCATCTTCCCCCTCCTACCTTCACCCCTCTCTCTCATTTAGCCAGTGAGACTCACACTGTGAGAGCTGAGGTTTGCTGTGCTGTTTACACACAGGTGAGACCGAAAAAAATGAAATCCTTAAAGTTAAATTTAGTGAAAACGTCATGGAAATTTTTATTCAAATTAACCTTCTAAATATTGAGCCTGTTTGTGAAGTTTGTGAAGTTCGGTTGTGTTGGGAATTTCCACTGAAGAAAATAAGAACCACGTTTAACTTGTCGTCTTACATCATCTGTTAAAAACAGCTACTTTGTGTTGTGGATCTGGAACCAACAGCACCAACACTCCTGGACACTTCGTCACTTCTTTAAGTTCATTGTCCTCAAAGGAAATGTTATTCTCGCAGCCAGGAGAAGCAAACAGCACGTGCAGACTTGAACAGAAATATGAACCTGTGATATTTCTGAGAACGGACACAGAGGCAGAACAGACAAGGTGAAAAATAGGTAGCTCTGCAAACAAGGTTGGCAACATGCTGGCAGTCACTGAAGGTAAGTCAGGTCAAAACAGGTGCAGGCAGGGAAGCAAAGAACAATGTGGCTGATTGGGGGAATAAGGTGCAGGTGTGCAGGCAGGTACTGATCAGGTGAGGGAGGAACGACTGGAAGAGCTGGACAAAATGCATGCAATGCATGCTGGTTAAACACGGCTGCCGTTTTCAGAGCCAGGAGCTGCAGCTGCTCTCCACCAAGCGTGAGACCCAGGGCATGATGGGAAACACCTGGCTGCCGCCTGATCAAAGAGCTGACTCGTCTTAGTTTTGACCACAACAACTAGTTTTCTGTGTAATTGTGATATTTAACACACGATTGTTGGTTATTAGTCTCATGTTGTGAATAACAATAACTGCCATGGTTCACTGGGACACTTGAATAGAACAATCATTAAAGTTATTAGTTACATGCTTCTCCTCACAAACATATAATAAAGTCCATATTGAAACTGTTCTACAGTCCAGTAATATGTTGTCAGACTCTCAGGTTAGACTCATTCACTCCAAGGATTGACTTTACGTTTTCATCCCCAAATGAAACTTTCTCTTGAAACTAGATAAAACATTTAGTCTTAAACATAAAATGCATCAAACAAACAATACAAAATTGTAAAACGCAAGACTAAAAACCTCCCACAGCTCACATAAAAAGCAACGTGCACCATTTTGTAGCACAGAGTGTTGAACATTTTAATTTGGCATGAGAGGTGTTTGCAAAAGTCAAAGCTGTAATCAGACAGAAGTGTTGTTACAGAAAACAGCTCGAGAGGACTGAACAGTTTTAGAGATGGACTGTGAGAACTCGCTCATTTCATCTGCTTCAGTTTGTCAAGAGATTAAAGGCTTCTTAGCTTTTGCTTTCAATACCTTTACAGTTCGGTGCTTTTCTTTCTTTCTGCTCTTTTTTGAGAGTCTGATGTGGCAGAGAGACGTGTGAGTGACTCCAGTGGCTTTCATTGTATTAAATAATGTTCCTCCTTCAATGTTGAGCATCTGTGAACACATGAGCGACATCACAGTGATATTATGGTCTTTCAGATTTCCACTTGTTTCAACCTGCAGAGCTGCAGATGGATAATTTAGCAGCAACTGAGAAAACATAATTGCAGCTCCTCACTTCATCATCTGTGTGAGACAAATACAGAGAGACAACTGCCACGTATACAGAGAGAGAGAGAGAGAGAGAGAGAGAGAGGGCAGGGTGGGTGAGAGAGGAGGGAGAGGGGTGAGGAAAAAATAGAGAAAAGGGTGTGAGAGGAGAGGAGGGAAGGAAAATAAAAGAAGGGAGACAGAAAAAGTAGACAAACTGAGGGAAAAGGGAGGAAGGGTGAAAGAGGGGATAAGTGATGTGGGAGGAGGAAAGAGAGAGTCTCACGGTGTAACGACACCTCCCCCTCCTCTCCTCCCCTCTCCTCCTCCCCCCTCTCCACCTCCTCCTCTTCTCTCCATCATCGGCTGGGCTGTGGCTTCCAGGCAGAATGGAAAACGCCACGTTGCATCGCAGCTCTCTCCCTCCCGTCCAGCTGTTCCTCACATCAGCGCCGCTCTGCTCTGTGGGAACAATGTGCCACCCCGATCACACACACACACACACACACACACACACACACACACAGGCACACACACACACATATGATATGCAAATCTGCAAGTGCAACCACTATAAATGTCTGGACATATTTCCAAAACGTACAGTTTCACTCTCGGACGTGAGTAACAGTATTTTAAGAAGATGTATGGCTTTTGTGGCAATGTGATTTGGATCTGCTCCATCTTCCTTGGCCCGTGCTACACACCTCCACCATGTTTTGATGACGTTTCAAGAAAACCAAGCCAGTAGTTTTTCTGTAATCCTTCTGACAAACAGACAAACAAACAAGGCAAAATCAATCCTAACCTTCTTGGTGGAGCAGAACAAACCCTGAGCGAGTGTTTTCATAAGAGAGCGTGAGGAATGGATTTGGAGTTCGATTGCTTCTGTCTGTCAGTGGACAGCAGGTGTTTGAAAAGCGAATCGTGAATCTGGACGTTTCCACAGGCTGAAGGTTTGCTGTGAATCCTCCAGAGAACTGAATGTTCCAACAGATTTACAGCCTCTCACGAACTCAGACTGAAGAGCTTTAACATGTTAATGAGTAATATCATAAAAATGCAAGACTTCATTCATCGTGTCCAAAGAATATATGAGTGAGTATATTAGTGAGTCAGTCTGTGTTGTTGGAGAATATGTGGACCTTCAGTGTGTCCACTCTGCTGAAGGAATTGTCCTTTAGACTCTGAATCCCCACCAGCTCCATGACTGCTGCCCTGTGTCTCAGCGTGACCTTTGACCTCTAACCTCCCTGAAGAGGAGGTCAAAGTGAAAATGTACCCCATGTGTAACAGAAGGTGTGTCGCAGGGTCAAGATCCACATCAAAGACCAGTTCAAGTGTCCTTTAATTAGACCCAAGCAATGTTCTCATGTCATGTTTTCATTCAGCCAGTTCACACTCACTCACACTTTATGTTCATGGAAATATAAGAGTGTGGAGGACAGGATGGTGAATGGCTGCACAGAGGTGTTGTGACTGTGTGGACGTCTGTGTGCAGCCCAGAATCAATGACTGTAAACCTGGATTGTCTCTGCACACGTGCGATATAAATGAAATGGCGTGTGCATCCATCGTCTGTCCTGCCGTCCATGTCCAGAATCTGTCAGGGCCTGTATGTCCAAAAAGACAGACGTGGACAGAAGCATGAGTGCACACACGGGTCTGTGCAGGTGTTAACAAATTCTGTTTACACCAAGCAGATGCTTTTTTAAATGAAATCAAATTTTGCATTGTTTTATTATTTTACCATTATTTTTGTATTGTTCTGTTTTCAAGTGCACTCATTAAAATGTCTGTTGCTTCTGTTGTCACGTCGCATCATATATCCAGCGAAGAAAGCAAGAGAAAAGGTTTTATTTTTCCCAGACTGAAGTTTCCAGTCCAGACTTGGAGAACAGCCGGAGCAGAGAGTTAACATGAAGCCCCACCTACCAGGGCAGGAAGAGTGGGGGTGGGAGGGAGTAATGGGAGGTTTGAGTGAAGGGAGGGGGGGTCTGCGTCCTAACTGGGACGTCCCACTGGAAATGTCTTCTGTGTGAACTGGTGAGACCGTTAGATCGTCCCCACACACTGCTGACTTCTCTTCTGGTGTCCCTGCTCTGCAAAGCTAAAGGTAAGAGCTCCCACTCTGCTCAACATCTCCTGACCCTTTATCATCTATCATGTGACGCTGGTCTGCAGTGATTCTAGCTTCACTTTTTAATCTGCAGGATTTATGGGGGAAGAGAACAATCAAAGTTTGCAGAAACTTACTGAAAACTTTAGGTTTTAGTTTTTTGTGGTAGAGTAATCATCTTCTAAAACTATAGGTTTATGTTAAATCTTTATTTGTCCCACAGTGGGGACAAGTTTCTGAGGTTGAACTTTTAAATGCTGATGTAAAATTAATGCACATGTCAAATCAAGGTAAATATGCATTTTTTTCTCATCCGAGCAGCAAACTTTTCTCTTTTCTTATCTGCAATAACCTCAAAACTAAATCCAGTATTGGAAACTCACACTTGATTACCTGCAGCAGATTTGCCTGCACTGCTGTCCGTGGTCATTTCTCATTTCCCCAACCTGTTGTCCATTATTTTTAAACTTACTTTATAATGACTGACATCTGCTCTAAAAGGCTGCTACTGTGTCGTCAAACCTCAGCGAACAACCTCCTCTGTTATTACACGCTCAAACAGCTGCGAGGAAAATCACTCCCTGTAGGTAAACAAGCTGTGATTATGAGGATTCATTCTCTGTGGAGGTATTGTGTGCCACATCGGCAACAGGAGGAGGAGGTGGAGGAGGAGGTGGAGGAGGGGGGGGCTGTGGTTTAGAGCCTGAGGGGGAGGAGGGAGACACACTCTGTTTAATTATTTAGCATATTTGTTTTCTCCTACCGGTTGATTATCTGCTGTCAGAGTTGAAAAGCAGAAGCTGCTGCTGCTTTTGCAGAATTCACAGTTTTGCAAATGCAGCTCTGCAGTTTTATCTGTTGAAAAGTTGTGAAAATAAAGTGAGCAGAAAGAAAGAAAACAAGACAGAAAGAAGGGAGAGAGGAGGAGGAGAAGGAGGAGGAGGATTCCAACGAAGCCTGATGGAGCATTTCTCCGTCACATATCTCTCCTTCTTTGCCTCCCTCTCTTCATCCCTCTGTGACTCCACCTCCCTGATTACTCCCGTGTGGAGGAATGCGGGTTGCCATAGAAATCAGTTACCAGCTGTTTAAATCACTCGGTTCGCTCAGACGGCCTCGAGTGTCGGGACGTCACTCGCAGGCCGAGGGATTAGCAGAAAGAGGCAGAAGTCTTTGGCTGATACTCGCTCTGAGGTTGTGTTTCACGCTTTGTGCTTCGGCTTTAGGTTTCAATGGAGAGAAACCTGCAGAATACAATGTGTCCACAGTTTGAGTTTGGCCCTTTCCTGTTTCAACATGACGACATCATCCGTGCACAAAGCAGCTCCGTACAGAAATGGTTGTCACAGTTTCTCGTGGATGAACTTCAACATCGACGCCGTCCAACATCTGTGGGATGAGCTCAGACTGTGATTCGACCTGATCACCCAACATCGGTGCTGGATCTCACTGATGCTCTGAAAACACTTCCTCTCCTCCTATCCTGTCCTCACACTGAATCACACCTTTAACAGACAAACACTGTCACTGTCTTTTGATTCTAAATGAAATTCTCGTTTTCCGTGTTTGTCACACCTGTCGAGCGTTTTTCTAAGCTGAGGGACAAAGTGTCCACATTAGTCTGAGCGAGGTAGAAACAGCGTCTCTGGCTGCTTAAATGTTGAGGTGGCAGGTCTGGACCGAGGTGGGAGGAGGAGGACGGAGGGAGGGGAGGGGGCAGTGGTGTTGGAGCTGAGGATGCTGGGAAATACCAGGCCAGCTTGGCAATCTCCAGACAAACTCTAATCCCCCCGACAGGAAGGAAGGATTGTGCTGCTGTCTGGGTTTGACAAGGAGAAGAAAAACCTGGAGTTTACTGTCAGCAAACTGAGACAAAGAGACGGAAAGAGAAAGACAGGAAGACAGAGAGAAAGAGACAAAGAAGGATGGAAGAAACAGCAAGACAAAGAGATGATGAGAAGACAGACGGAGGACAGAGACAGGAGGATAACCTCTGACAGTGGTCACACAACAAGAAGACGGAGACAGGTCACTGCAGATGACAAAGGTTCTTTTAGCCACGTCTTCACAGCAAAGAGGCTTCGACTGAGAGGATGAGGATGATGAAAGCTGCATCAATGTACAAAAGAAGGCCCCATACTTTTTATAATTATAACAGCAATAACAATAATGTAAAAAGCCGCAAAGAAAAGAGAGAACAAGGATCAAAGCAAAGTGCAATCGAAGCCGAATGAAAGAGAGAGTAAAGCATCATTTCCTACAGAACGTGGTCTGAAATCAGCCCAGACGTCACGTCTCAACTAAACACCGATGTAGTGTTGCACCAGATGTGTTTGTGGCCTCAAACCACAGCAGAGAGATATGAAAAGAAAACATGAAAGATGATCAAAATGTTGATGAAACAGAACAAAGTGTTCATTAAGTGAAACTGTGTAAAGCCACAGAGGTTCAGTCCTGACGGAAGGAGGAAAAACTGAGTCAAGAGGTCAGGTGACGAGAGACTCAGGTTACATATATCCTGACTTCTCAGTTTCTCCGTCCTCCTCTCATGTTGATGCTCTTTGTGCTCACAGTTTCCTGAGTGATAGGGAAAACTGGTGGTCTCTCTGAAACTCGCTCTTTGTCCAGGTGACTTGACGGGGTTTCCCCCCCGGCCCCTGCTCGCTGGAGAGAAACTCAATTTGTCAGGTGTCTTATTGCCAGTTGAGGAGGCAGCTTGTGATTGAAGGGGCTTGAAATCCATGCTTTTATTTTTCTATCCAAGAAAAGACTAAAACTTTTTATCCTTATAACAAGTGTTGCTGGTCAAAGCTTGTTATAGTTCATGGTCCCGTGTGCTGATGACGTTCAAGGTGTAATTACGACTGATCCAAAGTCAGTTGCAATAATTCAGCGAATGCCTTGAAAATGTACAATAAGATGATCTTGTCATGTGAAGAGTTCACCATCTGTTGTGTCACAGTCTATTTATACCAGTTTATAGTTTCTGACAGTGTTTTACCAACTGAGCACAAAGAGCTTTGACAGGCTTCGCTCAGATCTCCTGACTGGGCTTCCAACACCTGTTGACCTTTCACATTCCTGTTTGGGCCACAAAAAACCATAAAGACCACATGTTGGAAGACGTCACAGAAGAATCTTCCTCGTCTCATTAGATGATTTTCCTCATTTCTTCTTTGGGAGCGATGAAGAAGCTGTTAAAATGCTGATAAGACTCATCACCTCTTGTTTTGTCATAAAACTCAACCAGCATCGAGTCTGAAGCGTAATTGGAGCCGACAAGTGACTGAGAGACTGAAACCCAGCTGGCACCGGACCAGCACCGCCTCACGATGAGAAATGACTTCAGACTGCACAGCACTGAAGAAGATACTGCTTCTCTGACTATATGACTCTCTCTTTTTTTAGACTGGAATTTTTGCTCTTGTTATGAAAAATGGAGGCAGGATCAGTGAGAACTGAGCGGATGCAAACTTCAGGCTTTGCTTTGTTAAATCAGTTAAACCACTGTCAGTTTAATATTGTCTCTTGAATCTGTTTTTCACATTCAGTACACAACATTTCATAAACCTGAGATTTTAAAGGTATTTCACTACAGACAGAGGAAATCACTGTTCATTCTCGGAGCGTCTCCGGTCTTTTGCATGCCGGTGCTGTTTGCTGGCAGACCGGCGGCTGCAGACTCGTTATGTCACCGAGGAGAGGAAGAAAGAATTCCTCTCAATCTGCTTCCTTTAAAGAGCAAAGAGACAGAAGCAGAGCGAGGCTGAGAGACGATGGAGCTTTCTGTACCTGTGCCTTCCAGCGCAGGTTGTTTTCCTCCACAGCCAGTTTACACTTGCTTACCTAACATCCCAAATTAAATACATTTGAGGAGAGAAAGGGGCCTTTATGAGCCTGAAGTTTCCCTTTTAGCCTCAGTGCTGTTTGATTATGAGAGCAGCTTTCCAAATAAAATAATTTGTTTTGCTGTTGCGTCAGTCCGTCCGGCCTCCTCCTTCCTGCCGAGCCGAGCCCAGCGACTCTCTGACCAAACAGAAACCTGTTGAAGTGGACGCACGGCGGGAACATCGCGTCCCTCCAAATCAAACACACGCTTTTTTGGAGATGAGACCGGTTTTTATTTTCATCTTTGAGATCACGTCTCACTCTCAGTCACACTCTTATATGTGTGTCACAAATTCTTTTTTGTGAAGTTTCCCGTCAGCAGAACAGCTTCTTTATTTTTTTCTTTGAGCTCAGCTTTTTCTAAAGTGCAGAGAAGTTTCCTTGTGTGCAGCCTGTTTGGAGACGTCACCGTCTGCGACCTCTGCCAGGGTTCCTGTATTTTTCCACGTCCGAGTCTGCTCACGACTTTTCATCTCTGGACCTTCAGGAACACTGGTCACCGTTGTTAAAGTCCGGCCTCGTCTCTGCATGAAGCACTGGAAGATTTGTATTTTCATTCAACAGGTGGAACAAAACCATGCAACAATAATCATGTTGCTTTTTAGTTTTCACCTCCAGAATTATTCTCTCTTGCTTGTTGGAGCATCTCTCAACTTTCTAACATCCCTCTAACATTTACTTTTTAACATTTGTTAAAAGTAGCTGAGCATCACATACACAGCAGAAAAGTAAACAGAGCAATGACGATGTAGAAAGAAAAGTTCAGAATGAAAAGTGAAAGTGCAACAAACACAGCTCGTAAAATAAAATATTTGCTGTACTTTCTGTTAAAAGACAGAACGTTTGTCTGAACTGTGTGAGAAAAAAACATTTACTCACGTCAAAAAATATTAACAACACTTAAAAAACCAAACAAACACAAAGAAGGAAACATAACAACAGAACCTGGACCCTTCAAAGTAAAAGGCTTAAATCATGTAGAAGTTTATACAGAAATTTAAATGTTATTTCTGTCCAATCAACAAACTGTGAGATGAATTTAAAACCAGTCTTGTTTTCTCCAGTTTGAGACTGAAGTCTGATAACAAACTAGTTTAGTATAAATGTCAGATACATGTGAGATGGATGTACATTTGGAGACTGCTGCCGTGAAAGTCGGTGGTGAAGCGTAATCACAGTAGCTGTGGTTTTGAAGTGGATCATTGCAGTCGAGTTCTGAAGGATTCTTCTCATGATAAAAACTTGTACAAACTCGCTCTCATGAAAGAATGCCACATCATATACAACTGGATTACACAGCATTTCAAACATCAGTCGTTCCTCAATGTGCAGTTTGACTATTTTGAGGTTGACAACAGAAGAAAAATTCCCCTCCGGCCAAGAATCAATACGTCTTTATTTCTTTGTCCAAGTGAGAGAAGGTTCTTGTGTCGCTCGAGAGTTCGTCAAACAACACCCTCCACCTCTTTGTGCAAACTTTCCCCTTTTCATAGTATCTGTTCAAACATGTCGCCCTATTCAGACGCTTCGTGTCAAGAGGCCTTCCTGGGTTTTTCAGGACACCCGGCAACAAGCCAAGAGCAGCCTTCCTCCCCCCGAAATGTCAGGTTCAGTTTCCCTCAGGGCGAAGTTTCCGAAGCATTCATCTTAATTTTCTCCGTGTCTGAGCTGATAATTGCTGAAAATGTTGAAAGAACAAGGGAAAAGTTTTTTCCAAAGTTTCGTGCTCCAAGAGACGTTCGGATCATTTAGTCTTATTGTTTTATTGTTGGTTTGAACCTGCTGCCGTTTCATCCACGGAGCAGGAATTCCAACTATTCCCAGCTCTGTTTGGTAAATCTTATTATCCCCCGCCGATCTCCCGCAGGGTTCGATATATTTCACAAACTGTGTCGACTCACTTCAGCCTTACGGCCCTGAATGAACAGTTTCCCTCCCTGCAGACTGAAAACTCAGCAGAAACAAGAGGTGCTTTTCGATATCAAGCCAAAAAAAATGCAAACAGCGTAAAACAGGCTGAATGAACAGTAATGATTTGATCTTTACTGTCGGCCTCCTGAGGAACTCACCTCTACACCACATGTCCTTTGATGTCAGGAGGACTGAGATTGTTTCTGGATGTCTGGGTGAAACAGCTCACTCCATGGAGGCGGAGAGGGAGATAACTAATAGAGGAAGACGGAGGAAGATCGAGTAGTGTTGCGCTCCATTACCGAACAAAGACGCCCTTATTTAGTCCTTCAGATGGGACATGATGAAGGAAGAAAAGCAGGGACGGAGGAAGCAACAATGGACGCTCAGAGGCTCAGATGGAGATGAGAGGAGGAAAGATAGGGAACTCATTGAGACGCTGCCGGATCTCACGGGAAATTTATATCTTTGCATATAGAAAAGTCACGTTTTCTATGTGAGTAGATGAAAAAATCTCACTCTGATTCTGACATAAACTCCCCGAAACAAAAACACGGAAAAGTTTTTTTTTCATTTTTCTTACTCTTGTTGGGATTTTGCAGTAGATGTCGAACGAGTGAACACAAGCAGATAGAGTCACAGGGAGCTGAACCTCCGCCCGCTGACTGAGATCATACATCATGCTCAGATTCCTCCATGGTTTTACAAATGTAAATATGTGTTTAGCAAAGCTGGATGGAAAGTATTTTTTCCAAACAGAGGTCTGGTGGAAATATCAGAGGCTAAAGCTGCCTCAGGTGGTGGAAACATGTCGCAGTGAAAGTGCACACAAAGGCAGGAGCTGTTTACTCGCCCGTTTCCATCCAAACAGCAGAAAGAAAAGTCGACCCAGCTCGTTACATTCGCGCCTCTCAGGCCTCGTTTAGCGCCGTCGGCCGCTGCGCTCGTTCGGATTTATGCTCCAGAACGAGAGAAAAAACCTTTGAAATGATGTCTGTTCGACAAAACCACAAACAGCCGCAGATAATTTCAACGCGACCTGCCAGCAAACAAACCAGACACCGAGGGTTTTGTTCGGGCGGCTGGAAAGCTTCCATCGGTCTGACAGAGTCCAGCTACATGTTGTGTCCAGATGCTTTTGTCGTCCGCAGGGCTTCGTGTTATTGTCGAGACTTTATCAGCTCTAATTCAGATTCTTCCGTCTGAGCCTGGTTCTGATCAAATCCTGCTGATTCTTCTCAATCGTTTTGAGTGAATAAAGAAAAAGTAAAAAGCTCCTGTAGCAGATTCAGCTTGTCACAAACAGAAAAGTATTTTGTGATCCTTTATGGTAAAAAGGTGAAATAAAGATTTGCCATAAACAAGTTGAACATTGTCTGATTTGTACTTGATTTTAGTTCATTTTTAAGTCTTAGCATTTGCTGATTCTTTGACATCGCGGCTTCAGGGGAGACTTTAAAACTACCGTGTTCTTATATTGTGCAATATTACTTCTAATACAAATACTACTACTATGTATGTCCGTGTGTGTCTTCTTCCTTTCTGCCCAGAGCTGAGTGTTGATTGCACTCGATCAGAAATGTTCTGAACAAAATAACAAAGTAATCAGAAAAATAGAAAAGAGTTTATGTGATGTTGCTTAATATTTTAGTTTGTGTGAAAATGGAAAAAAAAAGCTTCACCTGTCGCCCTGTTTTGTTTCCACAGACTTTGAAGATGAGGGTGTGGATTGTGTTCGTCCTGTGCCTGGCTGGCCACGCCATGGCTGCCCCTGTAAGTCATACCGTGTGTGTGTGTGTGTGTGTGTGTGTGTGTGTGTGTGTGTGGTCTCTTCTGTCTTTATGAGTGTGTTCCTCTCTTTGTGTATTGTCCTTAGCGTGCGTCTCCTCCCTTCTCCTTTCCTGTCTTCAACTGTGAGAGTGTGAGTTTCCATCTATGCCTTTCTGTGTGTGTGTGTGTGTGTGTGTGTGTGTGCCTGACGACTGTGTTTTGTGTGTGCCTGACGACTGTGTTTTCTTATCCAAGTGCAGTTCCTGTGTTTATCTGCTTGTGTTGTGTGTCTGTTCTCATTGCATGTTAGTGAAGATGAAATGTTTCCTAAATCAAACTGCTCCCCTGAGCGTTTGCTGCAGCTGTGTGTGTGTGTGTGTGTGTGTGTGTTATTGTGTGGGTTTCTGACTTCCACAAGACAGTATCCACAAGTGTGTGCTCACGTGGAACAGTTGTAATGTTTTAATCTGTGTGTGTGTGTGTCCCAGACTGAGGAGGAGGCCATCGTGGAAGAGCTGGTAACAGAGGAGCCAGTTGTTGAGGTAAGTCCAGATGTTCGTCCTGTTTCAGAGCAACAGTCCTGTTTTTTTCTCCAAAAGGATTTAAATAGATGTTAAATAATTAATATGTTAATCAACCTCAATCGACGATCAAAGAACAGTGAGAACATAGATCTGTGCTATGGTGGCCTGATGTGGACATAAATAAGAAAGTCATATTTTCAGAATTAGAGAGCTACTGGAGCAAATTAGAGGAGATTCACCAGATGTTTCCTTTGTTCTTTTGTCTTTCTTGCATCATGGTGACTTCGTGGTCGACCTCCCGGAGCTGAGTCTTTAATTATTCTGCTCCTGTAAACTTACCTCACTAGTTACTGTAGTTGTGTGCAATAAAGAATTATCTCATTTTAAGTGAGTTCACTTTCAATTTTACTCAAAATAAAGTGAATAATCTGGATAAACTGTCGACTTGTTGATGCCGTGTCTGATCGTCTCATTGCTTCTTGGCCTTTTTTAACTTTGTTGTAAAGTTGTCATCGTGTTTCCAGACCTCAGCAGCTGCTTTGGTGTTTACAACGTGATCGTGATTGATAGAAAATAAGACCTTGTGATAAACTTGTGATAAACCACAATCATCCTTTAAAAGTGGCAAAGTTCTGTTTTGTTTATGTTGGTGTTTTTGGGGAAACTCGGCCCAAATACTTTCGCTCTCATCTGAGTTGGATTTGGCGTCTGTGCTATGATGTGAGTCGTGCAGCTGCTCAGAGAGATGATCTGATCTGTGATGGAGCTTTGGGGTTTCAACACTGCAGCCAAAGAGCTTCAGTGGTATTTGTTCATGTGACAGTGGAGGAGACGCCCAAAGCTGAATCGCTGAGCCTGCGAAAGAATCGATCCATCACAGAATAACTGAAAAATGTGAAACAAAAGTGAACAAATGCAAAAAGCAAACACTGCACTTGATCATTTAATTGATTCAACCTCCAGATTAAAATAATCTGAACAGTTTTGAAGTTTAGCAAATTTGCATCATTGCATCAATTGGAAATCTGAGATCTGGATGTTTACCAAAATCTTATCAATCTGTTATCAATCAGCCAGGAACACAGGAGAGACACAAGTCTCAAAGTCTCACAGTTGATTTTCTAACAGGACACAATGTCCTTCACAACCTGTCGCAAACTAAACCTCCAAAAAATCCCCATACAAAACTGTTGGAGCGAGACTTCATGTGAACGTTTTATCATTTCCTGCTCCAGAGGTCCAGCGGGACCAGAGATCCCACAGCTGTTAATTTTAGCCGTCCGTTCAGTCTGCCAGCCGCTCAGGAAGCCATTACGTTTTTCATGGCTTCACCACATGTGGATCCAGCTGCTTGTTATTGTTGGATATTATGGTCTCGCTGCTCCCAGACTCTGCTTGGCCTTCAGGGAGGAACCTTCTTTAGTGGTGACGTTTAAACCTTTTTTCAGGAAAACCAGGGATATTTAAGCGGTTTGGTTTAAGTGGACGTCGTGCAGAAATAGACCCGAAGACCGTTGCACCGAAATCGTCTGCTAGACCAGATTCAGAAAGTGCATTGAGAAAAAACTTTATTAAATCACCAGTTAGCAGATTTTCTCTTCTAGTCAAACACTTTGGACCAAGATGACCATAAATTCCTCTGCATGTGACTCACAAAGCACTCCCAGCTTAAAGTCTGACCTCTGACCTCTCATGTTCCCCAGGAGGCCGAGGTGGGGGCCAACCCCGTCCAGATCGAGGTCGGAGACTTCGACGAGGCCATCGAGATTGTTGAAGATGAAGTTGTTGAGAGTAAGTTCACAAAACATTTTACCTCTGAGGATAACACTGACTTACATCGATTCCCAGGAGGCTCACTCTAATTTACCCGTCACCACTATGAGCCTGATGCCGTCCTCCAACCACTGAACAAGTCTTAACCCCAGAATCTCATGGTTAGCTTACTGGTTTTAAGCTGTGACTCAAATAGGTGCTGATGTGTCTTGTATGTGTTTAAGTGTCAGAATGTAAATGATAAACGAGCACTGAACGTTGAAGTTGAAGAAACTGTAAAGCTCTTAACATAAATCGTATTTCAAATATAAGGTGATGTAGAAGTTGTCAAAAATTCCTGACACATGTACAGTTCACAGCTACGTCACATGACACTCACATGTAAATTTAGAGTCACGTGACCTCAAATGAAAATCTGAACTCAAACTTTCATAAATCCTGCAGACGGAGAAGTTTGAGCAGCTTTAAAAAGTGTCGTGTTTGTTGCCTTTCTGACAACATTTGATTTAGCGGCGCTCGGCTCTTCAGCCCTGCAGCTACAGTATCTGAGGCTTCGCTGAGCCCAGACTGGTGAATCAAACAGCCATAATAACAGGCTGCTTCATTCTGAGAGGAGACGGCTGTAATTACGTGTTCCATCCTGCTTTAAGTAGAAATAACTGAGCCGCAGGCGGAAAACAGCCCGACTGTACACAGTGTCCAGGATGTTCAGTTCTGCCTGAGCGGCGCTGGATCTACTCAACTTACTTCACCTCTGTTAGAAGCAGCAAATATTCCAATAAAAAAAGTGTCCATTTTCACAACCCATGCAGGTGGTGTATGGTGCAGTTGATTTTTCAATTTTCATTATAGCTAAATTCTTAAAACTGCTGAAAGTATGTATTTTTCTTATTTGGGAGAACCCTTTAAAAAGTAATTTGACATTTGAACCAGCATCCAAAATTGTACTTTTTTTTAATATTACATTTTGTGCTTCAGTAAAATCCACCAAATTGGAGCTACATGAAGAAGGAAGGACACATGGAAGGATTGAAGAATGTGTTTTGAGCTCTTTTTCTCTTAAAATAGAAGCTAAATTGTCGTTATTTATAATTGTCGTGTCATTTGACGTCAGGTCCCAACAACATGTGATTTTATTGCTGAAATTTATCTTAAAATTACAGAAAACAAAAGTCTTGAAGTTTCCCTAAACTAAACTTCAGCAGCCGTCTGATTTCATATCAGCATTTTTCCATGACTTCTGCTGGTTTTCATGACTCAGCGTTTCAGGTCTCTAATTTTCTTTTTGACCAAACAAGTCAGGCACAAACTCGGAGACGTCAGCGGTCTCGTTTGTTCAGTCATTTCATCATTTCACCAATTAGTCCTCTCGAATATGAATGATTTCATTTTGGTTTTCTGTTGGCGACGGGCTGGACTGAAGGACTGGAAAGTGTCTGTGTTGGCTCACGCCGTCTGTTGGCCTCTGTTGAACCGGGAGCCGTTTCCTGACAAACACACTCTAACTTTCTGCATCTGCACTTCTTCTCACAGACCCCTGCCTGAACCACCACTGCAAGAAGGGAAAAGTGTGCGAGGTCGACGAGAGCAACACCCCCATGTGTGTGTGCCAGGACCCCTCCACCTGCCCCCCCGCTGAGGGAGAGTTCGAGCACGTGAGTCCGAAAGCAACCGGACCAGAACTTTAAACTTGTGTTGAGTCTGTAAAATCATATTTATCCCACGACTGTGAACTCATCACCGAGGATCAGTCCCATCTGTCCGTTAGTTTACACGAAAGCTCAGAAACCACAGGAAAAAAGTGATTATATTTGATGCTGTTACATTTTGGGTGTTTCAAGCAGAGACACAAATCTCTGTGTCAGAAGTTTAAATCTCTTTGGAGCTGGGTGTTAAACCTGCATCGAGCTCATGAAATACCTCACATATCCTATAGATAAAATCCCACAGGAGCTCAGAGCTGCGAGAACTCACCCGTCTGTGTTTTCCTTCTCAGGTTTGCGGCACCGACAACAAGACCTTCGACACCTCCTGCCACTTCTTCGCCACCAAGTGCACCCTGGAGGGAACCAAGAAGGGCCACAAGCTGCACCTCGACTACGTCGGACCCTGCAAATGTAAGATTTACAGCAAACATTCAGCTGAGCATGTCGACCGATTCCTGAAGCCGCATATCTGATCCCACCGGCTCTGACTCAACACTCGAATATTTCAGATGGTATCCAAGAACGAGAACATCCTGAGTCGGCTGATGGTCGAACTCTGTCAGGCTCTGATTCTGATCTCTGATTCGAGCTGAGAGTCTTACGAAAGTCATCATAAGTCCTGAGTTAGTTTAGGTGATTTGCTCGAGGATGCATTTTTTTGGTGGAGACCTTTTTTCTAACAACCTCACAGAACCTCTCCAGTGTTCGGGAACTGTTGATGTTCTGATGCAAACCTGATCTGGATGCAGCAGATCCAACCTGAAACCACTGAGGCTGGAGGTCAGCAAAACGCCTGCATCAAAACTACGATCGTTTGAGATTTTGCAACTGATCAGAAAGAACGAACAGCTCGGTGAAGACTAAACTGTGCTTAATACATTATTTAAATGGTTTTGAGTCATTGAGTTAAAGAGCACGTTGCCTCCACCCTGGACACGCCCGTCTCACAGGATCCAGATGTTAATGTTGGCTGTGGGTGAAACTATCACAGAAATGAAACAACAAATACAGTTGAGTCATAGACAAACTAGCTCTTCTTACTGAATTCCATCATATTTAAAATTGTTTATCCACCTGAGCCTGAAGGGTAAACAGGTGTTGGAGCGAGCAAACAGACTGAAGGAGAACAGGAGTAACAGAAGGACATTTCTTTATCTGTTTGCACATGTTGTTGTTTCCAGTTGTTCAGGACATTTGCTGGAAAAGCCGAATAGTTTTGTGGAAACGTTTGTCAAGATAATCTGATCACTTTATCTGAACTTTATCTCATTATCTTTAGTTTCAGTTTATGCACTTGCTGTGTTTTTTATTCTTCTGGGTTTTGTTTTGACATCATGAGGTTTCTGTTTGAGGGATCAAGATGTATGTAGATGAGTATTTTGTTTGTTTGTTGTGTTTTTGTTGTGTTGTGTTTGATAAGCCGAGCTGAAGCCGAGCTGAAGCCGAGCTGAACTACTGTCAGAGTTCAGTCGGTCTGCAGCTCAGCGTCGGGAGGATCAGTCCAGACACGCAGGCCACATTTCTTCTACTGTACCAACTGAAACATGACACACACACACACACACACACACACACAGTGAGGAGAAGAGTCAGGGCTGAAGGGCTCAAATGGAGATCAAGGTGTGTTCACCAGAATAAAACAGGATGCAGGTTGTGATTTGGAATATTGATTAGTTATTTTTATTAATAAAAATTAATATTAGAAGCAGGTTACTTTTAGCTGTTGATCATTTTTTAATCTTTCATGGAATTTGAGCAGATTTAAGATCTTTCCCTTTGTGCAGTGTAATAGTCCTTTAAGTGTCACAGTCTGTGGGACATGTCATATATCAATGCATCTGTATTTCAATCAATGGTAATAACAATATATGATATATTTGTTATGTGTTTGCTCCTGCTCCACCTGCCAATATTCTGCTATGATACAGTGTCAGACATGTCATGATTGCTCTTGTGTGGAAGTCTGGAGGTTGAATTGATCAAATCTTTTTATTATGAAGTTAAAGTCGGTCTGTTTTTCTTCACGCTGACACTGTTGTTCTCTCTGTGCTCAGTCATCGAGCCCTGCATGGACACCGAGCTGAACGAGTTCCCCCTGCGTATGAGGGACTGGCTGAAGAACGTTCTGGTGACTCTGTACGAGCGCGACGAGGACAACAACCTGCTGACCGAGAAGCAGAAGCTCAGGGTGAGAAAGTCTGAGAAGTTATTAGTTTAAAAAGAGACAAACCAGGCTTTCAGACCTTATACAGGTAGAGTCACACTCACATAGAGAGGAGACACTTTACACACAGAAGAATTAAACTCAACTTTGCTTCCAAAGTTCTTTCTAAGAGTAATTAAACATTAATGCCACAAATATTTAGATTGAGCTCTGGTTCACCAGACACACACACAGTTTTTAAACAGACAGTTTTATTCTTGAAATAAACAGTCTCATCCAAACACTTTAACAATATAAGTCTCTCACACTGAGGAAATATTTATATGAGTGACAAACACCTAAATACAAAGGAGAAGCTATGGATCAACTGTGCTAGTTTTTACCCTTTAAACCACTTTAGATCTGTTAGAGAGACGTAACGTTTGCACCATTAAAAGTAGATGAAAAACCAACTCTGACAAACAAAGGAAAATGAGCTTTTAGGCTGATTGAACGCAGCCATGATTTGACAGCAGCAGTGATTTTAAGACGTAAACCAAAGTAGAGCTTTAAGATTCATTTAATCACTGATCTGCTAATTAGATTATTAAACTTAGAGCACAAATTTTAAACACATTTTTGTACCTAAAGACAAATAGCTTCAAATATCTAAACCAAGCAACAAGCTGATTCAGGGTCATCGACTGTTGGAAACCTGTGTGAGTTCATTTTTCGGTCACGTTGATTCCGTCTGTCCATCTTTCAGGTGAAGAAGATCTTTGAGAACGAGAAGAGGCTGCAGGCCGGCGATCACTCTCTGGACCTGCTGGCCCACGACTTCGAGAAGAACTACAACATGTACATCTACCCCGTCCACTGGCAGTTCGGCCAGCTGGACCAGCACCCCGTCGACGGGTACGTGGGAGGACACGAGGAGGACGGGGTGTTAATGAAGCAGACAAAAGGAGTCGTTTTATATCCAATCAGACACAGGCTTATTTTATAGGTGGAAAAAGTTAGGATTCAGGTTCTGTTCTGACGTGGCAGAGTCGACACATGTAAGGTCTTATAAAGTGAAATATCTGTGCTGCTCAGGCAGCGGTTGAGCTCCTGGCAGACGATGATGCAGCCTCTGATCTCACACCACAGCAGCTGATGGATCCAACAGTTCACCAGCTTTTTTCACTCTATAACTACTTAATGAAAAGATGATGCGGCTGCTGGACTCTAAATGCATCCGCAAGAACCCAAACCACCAGCATTAACAGAGGACAGGAGAGGAGCTGAAGGGAAGGTGTTTTAAGCTACAGTCAGACAACGACATCTGAAAAATCTTTTATATACTCAACGCAGAAGTTTCAAGTTTCCTTGTGATCCTGGAATTTTAAGGCATCTTCTCTGATATCGAATCAACAGATCATAACTGGCACTAAAACCAGTTTTCTCATGATCATAATTATTTTATGCCTGCAAGATACAAAACCTATGATGTAAAAATTTAGAGCATGTCGGTGAGAATCACTAGACGTGCTACCGTTCATGTTTTTCCATAACAAATCCGTCTTCATTTGCTCGTTCTTGTGTCGATCTGCCTCCAGGTACCTGACCCACACAGAGCTCTCCCCCCTGCGCGCTCCTCTCATTCCCATGGAGCATTGCACCACCCGCTTCTTTGAGCAGTGCGACTCCGACAACGACAAATACATCGCCCTGGAGGAGTGGGCCGCGTGCTTCGGCATCAAGGAGCGTGAGTGTCGACGCTGTGCATGAAAAAAACAATGATCTCACAATTGAATGTTGATTTTGTACAAATCACAGCAGGAATGCCTGAAGCACTTTAGTGGGATTAAAACTTACTTCCTGACTGATGTGCTGTTAGTTCGTCCTGTTGAAATGTGCTGATGTTCTGTGTCTCTGTGTTTGCAGAGGACGTGGACAAAGACCTCATCATCTAAGCTCCTCAGCAGCAGCAGTATGACAACTCCTAGTCGCTACTAACGGGACAAGGTGCTGATCCCTAAGTTAAATAAAATCACAGTAACGGTGCTAATTGCAAATTATTTTTTATTTTGTTTTTTTAAATAATGACCTTTCCTGCCTATACCACTAAAAAAAAGATTTCAATAGAGAAATGTGCACAGTCTGTACTAACCATCACATGTTCATGCAACTTTGAATTCTCTTGTCTGTTGAACAAAACACCCAGTAAAGAAACTAAAGACCTCTGATGTAAATGTATGTTGTTGACAATATTTTATATATGCTACCATTTTGTTCGGGGCTTTAATTGGAGATCAATTTGAAACATTATCTTGAGGAGACAAAACTGTAAAGTCAAAAATAAAGTTTCTAAATAAATGCTCCCTCTGCTTGCTTTCTACAAAACAACTATTTAGTATTTGCACTCTTTTGGTGGTGGACTCGTTTTTTTCATGTCATTTTTTGTATTTTGGTTTTTGATCTTTTGACTACTGCTTTAAGAGTTGTTGATTTTTATTTTCCATACAGATTCCGTGTCCCAGACGAGGACACGCGTGTACTGATGTCTGAAACAATAAAGAGGATATATTGTTTGGACGTTTTAATGAGGGGAAAATCTCGCAGGCTGAGAGTTTTTCTCACGATTAACATGTTTCTACTGACACTGAGAGCACGAGCAAACTCTTTTCTATGAATAAAAGACTATGAAAAGATCTGGAAATCTCTGCATGCATTCATATCTGCATTTCTTTTCCCTCTGATGAGGAATTCTTGTTGAGATGATCTGACGAGGGATCAGCGTCTCTGTGAGTCATAAGGAGCCGTTTGATTACAAGTGAGACTCGACCTTGTTTCATACGTGAAAAAGAATCTAGTGTCACATTTTCATCAGTCTCAGACACTGAAATGTAAGAAGTCTCTTTAGAAGAAGCTTAGCCTCTCGTCTCATCCTTGGTTTTTTTGTCTTAGGAGTCTCTGAATGCTTCCTTTGTGCAGCAGCATTGCTTTTAAACTTTTCCTCGTGAGTCTAATTTCAGACCAAAAACATTTCTGAAACAAGCCTCTTATGGCTTTTCTCCTTCAGCACGTTTCCTTTTCTGGTGTTTTTCTCTCAACCATGATCAGTTTATAGTCTCTGAGATCTGCTGTTGGTTCTTAATGTTGAGGACAAGATTTTGAGTTTATTCTGCTGTTACACTGAAAGTCCGTCAGATCCCTAAAATGCAGATGTTGTAAATCCAGTAAAAGGAGTTCAAACTGTTTAACATGGTACTTTTGTTTATTTGCCACTGAGATAGTTCAACAACTTTTGAGGTGATGGCAAGTTTGCAAATGAAAAAATGTTAAAAAAGAGAAGATTAGGCAACTGAAAACTATTGTTGTCAAAAGCCACAAAGTTCAAATCACACTTAAAATAATGTTTAGCTGCTGTAGTTTAAAGTTGAAAAGCAGCTTAACAGAAAATCTTGTTTTTGCTGACCTCCAGTGGTGAAACCTCTCACTTGGCTGCAGTGATGTAGAAATGTGTCGGTACATTGTGACATGTTTTGTTTTGACTGGTTTTACTGGAGGGATGTGACTCCTTCCACAGTTTGAACTTTCTCCTCCAAGTCGCCTGCCGACGATCCGTCTTCTCATGTTCCTCATTAGAGATTTGTCACTTGTCATTGAACATAATTAGTAGGCGCCGGCGGAGACGTCGCTTTGCTTTGTTGTGTTTTAACCATGAGAAAGTTTCTAATCAGGCATAAAGTGAAAACATGTGTGTTTGTGCCTTTAAAAGAACTGTAGAACATAATAAAACAAGGATATCAAGCTTGAACAGGCTGAAATCAGCTGCTCAAGGTAAAAACAGACATCATGTATTGTTCGCTATTAAAGTAATGTAAGTAAGTAATGTGCATCCAAAGATGCTGAAACACAAAGGGATTCAGTACAATGTACTGTAAATGTTAAACTCTGAAACCTTGCACATGAAAAAGGTTTAGAGAATCATAAATGTTGTACAATGAACAGTTTGTTTGCTTTTGATATAAGAATCCAACATTTATGTAGTTTTTGTAACATGACCGACCGCAGCCTAAACAAACACTGCGCATTTTAAATTTGTCTGAAAGGGGCCATAAAACAAGTCAAAGCAAAACCACAAGACGTTTTTGTCAGGAAACAAAGAGTGTGTTGTAAACAGTAGAATTTAGAGTCTGACTTCCAAACATGGCCGATGTGTCAGTGGGTTTAAGTTGCTGTGTTACTCTGCTGGTCCCCTGGGACATGGAGACCTGAGCACCCTGTTACCATCCCCACCCGCTCATCCAGACTCCAGTGTCAAGAATGTGAAACAACAGCCGAGCCTCATCCACAAAGCCCAAGTCCCTCCTCTCAGCCACAGCAGGGAAAAACGCTCCCGGCTTCCTCCTTCACCTTCTGTCAAACTGACGCAGAGGGAGGGAAGAAACGCTCCTGAAATCTAATACAGCTTTTTTCCAATATACAGTCATTTCATCTTCCAGTTGCTTCTGGACCTTGAAGTGGATTAGTCTTTTATTTCTGCTGTGAACAGTTTGAAACTTCATCTCAGTCAGACTCAAACACAGACACCAGGTCTGTCTCTGGACTCCGACATAGAAATGTTGATTGTCGCTTGTTGCACTTGTTCTGGTTGACGGTGCCAATGAAAAAGCAGTGAACATGAAAAGACACATTTCACAGCATGATAACACATTTTATGCAGCAAAATCAAACTTAAACACAAGTTTCTGGCAGGTACATTTTGTTTCCAATGAACACAACCTTCCATACAACCTGCTGCTGTAAACGCCTCCCAGCAGCAGGGGGCGACATGTTGAAAGAGCTCATCTCTAACGTCATAGTTCAGATAGTTCTATTTATTTTTCTGTGTACTTAGAAACCACATATTGTCCACATTTGTTTCTTCTATTTTTATTTATTTATTCATTTATTTTACTTCATTTATGTATTCATTACAACATTCCTCTTCCATTCAGTTCTGTTTTAAAGGCAGGCGGATGCTGCAGGAATCCAGCTTCTAATTTAATTTATTTGTTTGGGCAACATCAAAACACAATGTCAACAGGCTGATGAGGATCATGGGATGTGGCTGGAAGCTTTGGGAAAAGCGAGGAAGTGGAGCTCGGGTTACAATTATTTTGCCATTTTTTATTTTTATTTTTGCCAACAAAGCCATCACCATTTTAATTTAAGGTTTTCTTTTTTGCATTTTGCCTTCAGTTTAAAAGTTGATAGTATTGATGGACATGATGAGGAAAATATTACATGTCTCAGGTGGGACACGTGTGTTTAATGTATTTATCACTTTTCAGTCAAATGAATGAAGAATCTACAGAATTTAATGAGTCTTATTAAATCGGCGTTAACAACGAATGACGTTTTGTCGCCCCCAAGCGGTGAAGAGGTTCCAATGCACCGCTCGCTGAGAAAGTCAAACCAAACCGGTGGACGCCAGCCGGTGAAACCATCGCACCTTCAACCATTACTGTAAGCTGATTGGCTCTATTGAGAAACCAGGTAGCGACACCTCTCTTTAGGATTGGCTGTAATTTAGGGGCCTTTGTAGTAGCGCCAGGCGATTGGTGGATGATTCACAGCGATTCGATTTGATTGGCTACTTGACTCGGAAGGGGCGGGAAGTCATGTTCGGTTGCGGAGCTGAAACCGGTAACGGAGCACTGCAGCACGTTGTGAAGCCGCTGAGGTGATTCAAAGAAATCACTTGTTTCTAAACCCACGATTTTTTTGATAATTGACCCGCTGGTAAGTTTTTCTTTCAGATTAATTCTCATTTATTCTCGTTTAAAAAGTCGTTTTTTGTTTCCTGAATCAAGTTCGGTAGATTAACTGGGTCGTTTTTCGAGGCTTCGTCTACATCCTGGTGAGGAGAAGGTGGCTGTTAGCAACATTTGGCATTAGCATGGCGACTGTGCCTAGTTGTTTAAAATTCAGCAATGATTCTAGTGTTCGTGTTTTTAAAATTAGCAGCAGCTGATGAATTAGCTCTTATTTTATTGAAATATCAGGATTTAATCACATCCACTGCTGCTTAGTTTCATTTTTGATATCCAGGAAATACCCGCCGCCCATGTGTAGCCCACTTCCAGCCCTCCTCAGTCGTGACTCTCCCTCCCTTCCTGTCTCTCTAAACCGCCTCGATCGTCACTTTTCCCCCCTATGAATTTTCCATCTCTTCATCACGGCTCGTTTTCACCTGGCCGGCCGCCTAGCTCGGCTCCACAGGGGGTGAAAGCTGAGGCACCGGCCGGGACACGTGTTCTTCAACCCGGGCTAACGTTACAACGTGAGCCCGTGTCTGCCCCAGTTTCGGGGGCCGTGTGGTCGCCCAGCTGTCGGGGGCTTTAGCTCTGTAATGGGCCCAGCCAGCGGGCCATTTGAAGCCGGGGTTAAATCTGGAACCCGCCCCGGAGGCCCACGGGGGTGGAGGTGGCCGGGGAGGATGCGTGTAGGCCGGCGGAGCGTGTGCGCGGCCCCGGCCTCGCTGCGGGCTCGGCGGGCCTTTGTCTGTGTGCCATGCTCTCTGATCCTGCTGCAGTGTTACATGACCTTATATGTACTTATTCTTCAAATAAACTGGGATCCATTGAAGCTAAAGCCCCCTGATGTTGGCTGGTGACACTAAGATCTGCCCCACACACCTTGAGCTCCATGAGGTGCTTCTCTTCACATTGGATCAGTTGATGTTTGCTGGGTCTGTGTTGGTTGCCAAGTGTGTGTCAGAACAACAGATGGCTGTAGGATGTGTGGACAGGTGTGGCAGACAGTCCATTAAAGACAGCACTTGTTGGTTGGACCTTGGTTGCTAAATGGCCAGAACACAGTCTGACCATGTTTTTTTATGTTGTAAGGTTTAAGGAGAAAGGCTGGTTTCTCATTAACAAACCCCATAAAAAGACCAAAGCTGATTATAAAAGGATGCAATAATTTTCTGTGTATGACTCTGTCCTACTAAAATTATGTCATTCATCGACACTGATCATGGTCACTGTAGTTTGTTTCAATCCCACTTTCGCTGTCCTGCCTGAAATGCTGCACATGGTCTCCATCAAATGCACTTTTTGCTCATCTTAGAGGAACATTTGCTAGAAACAACGGTGCCCAAGAAAGTGCTGAGCCATGTTAGATAAGAGACAACTTTATAAAACTAGCGTCCTCATTAGAACCCAGTGGACTCCACAGACACACTGGGACAAAATGAGACAGACTGTTAGTTTTTGGTCTTCTATTGGATTGTTGGCAGAAACCTAGAATATCACCAGCCACATCCCTAAATTACTTTTCCTACCTTCGAGGCAGGCGTCAGTTTCAATTCATGTCTGTAGAGTGTGAAACTCAACTAGAAGAGACTTGAAACTTGCTTTAAATGGGTGATCCATCAAGTCTGACAAGTTTGTAGGCACCGAGCGCAAATATTCATATAGGCCACTGCTGGAAACATAACCAAATAAAAATGTACAGGAAATGTAGAGGGAGGCTCTGTTGAAGCATGCTTCAGCGTTTAAATTGAAAATTCATTTGAAAGCAGGCTGGTTTGAAAAGTATCCACATGAGGGTGAAATCAGTGAAGGGGAACAACAACCGTGTTTCGTTCAAGAAGCTACAAAATGTCCACATTTTTTCATTTCATTTTTTTCAGCCGTGTGGTTTGTAAAGTTAACACATCCAGCTCTGCGGCTGAAACTAGATTACATGAAACCTTAATCTGAAACACAGAGCTCTTTGTTATAGTTCAACTCAGAGGATTGTTCACACTGACATTTCATTCTGTAATGAAATGGATGCTAATGTCTGAATAGCTGAAGATTATGATGCTTTAAAAAGTCACTTCAGTCTCAGCGTGTGACTTTAGATCAGCTGGAGTTGATGGGTCGACCAAAGTCATGTGCTGCATATTTAGTAGATGTTTGAAGGCCAAATTGTACCCGACTTGAACCTGGATTTACTAGCCTGTAGTTGGTTCCATGTCCTCCTTGTAAAAAAAGAATAAATAAAAGATTGAGCTTTCTAAATGTGCATCAGTTGATTTGTGAAGGAGGAGGCAGCAGAGGAATCAGGGTTGTTTGAGTGCAGTGACTGTGCAATTTCAGATTTTTATCCACTCGGTATGAAAACAAACGGCTAATGTCTGGGTTTGTTTTCCGTGCCTTGGGCGGGCTGTTTTCATGTCGGTGCACCCAGATGGGGCAGTAAATGCTTGTCAGAATCAGTCAGTTTTTCAGATCAAACACACTTCATGCTGCTGGCATTTCAACACGGTCCAGAAAAACAAATTAAAAATGAGGCCGTAACGTGACGAGAGTCAAATATTGTGTGCTGATATGAAATCAGAGGTCATGTTTATCTAACCTGATTTACACTTCAAGCGGTTCGTGGAATCACATCTGACGGCTCTCCAATCAGGACGGATGCATGATTCATCATCACAGAGACGTACATTCTCAGAAGTGTTATGCAAATTGATGCATGTGTGATGGTGTGATGATGTTAAACTGTGGAAGTTGCTGGTCGTTGCTGGAGCAAGTGTAAAGTTACTTTACGCATTTTTGGAATTTGCTAACATTGTTTACTTCCCCTTTTTTCATTTTAAGGTATTCATAAGTTTTTGGGCATAGAATTGTGGGAACCATGACTATTTTCACTATCAATTGTCTTTTTTTAAAAAAAAAAAAAAAAAAACATTAATCTTTTGGTCTTTGAAATATCAGAAAATAATGTTTTATTTTACATTTTGTCCACTGTGACACCTACTGATGACTGAGGTTGTATTGTTGGTTTGCCAAGTTTAGTATCAGCTGCCCCCTTAGTGCTTTGGTGTTCAGTTTATGTAACCCCCCCCCTCCTCTTCACAGAGATTTCCAGTTGACCAAAGAAATGGTGATGGAGAAGCCAAGTGCCCAGCTGGTCGGGCGAGAGTTTGTCCGACAGTATTACACACTCCTGAACCAGGCCCCCGACTACCTGCACAGGTACGACCATCACCATCGTTCTGTCATGTGATTCTTGGTCAGAAGTGTGAGTTTGTTGTATTTGTGCTGAGTCAAGACAAATGTTTTAGTATTTCCACAATATTAATATGCACATATCAGAACCCCTATGTTTAAATTTCCCTCTGTGGATCAAATTAACCTTTGTGCTTTTCTGCTCAGGTTTTATGGAAAGAACTCCTCCTACGTTCATGGCGGCCTGGACTGCAACGGCAAACCAGTAGAGGCTGTTTATGGACAATCTGTAAGTAGGCTTCATCCAGCAGATAACAGCTCTTAAAAAGGTTATTTCCATAGAGCGGCAGTGCTCTCAACTCCCACGTACCGACACTGAGTGGAAAAAAAAACTGCAGGGCTGAAAGGAAAGTTGTTTGCTCGAGCTGTTTTATCCAAAAAGGACAGTTGAGGTTGTCTCTGCTTCTCTCTGCTATAAGGAGGATATACAAAGCCGATGATGATTTTCTTAGACAGTGAGACATTTTTGATGGAACATTTCTGTAGATTTTTTTGATTTCCACGGTTTCCACAGCTGTAAAATCCCTTGAAAACTTGCCCTTTCTTTTGCAGGAGATCCATAAGAGGGTGATGGCTCTGAGTTTCCGCGACTGTCACACCAAGATCAGGCACGTGGACGCCCACGCCACCCTGAACGAGGGCGTGGTGGTGCAGGTGATGGGCGAGCTGTCCAACAACATGCAGCCCATGAGGAAATTCATGCAGACCTTTGTGCTGGCACCCGAGGTGTGTAGTTCACTTCAGTCACACCTTTTAGAATCACATTATACTCTTATGCACATGTGAAAGCTTCATCAGCATGTTTGGTGTTTTCTCAGAGGAGCTGTTGATGCACTGTGTAAAGTTTGATAAATGTTTTTCCTCCAGGGGACGGTTGCAAACAAATTCTACGTCCACAACGACGTGTTTCGTTACCAAGACGAGGTGTTCGGCGACTCTGATTCTGAGGCTCCAGAAGGTGAGATAACCTCCAAAGTTGTGATTAGAATTGTTCACGCTTCACCAGATTTCACTGTCTGTTTTTCTCCTGGCTGCCTTTTCATCTTCTCCATAGATGTGTTTCTGATCTTGGTTGTTATTGTCTAAAGATAGATTAAGTTACAGAGACAAGTTTCTCATTTATTCTTTAGAGATTGTACTGTAGCATCATTCAGGTGCTTTTTCATGTTTCTTTCAACTGCTGTGTCTTTGACCATTGAAGCTGCTGAACAAGTTTTAGAACCTTAAAATGTTTGATCTCTGGGAATGTTTGATTGAAAATACACAAAGCAAGAAACTGAAGACAAGAAAAACGAGTTCCAAAGATTAAACCACAAGCTTCATCATGACGAAAATTGTCTTTTGACCCAGTCAGTGTGAAACTGTTTTACTTTTGGATGAGGTTTCAGTGGGACTTGATTTGGACAATGGGTATTTTTATTCCATTAACAGCAGCAGGAAGTAGATTTGATTGTTTTTTTCCTGAACCCGTTTTGTGTTTGTTTTCAGAGTCTGAGGACGAGGGGGAGGAGCTGGAGGACAGGGTCCCCTCCCCTGACGTTGCTGCTGAGGACTCTGCTCCCTTCTACGACCCAGTAGCCTGGTAAGGATCGAAGACTGATGCTTCCCAGAGCTTTAACTACTTTGAATGGCTTTATGAAATATTCACATCGTCCATCTTGTGAAAAACATACACTTTGATGTATGTTTGCTTTCTAGGTCACGAGAGTGAATATCTGACTCTGATGCTGGTTTTTGGGTTCTTAATAGTGACTTTTAAGTGTGTGTCAGTCTCCATTCAAGTCCATTGTTTGTCAGCACAGGAACAGATTTGTGTGTGACTCTGTGATTCCTGTTCCTTCCAGTTCAGAGCCGACAGTTCCTGGTGACGAGGAGGAGGCGGCAGCGGCGAGTCCAGAACCGGAGCCGGAGGCCGAGAAGGAGGCCGATGCTGCCGGTGTGGAACTGAAGCCAGAGACGATGCACGAGACACAAACAGACGCACACACGGCCGACGAACAGACAGAGAAAAGTCCCACCGCTGCTCCACCCACCGCAGAACCTGCCGCTGTGCCCGCCGACCCTGCCCCTGCTGCTCCAGAAGAAAACAGGGTAGGCCTGATTGTCACGTGATGCCTCTGGGTGAAATACAGCTCTTGGCAAAGATAATAAAGTCAGAAACAAAGCAGATAAATCAGTGGAAATGGAGACGGCTTTTTATCATTCTGACTTGCAAAGATGAATCGACTTTAATGAGGCACAAATGAAAGACTGGTGATGAGATGAATATCATTGTCTGTCAGGCCTAAATGTCTCCTGCGTTTGCTCTTCCCACAGCCGTTCTCCTGGGCGTCAGTCACCAGTAAGAACCTCCCTCCCAGTGGGGCTGTCCCAGTCTCAGGAATCCCCCCACACGTCGTCAAAGTCACTCCCACAGCGCCGGTACGTTCACCAACACCTGAGCTTAAATTAATACAATTCTTGCAATATGGCAAATGTGTGAAAATCACATAATGTAAAATATGTTCAGTGCAACTGTTCCACTGTTTTACTACAGACAGAACTTTCTAGTTTTGGATTACAATTTGACTGGAGTTGATAATTTTGTAATGAGGATTTTATGTGAATCACGATGCAGCTCAAAAGCTAAATAACTGTATTATCTCTCAGCTAAATTTGAAAAGTAACTCCAGTGTTTAACTACCTCATTTCAAACTTATGACAAAATGCAAGAGCAAGTCTGATTTAAATTCTTCAGCACACATTTTTGAGTGCCTAAGAGTGTGTCGAGGATGAGTCTTTTTAGGAGCCACAGTATTAAATCTTCAATCTGTATTGTTGTGTTGCGTCTTCCAAAGGGTAGAGTTATCTTTGGAGACTTTGTTTCCCTGAGTACACACGAAGGCAGCAGGATACAAACACCCCCTGCTGGCTGGACCTTCATGATGATAATCAAAGTTGTTCTTTATTTGCCTGAAGTTTAGTCATAAATCCCAACAGCAGGAAACCTGCTCTTTGTTTCTCTTCTTACAAAAGTGTTGTTGTCTCTTGCAGCCTAGAGCGGAGGTGAAGCCCGAGTCCCAGACAACAACACAGAGGCCACAGAGAGACCAGAGGCCGAGGGAACAGAGGCCTGGAGGTCCTCCACCAGTACACAGAGGACCCAGACCAGGTACACACATGCAGTATATGCAGGGCTTGAATGGCCTGTAGACAGATGGAACTGGCAGATATTCTGACAGGTCACCAAGCATCCTGCTGCTAGCATCAACCAAACATAATCAAATATGAAATGTACTGTTGATTATGGCACTGAGAGCTAAAGGCAGGGTGTGTAACTCTCTGTGACTGCAGGTGTGTTCAGGGACACGTCTCAAAGCAAACTGCAGACATTCAAACTCGTGTCTGTGAGCTGCACATACTATACTTGTACTTACTTTAGTCATTATGACATTGTTGACTAGTTGCAGGGAACACAGAACGTCCACCGGTGTGAGATGCTCACAAACACACTGTTCTGCCCCTGAGATCACATTAAGTGTGGTTTTGTTTGAAGTTTGCTCCCAGCTTTACTTTGAAGTACTGTATTGTAAAAACGTATACACACTACAACACTTTAATTGAGCAAAACACAGTAGATTGTGGAAGAATAAGTAAGTTCTCTGACATATGAACATATACAGACAAACCTGAAATCCACGTAAGAACAGACATGGTGCTTAAACTGGCTCAACATGTGATGGAGTCAGACATAAAGATTAACAAAGAAATGCAGTGTCACGGTTGTAATCAACTGTACTGTTGTTAATTGTTAGTTTTGACTGACTGTAAAACTGAATCTTTACATGTGGCTCATCTGCACTACAGTGAATCCATTAATAAACCAGGTAGTTCTTCTGTATTTATTCTCACAGCATGTTGACCTGTTGAATTGTTGTTTCAGTTCGAGAAGGTGAGCAGGGCGAGTCCGAGGGTCGCAGGGTGGTCAGGTACCCCGATGCCCAGCAGCTCTTTGTGGGCAACGTCCCTCACGACGTGGACAAGACTGAGCTCAAGGAGTTCTTTGAACGTGAGTCGAATATACAGTGGTGATACCGCAGCTTAAAAATACACTGCCACATTGTTCAGGGGCAGCAGCACCATGTAGACAAAATCATCGGTCAGTCACTTCATTTTTATTTTGCCCAAACTCACACACGTCTCAAAGGCTTTTACAATCTGCAGAGCACAGCAGTGCAGGCCGTTCCAAGACACAACACATGGTCGTGTTTTTCACATTTACACAATAAGAGACAGAGACTGTCAGGTTTATTAGCATAAAACAAACCCTTTGGAAAGTCATGGATGAATGACGGTTTAAATAAGTGTTGAATGTATTCGTAACAGCTTCAGTGTTAAATCACATCATCTCTTTAGCAAGTGGTTTAAAAAGCTTTGAGTTAAAAACAAACCTTTGAAAAGAAGAAATTTATTTCACGCTACAAATCTGCACATGTCCAAACTGTTTAAGAACAACTCCATTTCAAACAGGGAAAGTTAAGAAACATTACAAGCACAGTTTGCAAGAGTTCATCACTTGAAAATTAACTCCAAGAGCTTTCAAATAGTTACTGCTTTTATCTAATTTGAATAATCAGTGACAAAGTCTGAAAACAAATGTTTAGGTTTTGAATTCATAAAGATACTGTAGTTGTGCTTGTCATGATCTGTGAAGTTAATAACATGTCTCTCTCGCCCCTCGTCCACAGAGTATGGTACAGTTCTGGAGCTGAGGATCAACAGTGGAGGGAAGCTACCAAACTTTGGTTTTGTGGTGTTTGACGACTCTGAGCCTGTACAGAAGATCCTCAGCAACAGGGTAACACAACTTTTTAGGCTAATTACAGTTTTTATTTTGGGGACTGTTTTTTTTTTTTTTTTTTTTTCATGTTTATTTCTCTTGGTTGTTGCACCATTTATTTGCTAAGAGACCAGTTTACATATCTGAGATGCCCTCAGGTACTTGCTGTTGGTAATTATTGTTCTCACTGTGTTCCTCTGTTGGTATTTTAATGGATTTACGTTGTGCCTTCAGTTTCACGTTTTAACTGATTGAACTCAATGAGGTCTGAGTTTTAACTTTACTGTTGGGACCATTTTGGGTTTAATGGATAAAAGCAAACTTGAGGAAGTTGTAACAAGTTTTAATCCCCATTTCTCGTCTCCTCAGCCCATTAAGTTCAGAAGTGACGTCCGTCTGAACGTGGAAGAGAAGAAGACCCGGTCGGCCAGGGAGGGCGACAGGCGGGACATGAGGCCCCGGGGTCCGGGAGGTCCCGGCGGCCCCAGAGAGCGAATAGGAGGTGGCGGCGGACCCCGCGGACCCCCCACCCGCGGAGGCATGGCACAGAAACCCAGCTTCGGCTCCGGACGGGGCGCCGGGCCCAGCGAGGGCCGCTACTCTGCCCAACGCCAGTGAAGCGTCCGGTCTCCAAACCTGAGTTAGATTACTATTTGAATTCAACTTCTGACTGATTATTGATTTATTGCAGCAGGAATGAATTGGACACAAAATTTAACTAAAAACCTTCTTTTTTTTATTGCACCTAGGAGCAAAAATGAGTAGGACTGACATTCATTTCAAGTCAAAACTTTGGGTTGCTCCACGTTTAGTTTCCTCCTTATTCTTTCTCCTACATGTGATGAAGTATTCGAGTATTTCAAAGGGATTTCTGTTAGTAATTGATGCAGGTTTGGTTGAGAGATTTCACCGTTAAGTCACGCCAGCTCCTGCTGAATTCATCAGCCAGTCTCGACATCTGTCTCTCATGAAGATGGCTGCCTCCTCTTCCTCCCCAGGCTCCCTCCACCCCCACCTGATTCTTCTTCTTTCTCACCTGCTGCTTTTTGTTTCCCTCTGAGGAATCCTGAATGTCACTCCTGTTCTTCCCCTCTCCCTCTCTTCCTCTTATCCTCCTCTTCGTCTCCTCCTCCACCAACACATGTATTATCTGGACATTTTTTTTGTCATTTTTTTTTGTTTCGTTTTTCATGCTGAACTTGAATTTATTAAGAAACAAATCAAAACACGCAAACACATGAAAAAAGGGTAAAAACTACTTGAATTGGGGATTAAAAAACCCAGAAGTTAGGTTTTTTTTTCGCGTTCTCTCTCCCTGTTTCTTAAAGGAACGTGTACTTTACTGCTTGGGCAATCCTGTGTATTGCTGCCACCGTTGTATCTAGCGATGGATCTGTCTTATCTTTTTATTCTATCAGGTCAAGAGCTGAACTGTAGTGGTTTTATTTGAGTAATGTTGGCTTGTAATATGTGGATTCACGGACGCATCTGAATGGAGCATGTATCAAATCCTGTTAGGCTTCTTCTACCGATGCACTTCATTTGTCATGTTTAAAATGAACTCACCTGCCGATGAGAGAACTAAATTAAAAGTGATTTACTGTTTTAAACCTTTTGTCTGTTTCATCAATTCTATTTTTCTTCATGGATTTGCCAGTTTTAGACAGACACACAAAGTGTTGGTACCTGTTAACATTTGAAGTTCAGCGCTGATGAGGCTGGGAGATGGACCAACATCCATACAGACCATGTCGTACTTTAAGGGTTAATATGTGAAGTGGTTCTTTTCCTTTGTAGAATGATGCATGAAATAAACTCTGGTTCAATATTCTGCACTAGTTCAGATCAGATTCCAAGTTGTGAGATGGAGGAATAAAATATAAATGTCACTTTTTCAATAAAACATTTTTTTACATTTATTTATTGCATTGCAAACTATATTGTAGGACACTGAACAGGTATCTGTATTTTTGTTGTGTCGCTCTCTATATTCAGTTAATCCAACAAGGTTTTTAAAGCGTTTATTTAACTTGAGAAGTAGAATTTCATCCACCCATGAGGAAATGCTTCATCCTTCAGTTTCTCACAAACATTCATAATACATAATAAACACATTTAGAGATGCAGGAGTTTCCCTGAACAGGAAGGGGATGAAAAATTGTTCTCACTGCGCTGACAAAGAAATATCGTGTTACTGCTTCATACATTTTTTTCCTTTTCAACTGATCCCAGACTTTATACCTGCTCATTTCTTTTTGTCACCTTTCATTCTGTACAAACCTGCCTACAGCTACATTATACATCAGATACTCTCAGTGAATCGAACCCTTCCACTTTACACACTCCTTTAATTGAGATTCAGCAGCCGAATGCAGAGCAGCTGCTGGGGTCGCTGTTCTGCCACCGACGCCGTCCTTTGACCTCTCTGAGCAGGCAGCCAACAGAAAAGACTGATTCCTCCGCGGACGATCGATACGGAACCAGAAGGGAGACGAACGGCTTCAATAAATCACCGAAGCCAGTTTTAATGTGATGGCGTTTCTGCAGACGCTGCCAGATTACAGAGCAAAGTCGGGTTGAATTCAGCAGCCGAGCAGATGCACTGTTCTCCATGTTGTGAATAAAATGTCTTCTGTCATTTATACATTTGTGTAAATGGGAAATCTCAAGTCAAAGTTAATGTTAACACTGGACTTCAAGCATATATACTTTCGTAAAAAGAGAATTGCAAATGATGGTTTAATGGATTCAATCTTTTGTAACTGACAGGTCTTGTTTGATGTCTCAGGGTGAATCTGATCAGGCTGGGTCTTCTTCATATGTCACCATATCTTCTGTGTCTCTTCTCAGCTGCCCGATAAATTTAAAATGGCCTCAGCTCAGTAGGTGCATCATTTACAGCGGAACACGAATAATTTCTTACTGTGAGCTGAATAATGATTTGAGCTCAGTCGTGTTAGTAACGCAGCCACGTCTCAGCGTGTATGACCCACTAAAATTCTAATTTCCCTCTCTTAATGGCCCTTAAGGGCATGTTTAGGTTGTACCTCTTCATAGGAGAGCTGCACCTGCGATAATGGTGACGGCCTGTGAATACACAAGCAGCCGGGCCACAGACCGTTTCACTGCGGCCGCGGAGAACAGATCACGTTCGACCATTTCAGCTGAGAGCTTTCATCCACTTCATGGTGGAGTTTAGAGAGGAGACGTGCTCGGCTCACATCACTGAGTCGCTCTGTCTTTAATTTAAAGTTGATTTGGGTGAGAGCAGCAATTCATACAAGCAATGTATGATTTAAACAAAATGATGATGCTGATATGGTTTTATGCTGTGTGCATGATAATCATTCACACGCTAACTTCGAGAGAAGTGGGTTCAACTGGTGTTCAGCATTCAAACCATCAGAGACCAAAGAGATGCTGATGTCTGACAGGATGTGCAACGAGTGTGATGAATAATCAGTCCTACGACAAAGCTCGAAGTTTGATTATTGTGATGAATTACTTCACCTATGGGACGTTAAAACTGTGTTGCACAATATTTATCGGCCACATCTTTAAAAGGCCCTGCACGCTCACACGGGTGTGAGGTCAACAAATTACAGGTGTAACTTGATGATGGCGCTGGAGGTAAAGTCAAGGATGATCACAGTTCATCCTGAGAGGACCAGGAATGTGTTTACTGGATTTGATGGCAATCAATTTAGTAGTTGTTGAGATATTTCATTGAAACTGAACTGATGTCTGTACAAAGCAATCTATTCAATAGTTATTCTCATATTTCAGTCTGAACCAAACCATCACCAATCACCTGTTCACAGAACATAAGCAGCAGATACAGAGAAACTTTGTTCATGTCCCTCTGAAAGTTCCACCTGCTCCATCCCCTGGTCTCTTTACAGTCAGTTTGTCTGAGCGAAGACCTAAGACCCTTTTCATATTACACAAAGCTATTTGGTTCATTGTGAATATATATATAAAATATTGATTACTGGAGCTTGTAAAACTCCAAGTTGTTCCATTTTGAGTTTGTAGTTTGTTTGAAGCAACCAGAGCTTTTACAAGGTGAGTGACCCAGGTGAATTCAGGTGTGTGTGTGTGTGTGTGTGTGTCATGCGTTCTCTGAGGATTCTGATTTCTTCTGCTCCACTGACTTCACTTGAACTCAGGATGAACTGATGTGTGTGTGAGGACGGAGCCTGGAGCTCGCTGAAGGTGTTGGTGTGTGTGAAGCACAGTTCACGTGAGTCTGTACAAACTGTCACACACACACACACACACACACACACTGCATCTGATCATGACTATAACAAACTATTTGATTTGTGCTTAAAGAAACAGAGCAGATGAACTGGCTGGCTCTGTGATAATGATAATAAATAAAGGTTAATTTATTTAAGTTTTTAAAGAATATCTCACATTCAGCTCATGTTCTTTGAGCCTATTAGCAGACATGTAGGGAGCAGTGTCTTGTGGCCCTTAATGGACTCGTTAACGTCGCCGGGTCCGAGCCTGGTTTCAGGACAGCCTGCGTGGACACATGGCTCGTTTGTACGGACACACATTCTGGATTCACTTGTGAGTATCAGTATTCAGCAGGAGAGCAGCCCCCCTGCTGTGAACAGACACGGTATTAGTATTCGTGGACCACAACATGCTGGAAGCCATGTTGTGGTCCAGCTGGCAGCGAGACCCCCGGCACACGGACACACACACACACACATACACACACACACACACTTCTGTACTGTACTTGTGAGGAGCCTGATTTAAAATGCTGCTCCCTCGTTGCAAGAAGCACAAGACTACACCTAAAGTGAAGACTTGGACAAATATCCGTCCTCTTTAGGTGTTGACTTAAATGTTTCCTTTAAATAACTGTCCTCACTTCCTCCACTACTCTTGTGAGTACACTGTATTGACCTGCATTGATTCCCTTAGACAATAAATGTTTAACCTTGTCGTGAGTAAATGTTTGTCTCTAGTCTTCACTTGGCTCGTTCCCACAATTGAATGTGATACAGATCAAAAACACAGCCTGCATCTTTCTGAACTGAACACTTGTTAGCTTTGTTGTATGAAGGTGCAAGTAAACTATGTTCACTCTCTGATCACAAATCAACTCACCAAATTTCTAAAGTCATTTTTGTTTGACCTGCCTCATGTCTGTGACAACAAAGTATTCCAGCAAATATGCATGAGCTCCTTCTGAGTGTGTGTTGCTGCATGACTGAGGTCGGATAAATGGCAGAACAAGGAAAACTTGCACACAGGTGATTCTTATCAGATGATTATCCACCTGGAGTCTGAGACAGTGGCTCAGGAACTGGAGCACAGAGAATATATGTTGGATCAAATTGGAAAGAAAATATGGCTTAAAGTTGAAAATGAAAAAGAGGCCTTTGCTGAGTAACAAGTCTTCTTCACACACATTGATTTAATGCATGAAAAAATGCAGCCAAAATGACAAATATCTGAACGACCACCTCCAGCAATATGAAACCAAAAATGCTCAAAAAAGAGAGAAAAAAACACAATGAGACTGATATTTTCTCTCTGTGGAAGAATAAATGTCTTCACAGTGGAGGATGGACTTTCTAACTTATCATTTGCTTCTCATACACAACAAACACACACACACAGATTCAACTGTCAGATGTTCACTGTTCTCTCCAATATATATTATATCGATATATTGATCAGTCAATAACATGATCTTCTTATAAAATGAATGAATTGCTCAAAATCCAAAAACATATGAAAATACAGTGAACTATTTTAAACAGGATAAATTTGCTTCTTTGAACAATAAATCAAAGTTTCCCCCGATGATTTAAGATACAGATGAAATTCATGAACATGTGTTGGTTAGAGCTCGATTTTAATTTGGGAATGAAAATTTAGTTTTCCAAACAATGATTTTATCCTGTTCTGAAGCCTTCAAACCAAACAGTTTTTGTCCCGTTACGTTGATGCTGTGATTCTGTTTGCCAGTGAGAGACATGCAGACAGGAATCACATGGCAGCAGAGGCCAAGACAGTGTGTTGGTTAGTTCCAGTGAAGCAGGTTTATAATATGTGGGAGAGGGTTTATCCTTCTCTCAGTAACCACAGATCTCACATCATGGACTGTAACAGGAGGTGAGGCTCAAAGCAAAGAGGCTGATTGTCGTCCAGGTGTTTGCATTCGACTCGACTGTGGTTACTTGTGCTAATTAACCAAATTCAATTCAGGTGGACGAACATGGCTCCGGTGGGACGATGCTATCGCTCTGCTGACTCAAAATGAATAAAACCACTGACAGGATGCAAAGAGTAACGTGCTCCTCTTTCTGTGTATTCGACATCTTCTCAGAGACAAATATGATTAAAAACACTTTTCTAAGACGAACAGTTGAAGAGGCTGCTGATGTGGACGTCAGACAATAATCACAACCTACAGCCAGGATTTATTTGCAATTTTTAATACTTTTTCTTTAATGATTACACAGATCCTTGAGTCGAGTAACAGAAAGCAGAAGATCCAACTCCAACAACCTTGACAATGTTCAAAAACAGGTAAAGAGATTTTTGTTCAGAAAACCTTTAATCGTTAATAGAATTAGTAGTATGACATATTTCAATAAATATTTAGATATATACAGATACAGCAGAAACGGTACATTCTTTTTTTCTCTTCAAATTGCTTCACATTTTTTTGTACAAGCCAAAATATCTGCCATTGTATTTATATTCATGCAAAATATTGTTTCTCAGATTAATGAAAAATAAAAAGGATTTGCTGAACTTTTCATATTTTTTTTTCATCCTGCTTTGATGTGCACTCTCGGATTATAAGCGTCATAATGAGCATCGTAATTTTTGCAAATCAAACGGGTGCACTTTGTGCCAATACACAATAGAAGCAAGTAAAGCAAAATTAAGGCCATTCCGACTTGTGCAAAGGAAATAAATAAATAAATATAATAATCATAATAATAATGTTTCCTTTAGTTCACAGCAGTTCAGGAGTCACTGTATTGTTCCTTCTCCCCTCAGGGCATCAGATTGTACAATACATACAATAAAATACAAGAGAATCAAACAAAAGCCAAAAACCAAGAGAATCATTAATCATCGACAAATCAAACCATGCTACTTTAAAATCCAGTTCAGAACCTAAGGATTTATAAACTTCCAAAAACACATCCTCCGTTGTTCAGTCCGTTTGCATCACTTCACACCGTAATGCAATATAAACCCAGTATCTATCTCACGTTATGAACCCCTCCCTCCCCCAACCCACACAGTATAACAATGATTAATACAATGACGTGAGGCTCTAAAATGACCGTGATACACACAAACACCCACGCCTGAGGAGACCATATGAATCATGTAAAAAGCTAGTTGAATGAATGCATGATATGCTCGTAGGTCCTCGTTTTTTTTTTGTTGCATATTCAACCCCCATATGGCACGAGAAGAGACAGCGTGAGTTCTGGAAAATGGACGACTGCTGTTGGCAAAGAGGCTGATGGACAGAAGTGACTTGTTCCAGATGTCTATGGCACAGAAGGAAAAATGGATCATCCTAATCAGGCCGAGCCTGCTGACGTCGAGTTGAGGCCGTGATCGGAGACGAGCTGAGGGCGTTTGGTTGGAGTTTTACCTGTGGTGCTACGACCCTGAACGAAGGCTGTGATTGGGCCAATGAGCTGCTACCTGGAAGCTGACGCCTTGTTGCTACCTTTCTGATTAGTCCCTGTTCCCGCCACATGTTGCTACATTGTTTTTTTATGTTTGTGAGCGAAAGAGTTGACGTTCCTCACCAATGTTAGCATTAGCTCTGTGCTGCATTTGGAAAACTTTTTCTTAAACCCTGTAATGCTGGCATGATGCACAGACCAAAAACAAAGGGTGTAATTGGGCCCAGACACTTATCTTGATATCTTTTACAGAGGAGCAACAGAAAGCATCCTGGGAACATTATGAATTGGCATCATGGTTTGTGCACGGTCGAGGACTGGAGGGCTCTGCAGCGCGGGACTAAAACCACCCTGAACATCACCGGTACCCGTCGACCGAGCATCAGATACATCAGTGAGACAAGGTCCACACCAGCCACAGTCTGCTCACCTGCTGCCGTCTGACGAGCAGTACAGAAGTATCTGCTGCTTCTGAGCAGCTTCAGTGGCTGCGAGAGTCCTCCACTCATCCTCTGCACTCCCCATAAATAACAGTTTTATTTGTATAACTTATCATTTATTCATCCATTAATCACATTTTTCTTTTGTGAGCAGCATAAAGAGAATCCAACTTTTCAACTTGTCATCTGTGTGAGTCTTTTGTTAAAAGGTCAAGCTGAAAGACAAATCTAACGTCTCTCCGACTTTGCTATTTTTTGTCTGTCTGTTTTTAAAGCCGATGTATCATATATCTGTAACCAATCATTAAAAATGAAGCGTCCTTGGTGATTATGGCCTTGAAAAGTTTGACTGTATCTGGGAACAATATTCTGAATAAAATGCATAGCTTTAGGGACGAAGCAAAGTCTATGGCACTTCCACATGTTGGAACGTGGACAGAGAATGTATGTGCGTGGCGTAGCCCTTCCGTCTTACACACATTGTAAAATAACTGTAGTATTAAATCCATGAAGGGATGAAACGAATGGAAAATATCTCCTGTATACTCATGTTAACACACTGAGAATCATCCCTCCTCATCAAGAGCAACAAATTCTCAACCTGTCATGTAGGTATAAAGTGGAAAGGGATTATGGGATGGACGGGTGACTTATCTAATAAAAACAACCTGCTTTCTTTTAAAATGAAGTAATACAAGAAAGAACAGGTGAAATAAAGTCATGATTCATATCAAAATATGCCTTAATATATGTTATAATTGTATTTGTATATCTGAAGTTAATCTGGCAAAAATAAAAAAATATGACTAAATCGCATCTTGCAACAAATCTTGAACACTCGGGCGACAACAGCAGCAAAAGGCAAAGACAGCGACAATAAACATGAGAAATAAAAACATGTCTTTGGTTTTGCACCAAAACCAAGTCAGACTTCAACAGTTTGACAAAAAGAGATTTTCATTGAAATATAAATTTCATTGTGATCAACAGTTGATTGAGAATTATACTGAACCATTTTCACTATTCGATGCTCAGGGATGAAAATCAAACGCTGCTCTGTGCTTTTATTGTGAAGTTAAATACTTTTAAATGAGCCTGTTTCCTCATTCAGGTAAAAGAGCGACTGCAAGTGTGAAAGATTTTCAACTTCACAATAAAAGTCCAGTTGATTGTTGTATTTTAAACTCTTGACTCTGTGGTTAGAAAATATAACCGTACATTTTCCTTTAGAAAGTTAGATGAGAAGATCGATTCCACTGTGTGTGTCCACTGTGTAATGAACACATTACATCTCGATTGTTCAATCCAAACACAAACCAAATGTAAAACCAGCAGAAAGTTTTCGTCTCATCTAACTCTTGAACAGAAAGTTGACCTTTTCCTTTCAGAGTTTGGTGTGAACAGAGTTGTTGGCGACACTGAGGCAGAAAATACTGTCGATGAAACACACTTTTTAAACTGATGACAGAAATTCATAAGACAGTAACAATATAATAAATCTTGAAGTCAGTTGTTCCTTTGCTTTCCTTTTGTTTCGCTACAAAATTGGAAAAAAAAAACTTTCACCCTTTTCACATTAAAACTTGACAGAGGGAAAAAAAAATGAATCAATCATTTGTGCAGAAACAGAAGAAAACGTTAAGCGGCTCAGACGTTTGGCTCAATCTGTCTGCTGATGATTTCTCCTGTAAAACATTTTTCTGAACAGTAATCTGCGCGGATCAGGGGTGAACGTCTCCGGACGGGTCGACACTTCTCTATCTTTATCTGTTCTGTTCATTCTGTTTTTACCAACAAGCTCGACGGAGCGTTGAGCAGCTGGAGTCAATGAGATGCTGAGAGTCGCTGAAAGGAAGGAAAATCATAGTTGCATATACGGATCATTGCATAGAGAAGCCTGGCGCAAAGTAAAATACACAAAAGCCGTCTGATAAATCATCAATCGAAGCAATTGATCTGTTGAGTGATCGAACCCGTCCTGCGTGTGGCAAAATAAATCCTTTCTTACACTTCATGTGATGTAGCTTTTCACAAATGATGACGTTTGCAGCTACGTGTGAATGAGATGGAAATACAGTTAATTAAGGTATAACAGGTGCTATAATCTGTATAATTCACTACATACGTCCTCTCAGCGGGGGACGGGAGGGGGGCGTCACATTAAGGCGGGGTCAAAGCAAGGAAGCACTAATAAGATGTAAAAATATCTGTGGTTCAAGTCCCAATGAACACAACAAGGAAAGCAAACGAGGATCTGCATTTTTACTCCAGTCCAGGATCGATTTGCTCTTTTTTTTTTTTTTTTTTTTTCCAGTCGATGAAAACAAACTAATATCTCAGGGATTAAAAAACCCAGAGGAGGCCTGTGAGGAGACGTCAGTCGATGCAACGACTTCCTTCCTCTTGACGAAAAGGTCAGAGCTGCAGAGCGCCGCACAGCCACAAGCGACATGTTTACTTGGCACATAAATAAAATGAAAACCAATGCAATATGAAATAAATGAACGACAGGTAGAGGAACACGTTGACCACAGATAAATGAGAGCTCGTAATCTTTTGCACTGATCGTCCAGTGTTTCTTTAATATATATATTTTTTTCTTTTTGTCCAGTCGTGTGATTGACGGTGGCAGCAGCGAACCTCGAGTGTCTCTGCAGTTGGAGGTTTCGTGGCGTTGGCGGCAGGGCGGGGAGGAAAAGCGCTGAGGAGTGCTCGCAATACACGTTTGAAGCAAATCTAGATATATAGAACGCGTGACCCTTGCATCGCTTTGTTTAATGGAAGCACCGATCCGCCTTCCTTTTTTTTTTTTTGGTGAAAAATCCCTCATTTTCAGATCCCCGCCTTTGGAAATACAGTTCTTTTTTTCCATTTATGATAGATATATGAGTATATTACACTGCTGTATGCTTCTTGCTCGTCCCCCACTACCTCTCTTTTTCATATAGAATCATATATCTGTCCTCACACACACAAAAAAATCAAATACAAGACTCCCTCGTCGTCGTCTTCTTTCGTTCCCGTCCGTCCGCTCCCACACAGTCTGTTGGGAGTGCTGGCAAAAAGTCTGTGTTTACGTTTTCATTTTTCATCTTTTCATTAATATATTGCCACATTCATATATCATGCATTTTACTGCATTGCTATTGCACTGGTCCGGATTATTCAGGAGGTGTAAAGAGACGGGATGGGGTTAGGAGGAGAGAGTAAAGGGAAAAGAAAGCAATAAATATCTCAAATAATGTCTGGTAGGTGTCGGGTGGGGTTTGCCACGAAAAGCGACTCATCCTCGACCAAAAGAGGAAGAGGATGAAGGATGAGGACGAGGAAAGGAGGCGTGGTCGGCGTGAAAAAAGGGGCAATGATCTCTCCTATTGAAGTCGTCTCTCTCTGTTTCCTTCTCTCTGTTCGTTTCTCCTCTTCGCACTGTGCTCGCCCTCCTCCTCCTCCTCCTCCTCCTCCGCCTCTCGACTACTGCTTGTGGATGTCCTCGCTGCGGATGATCTTGTAAATGATCCAGTAGAAAATGTTAAAAATGAGGAAGACGAGCGGGAAGGCCACGCGGGACACCGTGTCGATGCGCTTGGCCCGGCTGATGAACAGCTTCTTCATCTCCTCGATGCTCTTCTCGGGCGCGGCCGAGGCTGGCGCGTTGTTGTTGTTGCCCTTGATGGCCATGCCGTCTTTGGCCTGCAGGCAGGCGGGGCCCATGCCGTAGCCGGGGAAGCTGAAGCGCCCCTCGCCTGTCTCATCCTCCTGCAACACAGGCCAAGACTCAGGCTGTTAGGAACCAGAGAAAGACGTTACTGTTGGAGGTGTGTGTGTTTGTGAAGGAGTGTGTGTGTGTGTGTGAATGTATGTGTGAGGGTGTTGCAGGTAAGTACAAGCAGCTGTTGGAGGTGTGTGTGTGTGTGTGTGTGTGTGTGTTTGTGTGAAGTGTGTGTATCAGAGGTCAGTTCAATTTCAGTGCAGTTAATTACAGAGATTCATACATCAAATATTCCAGATGACATGAAGTGAAGATGAAAAGTGAGAAAAGAAGAAGAAGATTTCATTACATGTCTCTGTGCTCAAACTAAACTTGAAATTTTAGGTTGAATTTCTCTTCACGTTCCCTGTTTTCTAGTCTTTATAATTTCTGTCACATCTGCATCCTCGTTTACCATCAACATGACTTTAGCTTCACTGTCGCAGAATAGTTTGGAATCCTATAAATTAAACAGCACTAGATGATGATGCCGCAGTTCGCATGAGATAAAAGACTTCAAGAATAAATAATAATATTAATTTCAAGAAATACTCAGACACTTCTTTACTCTCTCTCTTCACACACCTTCCATCAGTTTTAGAATCGTCTTGTTGTTATGTTGCTGCTCACTTAATACTAAAGGTAACGGCTCATTAAATCAAAATGTCTTCAAATGTTCTGTTTCCACATGTGTTCAGATACAATAGTAAATAAGCCTCAAAGTGCCCATGTCTTCAAACACTGATGCTTTGTCCAGTGTGTCTGTGTGAGATGTGACAAAGAGTCAGTATGTGACGACCTGGGAATGAAAAACTTGTGACGTCTGTGTCATTGTGCTGTGAGATAAAACTGCACATGTCAGAGTGGCCTTTTCTTGCCTCAGACACACCTGTGCACTAATCATGCTGTCCAATCAGCATCGTGATCTGCCACACCTGTGAGGTGGAGGGATCAACTCTGCAGAGGACAAGTGCTCACTGACACAGAGACAGACAGATTTGTGAACAATACTACAATACAAAAATGTTGTGTTTATATTTTTTTTCAGAGCCATTTGAAGCTGTTGAGAAGCTGGTTTCATGGAGCTAAACTGGATCTGTTGTTTAATACAAATAAATGTAATCTGCAACAGATTATTTTACTGCTGAACTAAACGTCTATTTCACTTCATTTCACTCAGGATGTTTTCTGGGCTGAGAAGATCATGGATGTCTAAATAAATGAAGTGAGTGAATGACTTAAAACATATGTATATTTCAACTCAGCATTCCTGTTGTATCACAGGCATTTTTTTTTACAAGCAAAGAAAAACATGGAGCAGTGAAAAGATTATGTCACTTTTCCATCACTATAAAAATATAGTGACGGAAATGAGGTTTTTCATTTCACTAGAAAATGAGAAAAAAAAAACAGTAGTTTAAATATTTGTGTTCTATAGAAAAAAAAAAATCTGCAGCCATATTGTGACATTTACAGCGTCACAGCGGTACATAAATATCGACACGGTGACATTTAAGGTACAGCTGTTCAAACAGAGCTCAGTTTTCCAATGGTCAGTCGAGGCTGATTGATTGGTATTTGGACGAGTAGCAGTTCATTAGATTTGCTCACGTGTGATGAAAACAGCTTTGGGCTGATTTGCCTTCTTCACAGTGAGTCATCGTTTCACTGGAGACTCAGAGTTGGACAAAAGTTGATCCATCCATCCATTATCCATCTATACCTGCTCATCATGTTTATATTCACGGGGCGCTCGAGTCACCTGGACAGGTATATATTGATGAGAACATGTAACCTCCACACAGAAAGACCTCAAACGGCGGATTCATAAATTAGGAGCTGAACATCGATCACGCGGCCGCTATCGCCCCTTTGTGAAAGTCATCAATAGGAGCCGAAGCCGAACACCGAGCGTGTTTATCTCGGCCGTCAAGGAGAGAGAGGGGGCGAGCGGGGCTGCTTGAATGGATTGGATTGATTGACATGCGCTGTACTCAAGGTTATGGTGTGTGCGTGGCGTTTGCACCCGGGCACGGTGAGATATTGAAAATCCTATCTGCACCGTCACCCTGCCTTTTCATTACAGGAGACACAATGACTTCCTTATCTGGTTCAGAGACTCCAACACAAACACTGCGATGGGCTGGGAGACACTGAGTGTGTGTGTGTGTGTGTGTGTGCTGCAAAGTGCCCTTCAAAGTTAAAACAACACCCATGAAATTAAAAATAATCAGACAAAAATCCTCGTGATGATTAAGAGTCATCTTTGTTTGGATTCACATTTTAGATAAAGTCAAAAAAATTCACGCATGAATGCGGCTTGTGTTCCCTCTGGGCCGCTGTGGGAAACTGTGTGGCAGCCTATCAGCAGGGAATCTTCCCGGTGCATTCTGGGTACGGAAAAAAAAAAGCAGCATTTTGTGACCAGAAAACAAGCAGCGACGCAGCCTGAAGCAGGAGGAAGTGTTGGCAGCAGGAGAACTTAACGACTGACGCAAAACCTCTGCAGCAACAACAAATCAAGCAGCCGGTGAAAAGAAGGCGGCTCAACTCTGTTCTGTTAGAACGGCCTCCAGTTTCCAGCAGAGGAGAAACGCACAGAATAAACAGTCAGTGAACGGATGATGAGCCAATATCCATCAAGAAAATGACAAAATCACACACAAATAAAACTTTCATTTGTGTGTGTGTGTGTGTGCATGTATGTCAGCGTGTGCATCTATAGATATATGTACGGGTGTGTGTCAGACCACCAGGTAACGTTGATCCATTTTTAGAGCCCACGTCCCCGTTCTGTCCTTGCGTCCGCACCAACCCATCTATTACTGTTAATACATGTACACACACACACACACACTACACTACACATTAGCCGCGATGCTAGCCGACCTCTGCCCGTCCTTCAGTGACGCCGCTAAACTATTACAGATGCTCTGCTTTATTCTCCCTGCCATGTGATTAATGTGGAGGACGGAGGGACGTGAGGAGGAGGCGCAATGAGGAGCTCGATGGAGGAGGGAGGAGGTGTGATGAGGAAGAGAAAGCGAAGAGGAGGAGGAGGACAATAAGGGAGGAAGGAGGAAGCCCTGCAGCCTGACAGACACTGTTCAGGGCAAAAAAAAGGAACTCTCACACCTTTTGATGTCAGAAGAGCTGTGATTGAAAAACCTCCGCCCTTGGATCACCCAGGTGATTCATTACCATCAAGCCTAATTAGAAATTTACTCCATTAACGCAGCAAGGAGCCGGCTTGGAGTCCCTGGATGGATGGATGGATGGATGGATGGACGGAGGGATGGATGGGCAGCAGGAAGGACAGAGGCATGAAGCTTTGCCCTTTGGAATGGACAAGGGAGGCAATTTATGGCCTTGCTTCAGGATGCAGCTCACCTCCTCCTTCCCTCTTTTCTTCCCCTGTCGTTCTTCTTGCCTCCGTCTCCTCCTGCATTTGCAAACCTTACGGCCGTTTCTACGCTGATTAACTTGCAAGTCATTTAAAAAATACTCACAGCTGAATGAAAACAACACACACACACACGCACACACACGTCTGTTTTCACCTGTGATGAGATTCAGAAGCTTCAGCCAATCAACAACAGTAATGAATAAATGTTTATGTCTTGCAGCACTTTGATGAAGCCCAATCAAAACCGCTCTTGTTATATTACTTCAGACGCTCACATTTACACAAAGAAGCACAGGTGAAGCGTCGGTCTGCAGCCAATAACCTGTGACGACAAACACTACTCACATGCTGAAAACAATGATTCACCACAGCCGGCCGAGACCGGGGCCCTCGCCATCGCCGAGGACAAACGATCTGAGGTCGGTGGAGCCGCTGCAGCTGAAGACCTCATTATTTCCGACGTCCTGACTGCAGCCTTGGCCGAGGCCGCGGAGCCTTGTGGCCGCGGGTCAGAGGTCTCTCCTCAGTCACAGACACGCAGTTCATCTACTTGCTGTAATGGCCACAGCTCATATCAGAGGAGCTTGTACTGAAGATGAAGTTAAACTGGCTCATCATCATCTCATCATTTTGTCGCGTGAAGATTTATCAGAATAAAGGAGGGAATTTGTCTTTGCATCAGGCAAATTTTGAACAATTGCACGATTGCTTTGCATTTTTGTGCTGTTTATTCTTGACACTTTATGTTAAAGGGCCTTTAGATAAAGTGATTGAGGAAGAAGGAGTATAACAAGAAATGAGGAGAAAAACAGACTGAAGGAAACTAGATGAAGGAGAAGTGAGTGACAGAGAAGGGACAGACAAAGATGGAAATCCAGACAGGAAGAGAGAGGAAGAGGTAGATAAAGAAAACAGAAGAGAATGGAAAAGAGAGAAAGAGAAATATGGAAAAAAAAAATAAGGAGAGAAGAAGACGTGAGAAACATAACCTGTTTTTTGCAGCCGGAGCGATGGAGGAGAGAGAAGAGAGAGAAGAAGAAAGAGAGCAAGAAGAGCTCTTAGCTCACTCATCCATCATGCTTTCCTCTCCCGATTGAAGCATTTATATCTCTGCCTCTGCTGATGTGATTAATCGAGCAGATTAGGCGGAAGCAGAAAGCAAAGTGCGTCGGGCCTGCTATCCTCCGCCATCTCCTCTGCAAATATTACCCTTGGATACTTGTTTTAGAGACCTGCATTTACATAAAACACGCTTCGGAGAGGTGTCAGCCTCGACTAACGCCGGCATCAGTCTCTCCTGAAGGAGGCTGGAGGAGGAATTCCTCGGCTTGCGTTCCGCTTTATGATTTCCCCCCCAGAAGCAATTCCAGCCGAGCAGCGGGGGAAGGAAATATATTATACATTTGCCTTTGCTGATTCATTTTCTGGTGGATTCATCTCAAACCGCCCTCCACCCTTTTCCCCCTGTTCTCCCCTCTGCCTCTCTCCTCGATTAAGGCCATTTGAGGCTTTTTAGGATGTTTCAGTATCGATATGTCAGCGGTGAGTGGATTCTGTGGAGCTGAGAGGAATGTCTGAGTAGATGGGAGTTTTTAAAAATGGTCTTTTTTGGTCTCTACTTATGAAGATATTTAAAAACAGACACTAACATTTTTGTTGGAGCTAATTAGCTTGATCTCAGCTGGGATGGACGATGGACTTCACAGCCAGGAATATGTTTTGGATCCGTCCCCAGTGAGCATTCGTGACTGGATTTTGCATCTCAGCTTACATTTTATTTTATCTGTGACTGAGTTTGAGAAGAAAATCAAATGTGTGGCCAGTCATCCAGAGAAGAGGAGGATATCTCTCCCTCACCTTGTGTCTAAAAATCTCTATGACAGAACCAAATCAGCTGTTATAAAGATGCACACATGAAGAGAAGGTGGCTCTTTGTATGATCGTGTTCACACCACATTGAACTGTGTGTGCTCACGTGTATCCCAGTCCGTCCACCTTAAGGGCAGCAGAGGCATCGACAGTCCCGTGTCAGGTCGCTGTCCTATTTCCCAATGCTGCTGTGTGGTGATGCTCCAGAAAAGCAGTGATTGATCGCATATGTTTCCTGGATCGACCTGCACACGAGCTGAGAGGCATCAGTCGCTCTCAACAGCAACAGTTTCATGACTGTGTCAAATGATGCAACGTTAGAGGACGTGGACAGCGTGTTTCAGCAGATTCATGCATTCACATCTGTCTTTGTTTGGTCTCTTTCTCGGATCAAACAAGACTTATTGTGTGAAGCAGTAGCACAGTAGCTTTCATCCATGTAGCTCACTAATCTTGTGACTGACACATGCCAACAACTCTCCTGCCTTTTTATTAACATCTCCCCAGTTCTGGTTTGGTTCAAAGGTCAGAGCAATCTTTGACCTTGCGAACTAGTCTGGGTAGCCTGAGCTGAAGTCTGAGCTAAAGCCTCATCAAATATAAAAGATGCCCAAATGTTATTGTCCATCACAGTAGACAAACCTGTTTATCTTTGAATATGGACAGAAAACACCTCAGTGCCATGTTTCAGCTTTTCAGTTGTTGTAAAACCCTCTGGTAGATGTATTGTCTGCCTGAGGCCGATCAGCCTGAGTAGTGTTTTAATAAAGAGACATGAAAGAAAACATGAAGAGAAGGGGCAACATGCAACCCATGTTGTTCTCAGAGAAGGTGCAGCTATTGTAAGTATAATTAGCTCTTGGTGGTTTTGACTGAATAACATAATATCACAATAGAAATGAAATCAGTCTAATCCTTCAGACTTCATTTTCATTTTTGCTCATGATGTAATGTTCTTGATTCTCCATCCAACGATCCATCCATCCATCTCTGCTTTTCTCTCTCTCCTCCATTTGTTTCCACCGGAGTCCCCTCTTACATTAAAGCATGGTGTGTTAATGTCTCTTGCTCATCAAGCCGCTGACCTGGAATGATTATCCACATGATCTGCTCCTCTCTCTCTCCTCCGTCCTCGTTCGCTTTCACGCTCAGCGTTTGATCCGAGGAGCGTTTCAGGGAAGCCGCTGCACCTTTAGCTTCATGCATTAAATCTGATGTTCAAATGTCAGTTCGGGTTCACTTCAGCTTAATGTAGAGTTAAAATTAGCCTTTGATGTCAGATGAGCACAATGAAAACAAAGTCTTCGTGCTGAGCTTCCACAGAAACACGTCAAACCACAGCTTTAGTTATAGTTTGAATTTAACTTTATTTTATTCATTGTGATGATTGTAGATTTTTGTTACTGTCAACAAATCTCATTATTTAAATCTTCTGGTCTTTTCCTAAAATAGTTAGTCACAGGAAGGACATTTGTTGGGGACTATTTTCAGTGGCGGATTAATAATGAAGGTATTTGGGATTGAGTGAGAACATACAGTTCTATGGATCAGTTCCCTGTTGGCTTGGTCTTTTTCTGGGATTTGTCTGTCATTTAATGTAAATCTCAAAATGCACAAGAAAAAAATCAAGTCAAATGCACATAAACACTGCATGTACAACATTTTTCTTCTAAACTTTTTTTTCAGTCCACCTTATTTATACTCACATCTTTTAATGTGGAGGTATTATTCAGTGCTGTATTGTTACATATCATTTTGCTTTATGAGCAGTTCTTGCTTTCTCTATTTGCAAATCAGTTGTGTTTTATATTTGGTTGTTTTTTGTGCATGATTCATAACATGATGTTGCACCTTGCAAGTGAACTGAAGCTACAGTATCTACACAGTAAGTCCTGGAGTCCGAAAGGTCGACCCTGTAGTCTTGTAAGAACCTGGAGAGCCTGATGAGAATTCACGTCTTAACTGTGCTTTAAAGAGCACAATAAAGGCAAGAGGTCAAAGCAGTTGCTCAGCCACCAGGCAACCACATAATTATGGATATTAAAGATCTACAAGGTAATTGGTTCCAGTGAGTTATGTGTAAAATATTAGCGTCATCAGAACAAATGCAGGAAACACACCGGATGAAAACAGCGAGGGCTTCCACGCCGTCAATTACTGTGAGGCTTCTTCTTCTAATCAGGAAACAGCGAGCGTGTTCAACACTTCACAGCCGACCTGTCAATCTGAAGGTTGAGTTCAGCCCGCGGAGATCACTGATCGCTCTCCCCGCGCTCCTTTAGGCCTCTTAATCCCCACACTCTCTTATCTGCCTTTGTTCTCAAAGCTGCCGAACAGCCTGCGAGATCAAGGCGTTTAGAGCGAACCAGCGTGTAAAGCTTCCCCCTGCCGAAAATGCCTAATCACAGCTAACGAGCTTATTATGGCCGATCAATCAGGAAGTCGCTTTCCCTAATAAGGCGCTGTCATCGTTAAACAGCGGGACGGCGTCTGCGGTTGGGAGGGGGGGGGGTCACGCCTCCTCAGGCCACTTCTCCAAACGTACGTCCCTGTTCCCAGAAGGCCGAGCGTGCCAAAAACAGAGCCGGCTGCAGGGGAGGAAGCGGCTCGTGGTTGCTCTTATTTCGTTCCTCGTGTTGTTGAGGTGAAAGCAGTGGAAGAGGACAGTCGTCAGGCTTTAGTGGCTTTCTGCCTCCAGGCTACATGAAACATGGTTTAATGTACTTTTTTTCCCAGTGATAGTGGATGGGATTTCTAATGTAGGCCAGTTATATTTAATGCATCTGACAGGAGTCGTCTCACTCCAGAACGGATAA